>CM071958.1:9722500-9950000 GCA_036784905.1 Acrossocheilus fasciatus
CCTTTTCATCCGTTTTGAAGCTTGAAAGTTTTGGTCTCCATTTATTGCACAGCCCTGCATCTTAAAAAATATTTCTGATGATTTGAAAAAAAAGGGCCTAATATTACCTAATTTGATGATGCTGAATTTCCATCACATATATATTTTTTTTCACAAAATAAGAAAAGATTTTAATTACATATAATGTATCAGTTCATGTAAATGCACTTAATAACAAAAGCAGTCAAATGAAAAAGTTTAAACGACAAAAAAGTACTAAAAATGTATTAACATATAGTCTACAAAGAAGTAGAAAAAAAGTGAAAATTAGGCATAAAATTATGTCTTCAAAATCATTCATTCATTTGAAAATCGGATTAAAAAGGATTAAAAAATAAATAAAAATGAATAGTTGTAACCTAGCTCAGAGGAAGATAGGAATCATGTATTTGAGGCAGTTTTTCTTCACCTTACAAATGGTTGTCCAAAGCAAAAAAGCTACAAAATGAACATCCTTTGTAAAAAAAAAAGAAAAAAAGTGACATGCTAGAGCAAAACACTATTTTTCAAATCACCACACCAAAGCAAGTATTGGATTTCATTCAGCAAATATGGTATGCCGGTGTTATAGCTGAAAAATAATTTATCCTTTTGTTTTTCACACAAGAAAGTCAGTCATACAGGTTTTTGAATGGATAAATAAATGATAACAGTATTTCAACTTTCGAGTGCACTATCCCTTTAAAGATCCCCTCAGCCTATTCAGTGATATGGTTTTTAGTTACTCTCTCCAATCAAACAGGCACGCGCCATGAGGGATGAAAAGAAATCAAACCCAGATGGATTATCGTCATTTGAGTCATTTGGATATGGGTGGGATTATCTGGCTAAACTACAGCATAATGATTTACAACCTCCGCCCTCATTGTGCGGAGGCATCTGGGCTAGATGCTCAAGCGCACAGATACCCATGACACCAAAATCACACAACAGCTCCTTCACACTCTCATTGGGTATCGCCCGGAGCGTATAGAGCAATTGTGAAAAATGTTCCCATTTCAGCCGGCACAGAAAGGATTAGGAGCGTCAAGGGGTTTGATCGACAGAAATGTGATGGGAGTAATGGAGGGTGGTGAGGAAAGAGATGCTTATCATAAAGCCTTTTCACTCTGCTCCCTATACTAATCAGCCTGGGAAATCAACCCCAGAAACACACAACGTGAGTCTGAGGGGAAAAACATATTGTCTTCAAAGCAATCACTTCTAATCTATTTGGGTAATTAATGAGAGTGTTAACGAGGAGGCAGTGGCCCTAGAGGATGGTTAGGGTTTAATGTGGAGTGATAGAGTCATGATGAGAGACCGTCTCTGTTTGTGACTGATGGTCAATGCGCTCTGAATTCATATGTTGACAGCTGGACCTCTGAACCTGTGTTCTTACAGGCCGATCAATCATTTATTCATCAGCATCCATTGAGAGGCCATTCAACTGTCTAGACTAAACCATCTGAAAAATAGAAAAAGAGTAATACTTTGTCCAAAGAAACTTTTTTTGTAAAAAATGCTCAAAACCTTAAGGGGATAGTTCACCCAGAAATGAAAATTCTGTCAGCTTTTACTCACCCTCATGTCACTCAAAATTCATACGACTTTCTACTTTGGAATAAAAATGAGGTATTTTATAGAATCTCAATATCCATACAAATTTATAATGACTAAAAAACTTGTACACTGTATTCCAAGTTTTCTGAAGCTTTCTCAGAGGAAAAGAAAAAAAATGAGTCATTATTCACTGACAATCTGCTACTTTACTGAACGGTTAACTCAAGAACCCTTGTGAATGCAGTCAGTGAGTTGAACTCCACTTCATGAATCATGAATGAATCATTCAGCCTGAATGATTCTGATTGAGCCTGCTCAAAAGAGTGATCCATGAATTGATTTGATTCTCAAGTTCAGCTAAATAATTCATTATGAACTGTTGCTTTATGGAGAAAAGGCATGGAAATTCCTTAAAAATTCCCTTTTTTGTTACTAGACAGCATGGGGGTGAGCAAAATATTTAATAGATCTTAATAGTTTTGTGGTCCAGAAAAACATTTTAACATCCTCATTAATTCAGTTAAAAAATGTAAGTATATATATATATATATATATATATATATATATATATATATATATATATATATATATATTCAGAATATAATCTTTGTACGTCCATGCAAGGAAAAACAATTACATTTTGCAATGGGATAAGAAAATTCTATTATTAACTTCCCCATTTTTCTATAAGTGAATTAATATTTAAGGATGTTTGGATATTTTCTGCAATAAAACTGGAAACAATTGCTTCACTTAAGAATCTTGATGAAAACCTGTCAGCCTGTGCTGATCAAAGCTCATAGTTTCATACTGTCTGTACTTTTTGCTCTCTTATCGATCCTTCTCTTGCCCAAGCCTATTTTAAAATATCTCTCCTCACACAAACCTGTATGATGGCGACGTGCAATAATTACTCAGAATCCATCATTGTCTTTCTCCCTTCCTGTCTGTCTGTCTTATTCCTTAAACCCCCTTTTCAATTGTCTTGGACAGGCTTTTTATCACTTCTCCTAAAACAAGCCATTACAGGCTTTATTACAGCGACCGGCCTCTCGGCTGGTGTACTGGTGCACCTCTGTCACTACAACTGAACCAGGGTGCAAAGCTCCTGGCATGACTTGTACAAGAACTGATAGAGTTCTCCCGACTCAGTTATAAGAGTCATTTCACCCCAGCCAGCGCTGGGCGGCTCTGTGGAGGTCACACGGCGGGGTCTGCCAAAACTCATCAACACAGAAAAGGCAGGTTCAAGCAAAAATTAAGGTCACACAAAAATAATCTAAAAGCTAAGGGCGACAGAGCGAAGAATGTGAGCAAGCATAGATATCGGTTATAAAATGGCAAAATGTGTATGTACATTCAAATGTATTTTGAAAAAACATTTAAAAAATAGCCCTACATAATGTTGCTGCTTCTCAAACAGTAAAAGAACTGCAATATTTACAACTGTCAATAGGTCAAAAATGAGATTATAAATGTTACAACAGACTTCTATCTCCATCTGTATCTCTAAGCACTCAGTATAAGATGTGCATTATGAGTCACACAAATCACACACAATTATCTTCAAAGGCCAGCGTGATAGTGTTGTGTAATATATCACACTTTCATTCGCTAAAATATTGAAATGTACCCAGAGTGATATTTAAAGTAGTTATGTATATTATTTTTTCATACGTAAAGACATCATTGCTACATTTTGTCGAGAAATTTTAGGGGATGCCATGCTTCCTGTGTAGTCTTAAAGCAATTGCCGCTGGTTAAACTCTCGAATGACCCTGCTGAGCCAGAAAGCCAAACGTCTATTAAGCTGCATGTCTGTGAGGTCAGATGTCTTGAGCAATTTATTCCCAACCATCTGGATGTATGTGTTGAAGATGTTCACAAGTCATCTGAATGGGTTTATCAGCTCTAGGATGATGGGAATGTCTCTGCATTTAAAAGTTGGCTCAAAACAGTTTCTCAATTTGTAAGATTTCTTTCTTTTGTGGAACATAAAAGAAGTTAAGCTGCTGTTTTAATATGTAGAATTTACATTAATTTCAATGTATGCATTTGGTAGATGCTTTTATTCAAAGTGACTTGCATTGCTTTTAAAGGAACACTCCACTTTTTTTGGAAATAGGCTCATTCTCCAACTCCCTCAGAGTTAATAAGTAGAGTTTTACCGTTTTTTTGAATCCATTCAGCCGATCTCACTTTTAGCATAGCTTAGCATAGATCATTGAATCCGATTAGACCAGTAGCATCGTGTTCAAAAATGACCAAAGAGTTTCGATAGTTTTCCTATTTAAAACTCGACTCTTCTGTAGTTATGTCGTGTACTAAGACCGGCGGAAAATGAAAAGTTGCGATTTTCGAGTCCGATTTGGCTAGGAACTACACTGCGCCTGCCGCGGCCATGTTACGGCAGCAAAGTTCCTTGATTATTACGCCGGAATGAGAGTATAGTTCTTAATCATATCAGCCTAGAAAATCGCAACTTTTCATTTTCCGCCGGTCTTAGTACACGATATAACTACAGAAGAGTCGAGTTTTAAATAGGACAAATATCGAAACTCTTTGGTCATTTTTGAACGCGATGCTACTGGTCTAATCGGATTCAATGATCTATGCTAAGCTATGCTAAAAGTGCTATCGCCAGATCCGGAGATCGGCTGAATGGATTCAAAAACGGTAAAACTCAACTTATTAACTCTGGGGGAGTTGGAGAATGAGCCTATTTCCAAAAAAAGTGGAGTGTTCCTTTAAGGTACCGTATACATTTTAACAGTTCACACATTCTATGGGAATCAAACCCATGACCTTTGTGTCGCTAGCGCCATGCTCTAGTGTTTAAGCTACACAAATGATTTTTTTAAATTTATTCATTAAAAGCATACATTCATTTTCTTGATGATAGACCAAAATTGAAGTTATTATTCACTGAAAATCTTGCTTTCAAATCTCATTCAACTTCAGAGTGAACTTTTACCTTAACTTTATCACAGAGAACAATGTCATGATTGAAGACCCACAAACTGCGGGGAGTCACCTTTTTGATGATTTCAAAAACACAAACCATGAAAAATAACCAGAAATATCAACATCAACAAGACAAAACAATTGCTTTACAGGCCAATGGCTCTGTACCTGCATATAAAGGATAAAGATCACACTTTCAAATTATTTTCAATTCTGCCATGGCAGTTTACCTCTAGTTCACACAGAAATTACCATTTAAGCATCAGAGAAGCAACTTCCACTGAGATTTGTGGGTGTTATTATGATACTGCAGTGTGTTTTGAGGAGTTTTTGTGCTGGTTAGGCCATGTTTATTAGCTTTAAGGCCATCTATATGCTGATGTAGTTCCTAAATGTTGACCAAATGATATAAACATACTTAAAATGCATCTCTGTTGGGAATCTGGACCAAAAATATTGATTTTGTTCATTATTAAGGCTGAAAAAAATAAATAAATAGGAGCTCAGGAATGAAAACAGCACTCATCAAGCTATTTCAGCGGGTATTTAAATGTCAAGAAAATGTCTACCATCCTACAACTGATGAAGCCATTCAGATGAGGGCTGAAATATATCTAGGTGATCTGGAATAAATTATTAAAGTCATGTTCCTTAATCGAACTGCCATACTGATCGCAATGCAATATATTTCCCAGCACGGACAACGTCCACAGAGACCTGATTTACCCAGTCATGAAATAAATCTACCTACAACTAACAAACATGCCTAAACTTTGATGTTTTACCAATCAAAACACAGTAGGTAGTAGCAGGGGTTTATTTCACTCTATAGGTAGGGTGAAAGGGATGAGCATAAGCCTGTGTGATTGACAACACAGAGAATGTGAGATCACAGTGGGCTTCTGTAATGAGAAACAGAGAAGAACATGGTATGAAACCCAAGACAACTGTCTGTAAACAAAGCCTAATATTACTCACACACACACACACACATGACATAAACACACACTTCAAGAAAAGACACAATGTCAATCTGTCGTCAAAACAGACTGGCATTTTGGAAAGTTTCGGTGATGGAAATTGGAACAGTCTGTGTTGACGGCTTTCGGACACTCATCTGCAATACTCTATACAACCGATAACATCACAACATATTATAAGATAAGAATGTAACCCAATATTATATAGCTATAATTCTGAATTTTATACTTATAAAATCAGAATATAAGCCAATTACTTTCTAGCCATACAATCAGAATATACTGTAAACTAATATTTCCTTGTTAAAAACAATAAAAAACAATATTGTCAAGCTATAAAATTAGTATATCAAATATTTTCTAAGAAATAAGAATCTACGCAATATTGGCTAGTAATAAAATCAGAATATTATTTAGAATATTTCCCTACATTTTCTAGCTGTAGAATATGAAAATAACCCAATATTTCTAGCCATTACATCAGAATATAAATCAGAACATAACCCAATATTTCTATCGATAATATCAGAGCACAAGTCAATATTTTCTAGCTGTAAATTCACAATATAACGCAACTATAAAGTCAAAATATAACCTCATATTTTCTGTCTATAAAAATATAAATATAAATCAGAATATATTCCTATTTTCTAGCAATAAGAGTATAACCCACTATTTTATAGCTAAGGAATAAGAAGGCAATATTTTTGTAGCTGAAAAACACAACCCGACATTTTCTAGCTATAAAATCTGAATATAACTCAATATGTTTAGCTATTAAATCAGAATATATATTTCAAAATCAGAATTCTTGCTGTAAATGTGAAAATATATCTATATTATCCAGCTATAAAGTCAGAATATAATTTTGAATATAACCCAATATTTTCTTTCTCTAATTTTCGATAGAAATCAGATTAATTTCTTATTTTCAAGCAAAAATATTTTCTAGTTATGAAGTCAAAATATGCATCAACATTCCAGCCACTAAGAAATTTAAGCCAAAATTGCCACGAAATGCCATTTTCAGCCTAGTTTGTTCACAAAATGCCATTTCAGTTCAGAATTTTCAGCCCTGGCCAAGATCTGTAATTTTATTGCATCACTAATTCTGTCTCTTTCCATCAGCTCTTACTACCACTGAGGCTTTAGTTCAAGCATGCATGGATTTCAAATATATATATCGAATGCATCTCTGACACAGCTGTCTGACAGGAATCACTCAGTCTCAGTCCCAAAAATGAATGTACCTCCATGAAAGATGCCTCTTGTTCCACTTATTCTGAGGAGCTAGCGCTCGCTTTCGTCTGCCTGCTGATATATCCGGCTCTGACACATCTGGCAGCGAGCAACGAGGGGTCTTCATTAAGCCCAAGGTTGCTTGGTCTGCAGGGAAACATACAAGCATGCATAAATACAGACCAAAACACATGGCAGAATGCAGATATTTTGATGATTTCTGGTCCTGTAGAATGCAAAGGAAAATCTGCCAGCTGCAGTAAGCCATGAGACAACAAACCAATCTGAATTACACTGGTGGTATCTACCAGACAAAAACCAAGAACAATGTGGATCAGAGTTTATTATGAAAATAAAACGTACAAACCTAGCACTCCAGTTTCTTTCAGGCCTCCGAACCTCTGCATGGCTTTGATGGCCCTCGTCAAAGCCTCTTTAGTCTGTAGCTGTCCATTCACAGGATCAGCGGGAGGGAGATAGCCAAACTTGCTCAGCCAATCCTGTGGTAGAAAACAGGTGTTGTGAAGATCATTTTTATTACAATTAATAGGTGCTTTCACTAAAACTACCAGGCAGAACATTTTCTTCTAAGAAGTACATTTTCATACATCCCTCATCAATTATGTATATTCATGGGGGCATGAAAATGCACTGGGTTTAATTGGCTAAAATATTAAACTTGCATTCTTTTTCTTTTTGTTTTAGTTTGTTTTCTTTTATCACACTAATCATAATTAAGTAAACAGACATTTCAAATGATTTCACTACTTTGCTCTGAGCAGATGTTGCAATTTATTCAGATGCACTAAAATCTAACATGAAAAACTCACAATTTATTAGGAAATATCCCAGGTGCTTCTTCAGTTTTACTGTAATTAAAAAGTTTCAAGCTTTTTCTCGGGGAAACTATTTTCATTGGGATTCATGTCATATTCAATTTCACTTTCCATCCTCTCAGTCATTTGTAAATCCCATTAACTACACAGTAAAAAGTGATAAGTTGACTTAACTTAAAAAAAATTGAGGAAACCCGTTGCCTTAAAATTATTAAGTCAATAATAATTAAAAAAAAAAGTTAAGTGAACTTGACAATTCACTTAACTTATTTTTTAAATGATCATTTACTTAAAAAAAAATTGAGGAAACCTGTTGCCTTGATTAAGTTTGATTTATACTCAATGACTGAGCTTGACCAGATCATATTTCTAATGGTTTGGTATATCCTTAAAAAAATAAAATAAAATAAAATAAAATAAAATAAAAAATAAAATAAAATAAAATAAAATAAAATAAAATAAAATAAAATAAAATAAAATAAAATAAAATAAAATAAAATAAAATAAAATAAAATAAAATAAAATAAAATAAAAAATAAAATAAAATAAATAACAAATTATAAAACAACATATTTAAAACGACATTTAACTTAAATGCCTAAGAATGAGTAAAACCCATTCAAATCCACACTGATCAGTCACTAGTATATGGCTCCATGTGAAGGGTAGCTGATCAAACCTAATGAAATCAGCACCACAGACGTTAAAGGGAAAATCACCACCCATTCCAGCACAAATCTGCCGCTCATCTACTTGACATTGATGACTATTGCGATCGTGCTGAATGACTATTAACAAGTATTGATTTGAGTTGGAAATTCAGGGCAATATTAAAGATTCAGACACACTCAAGCCTGTTTTTCTCTCCATTGTCGTGCGTTAAGCCAGACCATGTTGAATTTTAATGCTGTTTTGTCAGTCAGATCAATAACTGGGATCATCTTCTCACAATCCAACCAATTCCATTAGTGAATTGTTTTGTGCTAGCACAACACTCTCAGCAGAGCATGGAGACATCCCAGCTGCACGTCAGCCCAGGCCTGCGGGCAAACTGTTTGCGTATGGATTAAATTTCATATAGCTTTGTGCTAAAACACAACGCTACACACTGTAATACGGTTCATTAAAATGTATGATCTCTGAAAGCGTTCTCACTTGATTAATCATGCCACCTTCATCTTTTAGAAAAACACCATTATGGCTACATTAATTATAAGGGTAAAAGAGAATGATTAAAAACGTCAACGCTGACTGACTCGAGGTATTATGATGAGGTGGGCTTTCCCTTTAAGTGCCAATAAAAGAACGAGTACGTGCTGTGAGTGGACATACCAAGGTCTTTCAGACCAGGGGTACACAAACAAACCTCTTCACTTCAGTATAACAAATGATGGCACTGAAAAGTGAAAGAACTAGAACATCAGCTACCAGAGCTAAAAAACGTCATAAATTCTGCATTTATACTTTGAATCAGAATAACTGAAGAGTTGAAAAGTTCACTTCTTGAAGCTAAACTCTGTCATGCTCTGCACTCAAGCCATATCAGACGTAATCGTAACAAGGCTAGAGAGTTAAGAATTAAGGTGCTTCAATCATTTTGAAGTATGCAGTGTGCTTATGGAGACTCAGAAAAATAAAAGTAGTGTCTAAGGAACACGCGGATGAGTATTACATAAATAGTTCAAGTAAAAACAGAGAAAAAAGATTCAATTTCCTTACCAGCATTTTGTTCCAAACTATTTGACTTCCTTTCCTTGATGGAACACAAAAGATGTTTTGAAAAATGTTTGTACCGCTCTGCACAGAGCCATGTTTTACAAAAATAAAATAAAATATTTTTATTAGATAAGAGCGTAGTCTAGTATTATCTAGCTATGAAAGCAGTTTACAACACTATATTTTTAGCCATAAAATCAGAATATAAGCCAATGTTTTTGGCTAAAAACAACAACACCAAAACACAACATAAGACAGTATTTTCAAGCTATAAAGTATGAATATAACCAAATATTGCCTAGCTATAAAATCAGAAAACAACCCAATATTTTCTAGGTATAAAATCAGCATATAGCCCAAATAGCTACGAATTTATATTAAAGGAACACTCCACTTTTTTTGGAAATAGGCTCATTCTCCAACTCTCCCAGAGTTAATAAGTTGAGTTTTACCGTTTTTGAATCCATTCAGCCGATCTCCGGATCTGGCGAGAGCACTTTTAGCATAGCTTAGCATAGATCATTGAATCCAATTAGACCAGTAGCATCGCGTTCAAAAATGACCAAAGAGTTTCGATATTTGTCCTATTTAAAACTTGACTCTTCTGTAGTTATATCGTGTACTAAGATCGGCGGAAAATGAAAAGTTGCGATTTTCTAGGCTGATATGATTAGGAACTACTCTCATTCCGGCGTAATAATCAAGGAACTTTTCTGCCGTAACATGGCCGCAGCAGGCGCAGTGATATTACGCCTCGCCTGAAAGTAGTCCCCAGCTACCGGGCACTACTTTCAGGCGCTGCGTAATATCACTGATTTCGAGCTATGAAATAAAACTATAACTCAAAATGTTCTTGTGCACATTATTCTAAAGTTAAGTTAAGTAAGGTTAAGTTAAATAAAATAAAATAAAGAACACAATTAGATTCAATAGGTTTCCCAACAACCTAATTTTCGCAAACAGGAATTGATGGCCAATGCTATCCAATTTTACACATTAAAAGAAATTTGGACATGAAACCATATTTTACAGAAAGTCATTTTGTAAATGTGATTTTCTAATAAATCACAAAAGAAAACAAAAACATCATCCACAACTTGAAAGTACTGTACAAGACTGTATTAACAACTGCATTAAAAACAGTTGTTACGTGGGTAGATAAATCGTGCCCCTCTTCAGCTATGTGGCGCTATGCTACACTGACTGCTGCCTACTCTGTTTCCCTCCTCGCTACCAGCTGATATAATTTGTGTGTTGACACACTGTCCAGCTGTGTAAAAGTGTGGAGAAGAGGCTTACTCTTTTTGTGTGAGCTCTATTCCCGCTGGCTAAAATATCGATGCATGACGAACCACTGTGCATACTCAGTATCTCATATCACACACATACTTATATATACACACAGATTACTAACAGTCACACGCTATTATCAGCACCACAGATATCCAAAAACTCAAAGTACAAGTGCCCACTGTTTCAGGGAAAAGGACAACTTGCTGTGTGATCATTAAGTCGGTCTCCTAATATTATTATATCTTGTGAAAGTACACACCAACGTTGTTATTATAACTGATTTCACGTTTTGTGTATAGGGTTTTTCCACGATACATACCGTTTCAAAGCGGCTTTACATGAGATGCACATTTCGACTTTACAATTAAGAGTAATTTGTTATCAGAGGTGCCTAGAAATGGACAGTTCTTGGAAAATACAAATCAAGCCGTTAGTAAATGACATGTATTGAAATGGAAACGATAAACACGATTAAGGCATGTTGTGATCATAATGATCATAATGTAAGGGAAATTTGGCAGTTTTGTATATTTATTGTAATCGTATGGTAAAATAATCATTATATACTGTACACACACACACACACACACACACACACACACACACACACACACACACACACACACACACAAACACACACACACACACACACACACACACACACACACACACACACACACACACACACACACACACACACACTTTAAATCTCTCATGTCATGTGTGCCAATAATAAGAATACTTTACAACTTTTTTTGCAAGTTTATCTTTACATTTATTAGCTTTGCCATGTAAAACTCAGTTGAAGTCAATATTAAAAACATTAAAACTTTAATTAAATTTCAGTTGAATTTCAAATTAAATATCCATTTTTAATCACATAATGCTGTGATGCCTCAATTCAATTTAAAATATTTGATTTTAGAGTTTTATTTTGAAACAAAATGTAATATTTTTATATTTAACTTTATCAGTCAGAATGCTAATATCAGTGCAAACCTTACAAACAATATTAAAGTTTGCATTAAGAATGTCTTGATTATAATAATGTATTTAATGCAAGACAGAGTGTACCAAGTGATTTAATTGTAATATTTATTAAACCTTAATATTTCTAAAGAAATATTAATGTACTGATTCTCAATAAAGAGAACACTTCAATACAGTAATATCATTGCTTTAATATTTATTAATATAGCTGGATAGTTATAATACTTGTTCCTTAAGCTGTCAGGAACAATGTGTGTTTAAAGCAAATGTCTAAGTGAATCCTATCATTATCTAAATGGGCTAAATCCTTTTTACTCACAATATCCTCAAGACAATAACAGACATCTTAATGGCTTTAATATCTTAAGCTACATACCTTAATGATATAATGTTCATGGGATTTCAAGCTTTCAGTTCAGTTGTACATTTTTTATATCACAGTGTTACAATTACCTACAAGCTCACAGCTTCAACCAACAACCTACAGATTATATAATTGATTAATATATAAAATGTATTGATATAAAATATATATATATATATTTTTTTTAGTTTTTTTTTTGTTTTTGGGAATATAATCTTAATTCAGTTTGCATTTGCAATTTTTCCTTTTCCTCATTTGCATTTCCAATTAACATAAATATGTAATAAAATGTATGTGTGTATGTGGCCTTTACTGGATAGATGATAGGAGTGAAAGGAGGGAGAAGGTGTCAGAAAATGACAAGTCTAGCACATACGCCATCCCACTCTCACATTTACAGAGGATTGTCATCTCACAACCTTTAATGGTCAGGAGTGACCTAAAAAGATGTCACAGACTCTTTACTGAAGATCAACTCAGTCAGGTTTGCTGACTTGGATCAAATGCATCATTGTGCTCTGAGGGGCCTGAAAAGACGAACCGACCCTGGCAATCCGGAGGTGATGATGAGTGAGTGTGCTCAGCAGTGAAGGTCAGTGTTCAGCGGTGCTAAGAATCTTCAAGCATGTTATCAGTCTTACTATGAACCAGTGGAAAGCTCGTGAGAAAAGGGAATGCTTTAGCATAGGGAGGTGAGAATGGTCAAAACGACATTAAACCTTCATAGAACAGCAAATCAATAAACAATGCTGTATAAACCTGAAAATAAACTTCAGCGCAGCTGTTTACCCTCTGAAGAGTGTGTACGTGCTGAGTGAGTTCCAGCTCTGTGTGTGTGTATCAAAGCCATTTCTAGTCTTTTGGTTGCACAGAGGATGTTTACTACACACATTTATCACCTTGACCGAACCATGCCAAACATGGAGAATTCTCCCCAGTGTCCTGCAGTCAGTCGATTCTGGCTCTGTGTTCCTCCTCACCTCCTGTGAGGTGTCACGGATCATTATGCCACACTGAGAAAGGTTAACATACTCATGTGCCGCAGAGAGGCTAATTGTCCGGGACGTCAGTCAATGGTAATATGAATGAAAGGTCTTCTCACAAGGAGAGATTTCATTGAGTGGTTAAAAGCTTGGAACAGGTAGAGCACGTTTTGGTGTTATTTTTTTTCCTAGGGTTGTCAAAGTGAACATCGTAAAAAAAAAAAAAAAAGTTGTACATTAGAATTGATTTATTAGATATGCTGAAAATTCATGTTTTGCAACACAGGAATAAATGACATTTTAAAATAACAGAAAATAGTTATTTTGAATTGTAATAATATTTCACAATATTAATGTATTTTGAAAAACATAAATGTAAGAGACTTTGAAAATTTGTAATGTTTCCATTTGACAGGTACTGTATGTAAAACAAAGATTACTGTAGTAGGCCTATGTCTTACATGAAAATACTCTTCAGTCTTTCAAATTTAATTTCAATGTGATACTGTTTCTTTGTAATTATTTGTGAAATTTACTAACACTTCAGAGTTTAAATTGTTTCTAAGTCATTTTCAAGTGCAGATATGTTTAAGCCTTTTAACCAATTTGTGTAACAGTGTTAACACATTTATTCAATAAACATAATGGATATAAAATTATATTTTATGTAGATGATTGGACCTGACTGGAGCCGTAACAAAAGTGTTTATTAGTAAACGGAGAAAGAAAAAAACCTCTTTATAGGTATTTTAGACGTTTGAAAAAAGTTTTTAAAAAAAAATTCATCTGGATAATACTAAAAAAAAGAGCACTGTTGCATAAATTCATGTTATGAGCGTCATCTACACAACTTGCTGAAACTAATCATTATTCAATATTCACAAAGTCATGTTGCTCAAAAAACTGACCTTTGAGGCATTTCTGGGGATTTTTTTCTTCTTCATTCCTTCTTTGACAGCTTTCAGAAAAGCATTAGGATAAGTGACAAAAAAAATCTGACTTCTGGAGGGGAAAAAAAACCACGAAGCCAAAAGGATGCTGTCTTTCTCTTTCCTCCACGGTCTTTAAAGCTGGCTGCTCCGTTTTCCCCGGACTGCTCTAGCATTTATCTGTAGAGCAGTCAGTCATTGTCCGCCATCCGTCTGCCTCCCAAAATCTGTCTGCGTTGCTGGATCTTTCTGAAAGATGCAGGAAAGGCAGCAGCGTGTCCATTTCTTATGCTTCTTTTCAGAAAAAAAGTGCCATGATTTTTCTTCTTTTTTTTTCTTACAAGAAGCAGAAGAAACAGACAAGCTACAGGCTTGATTTTGGCTATTTTTGGTCTGAGGGTATGCAAACAGCATCATCTGTAAACATACTAAGTGTTCTGTTGCTCAACGGAGCAGACCAATGTTACAGCTGCACAGCAAAATAAACATTATTTTATATATTTTAGCTTAGTTATGAGTTTGTACGATATGTGATGAAACTGGGTGTAATGAAATATTTCAAAGCAAATAAAAAATTTAATAAATAAATAAATAAATAATCTATGTATTATTGTATTTTATTAACTAAAGTAAAAAGTCTCTAAGGATATTAATCTTGTTAACTTAAATTAACTTTATAATGTATATTTTAAATATATTAACACTATATTTTTTATATTAATATCACATAATATTATATTTTATATATGAATAAAAATAATACAGCTCTAGAGTAATTCATCATATTAATATTATTTTGCATAACATATTGCATTATCACAACCAACATTTAAATGTAGAAACATAATAATTATATCACAATAGCTGCGATTTTTTTTTCATTCAGTGTATAAATGATATAAAACTATATTTAATTATTTATTTTTAAAATTTCTTAGTTAGGACACCACTCACGTCTCACACCAGAGCACAGCAAAGAACATGAGTTCAAAGGGAATAACCAATCTTCTTACTGGGGCTCTGTGGATCAAACCTCCTAAATGTCACAGGACACAGGTCAAGGGCTGATCTAGTGCTGGACAGGTGGAACTGCCATGGGACATAACCTCTGAAGTTACACCGAGTTTGCAGCGGAATAGAAGCGGAGGGCAGAGCAAACACAAAGGAGTCATGCTGTAATCCCTATATCTCTATGCTGTTCTTCTTCTCACTACAGTCCCAAACTCACGTGCTGCCAAATCTCATGTGTGCAGTGTATAAGTAACTTAATTCGGATGCTAAAACTGTCTCTAATTCCTTCATAAACCTAATCCCAGCTGCACTAATCCATATTGTCAGAAAACATGCAACTGTGCATGATACACTGAAAACAACAAAACAGAGAAAAATGGTTAATTTTCTCCCTCCGTTTCATTCATCTCATTCATATCTGTGCGTAAAACCTGTGTGCGAACATTTCACGCAGAAATAGGCCTATTACATCCTTCGACACACTTTTGAAAAGCCTGCAAATGATTTCAGTAGTACGACATTAGCAAGTTGCTAAGCTAGCCACATAGTATTTTAGCAAGCATGAAATTACCTAGGACAAACCTTGGACAAAAATGTTTTGTTGTTGCTCATCACTATTGAGCGAAATGTTCATTTTTTTCCGAGTGGCTATTTACACTGTTAACTTGTTGGCAGAGGCTATGTACACTATTGTAAAATAAAATTTGTAATCAATTTGTTATTATTGCATACTGTTTTATAATGTACTACAATACTGAGGTGTAGATAATTGCCACTATTTGCAATAAGTATAAATAGCAGAAAAATCCTGCAATTTTAACATAGTGTAAATGGAATCTATAGCTATTTGCACTTAGTGTAAATAGCATATCGCTAAAAAATACTGCTATTTTCACTTAGTGTAAATAGAATCTATTTATATGCTATTTGCTATATGCTATGCTACTTGCACTTACTCATATAATGATTTCTTAGAATTTGGTTAAGATGAGGTGACACCCAGGACACCCAAGTAGTGGATCAGCCCAGCTCTTTTTTCCAGGTTGTGTGGAAACAGCCTTATAAAAGACATAGTTTGGACATGTTATGCTAATTACTGTGAGCATGAGCTCCCTCATCTATAATAATCCAAATTCATCAACATGAGAACTAAAGCTAATGTCAAATAATGTGCATAAGCACCTGTTTACAGGATTTTGCATGAGAACATAAGTGAGAACACTTGTGCACAATTATTAGTGAATGAGACCCATTGACGTTTGCTTTTTCACAGCTGTATACTTTGTGCAGACATTTTATTTAAATCAGCACGCTCTAATAAACAGCAGCATTTGTTATGCCTGCACCCAACTCAGATAGAGAGATAAAATAGAAAGAGAGAGAGAGAGAGATGTAAAATATTCCTGTTTGTTAATGTTGTATTGAATGTTTATTTTATTAGTAGTGCACAAGAAGCAAGCATCAGTATTACTATATTTTCTGGTGAATACTTTGGCTCACAACTTGATCTGACTTAAGATGCTTGTCTGGCAAACAAAGAACAGGCAAAAAAAAAAAAAAAAAAACACCACACACCATATTCTAGGCATCATAATATCAGAGATTTTTGAAACAGGCTAGTTAGTAATATTCTAGCAACGTCTTAGTAACAGCTAATTTTTGTCTGGCAGACAAAAAACAGGCATAATAATCCACACTACACATGCTGTATTTTAGGAATCATATTGTCATAGAGATTGCTGACTTAAAGTAAGCAATCTAGTAATAGCCTAAGCAACACCTTAGTAACCATCAACACAGCCCTAGCAACAGCACAATATTTGTCTGGAGGACGAAAACAGTACAAAAAATTCACACCATACACACTCTATCCCAGGGATCTTTACATTACAGAGTTTTTTGACTTGGGCTAGTAAGCAATTTAATAATGCCCTAACAACGCCCTAGTAACACTAGTAACCACTCAGACTGCCCTAGCAACAGTACAATGTTTTACTTGCAGATAGCAAAGAAAGAAAAAACAAAAACAAAGGGAATAAATTCCACACCTTACATACTATATTCAAGGGATTTTTTCTACTTGCACTAGAAGGAAATTTAGTAATGTCTTAGCAACGCCCTAGTAACCACCCTAGCAACAACACAATGTTTGTCTGACAGATCAAAAAAAAAAAAAAAAAAATCCCACACCATGTATTCAAGGGAACATAATATCATAGAGATTTTACTTCGTCTAGTAAGCAGTTTAGTAATGCCCTAGCAATGCTCTAGTAACACTCAAGTAACCACTCAGACTGCCCTAGCAACAGCATGTCTGTCTGACAGATAACAAAAAACAAACAAACAAACAAACAACAAAAAAAACCGGGAAAAACATTTACACACCTTACATACTACACTGAAGGGATTTTTTGACTTGCACTAAAAAGCAGTAATGCCTTAGCAATGCCCTAGTAGCCACCCAGACTACCCTAGAAACAGCACAATGTTTGTCTGGTGCACCAAAAAAATAAATAAAAAATCCACACCACATACTGCATTCTAGGAATCATAACACCACAGAAATTTTTGACTTGGGCTATTAAGCAAATTAGTCACACCCTAGCAACACCCTAGTAACCACCCAGACTACCTCAGCAACACTATGCAACTACCTTGGCAACCACACGAAACACCTTATCAATCAGCTTTCCAGGGGCCTCATTTATAAACACATGTACAATCCGATTTCCAGCACCCTAGAATCCCTTAGCAACCACCAACATTCTACAAAGTTCTTAAAAACGTCCTAGCAACTAGCAAACAGTATTTATTTTTCTTTATTATTTTAAAACTACCATTCCTGGCACCTTTATTTCTGTCTCTTTTCAAGTGATTTCAATGCTTTGCCAACTGAGAGATAAAGAGACAGAGAGAAACTGAAATGAGCAGTTTTTGACCACCATCTCACCCATTCATCTTCTGATTAAAGACCTTCTGATTAAAATACCCACATTATAATGTGAAGGCCATAATTAAATTTGGGTAGAGCTGTCGTCACAGGGGGCACTTTCATACCGAGCTCAGAAAGGTCAAGCAGAAGAGTCAAATGGCAGGACACTTCCTCGTCCTCCGCACGGCCCCCGTGGAGAGAGTCACAGCGGTCAGTCAGCTGTGTCTCTCCTATGAAGAGTGCAATTGTCTCTGACTGATGGGCAGCATCTAAACACACAGCAGCACATCCCAGTCTGCTTTGTCCAGTCAACAGACTCATTTGACGAAGCCCCTTCATCTCTCATTCTCAGAGGAAGTGAGTCATTAGTCGGGATCTCCCCAGACACTGACATCCCTGTCAGGCTTGTCATCGTGTCTGCTCATGGATGCAGTGAATAAAGCTTGTTTACAGAGCTAAATGTCAGGGAAAGTGGATGATGGGCGATATATTCAATCTACAAAACTTCCATTACAGTGACTTCTGCAGACCTGCCAGAACCACACAGGTCATGTTTCTTCACCTTGGGGTCATGAACTGATTTTACTATTTATGTTTTATTTAATTAAATATAGATTGGGGATATATTATAAATGCTCAATATATTTTTAATATTTAATATGGTGTATACATTAATGTATATTTATGTTAATATATACTTTTTTAATGTCTCTTATGCTTACCAAAGCTGTATTTATTTGAATGAAAATACACTAAAAACAGTAACATCGTGAATAATATTACAATTTAAAATAACTGTTTTCTAATTTTATATATTTTTTTAAATGTCATTTATTATTGTGATGCAAAGTTGAATTATCAGCAGTCATTAACTCCAGTTTTCAGTCTCACATAATCCTTCAGAAATAAAGACACATTTCTTCTTATTATTAATGTTGTAAACAGTTGCGCTGCTTAATAGTTTTGTGGAAACCATGATACTTTTTTCAGGATTATTTAATGAATAGTAAATTCAAAAGAACAGCATCAATTTTAAATAGACATCTGATGAATTTATGACACACACACACACACACACACACACACACACATACACACACACACACACACACACACACACACACACACACACACACACACAATATAGTTTTTTTTTTAAATTTTGCTTTTAAAATATAGCCTGAATGAAGTCTACAGCATGACCCAGGCAGCCACTTTTCTTTTTTACAACATCTACTGGCAGGCAGCTGTCTTCGGTTTTGGACACAGCTATTGCATCAGCAGAGGACGTATGGAATAGTGGGATACTTTTAGAAACATCATTATTTCAATACAATACTACAGACAAAAGCAAATATTGCCTATCCTAAACAGACACCTGTCATAAATATATAAACATTCACGGGCAGTCTCTCAAAAGTGTCTAAAGATCTTAGAAAAAAAGCAGTTTCATAGTAATTTAGGTTTAAGATTATGTTTCTTATCAAGATTTGAAGTAAACGTTTTGTCTATAAAATGTTTGAACTGAAAGGTCTCCATCTAATCCTCCAAAAAAGACTCCTGTAGGCCTTTTCGACATGAGTAAATCCTTCCCAAAAGTGTGCAATTAATATAAAAATATTAAAATCTGGGCAAATTATGTTTATCTAAGAACAGGGACTTTTGACAGAATCGAATTGGCTTTTTAACGCAGAGGCGGCAGAGTGCCAAAGCATCATTTTTTTCTTGGCCTACTGTTATCCTGTATAAGATTTATGTACAGTAGGATTACAAAACAAGAAAGTGAGAACAAAATCTTTGCGAGGCTAATATCACCTCCATTCCTCTCCTGGTTTTACTGAAAATATGAAGCAGAAATCCAAGACCGCTTCCCAACAGAACATTACTCAAGGGATGACTTCATATCATACATCTGAGAATGACACAGAGGCCATCAGTTGGTTAAAACAAATTATTGCAGAAGTCAAAAGGAAATTGTTTTATAAAAAATAACATGGTATTGGTAGACATGGTACCACAATAACATTGACATTTTCGTAAGGGTTTGATGAGGAGATGCCAACCTCACGATGAATCATATGGGTCTGCTAACATAAAGGTTATAGGATCAACTCCACATAGGAGTGTTTAAAGAAATGGATAGTTTCTGACACCACTTTCCTGTTAAATGACAATTGACTCAGGCACTTAACCTCACTTCACTTCAGCAGAACTGATTGGCTCGGCAAAGAGTATATTCAGCCTCGCTTTAAAAGTGTTTGATAAATGGCAAGTAAGATCATCAGTCAAAAGTTTGGACTATTTATGAAGTCAATAAAATGAAATAATACAAATGGAATCATGGGAATTTTATGATGACCAATTTTAAACAAATCAAAACGATCTTATTTTAGCTGCCATGCTTTATCCACTATATTATCCATATGAATTCACTTCACAAATTGCATCCTGGGATAATTTTTAAACAGTACTGAAAGAGTTTATAGACTGGATTTGTTAGCTACTTTTCCTGCACTATTGGGTTCATCTCATCCTTAGTAAAGTAATAAATACTTAATCAAATTAAATTAAATGAATTTTAAAAATAACTTAAATCAAAATGAAAAATATATCTAAAATAAAATGAAATAAAATAAAATGAAGGGGTTTGTGTACATTGTGTTCATTCACTTTTTGGTTTGATACACTGTAAGAAATTTACATTTTGAAAAATTGTGGAAACTGAAAAATAAACATTGACTCAACAACTTACTTGCCAAAAATTACCCCCAAACAAAAAAAAATACATTGTACTAATTTTAGAGAGAATATAAAAATATATATTCACCGAACATATTAAATAAATTGTGCTCAGCCAGTCTATCAAGCAGAAGTGAAAAATCTGTATGGCCCAACAAGCCTTGCACCAAAAAACGCGTGTACGCATGCGCCTGAGAAAAACCGTTGGTGTTGTGAATTCAAATGTCTGTGCGCGCGTGAGAGCGGAGCCGATGATGAGGAGCGACAAAACATCATTTCCATAATTTCTCCATCATTAAAGTTATGGTATACTTTGTCTTTATTAAGTTATGTTTAAGTTAAACAGAGTGCACGTCTCAGTAATTTCAACATAAAAACGAAAAACGTGGGTATTACATTACCTTACATTATCGCCTCTGATAAGTTAACGTAAGTATTCGCTAAACGAATTAAACCGAATTTCTGAATGTTTTACTTTAGGACACAAAACATTTTATATAAATTACATTGTATTTTGCAGAATAACAGTGAATTCATGCCTGTACTCATGTCATGTTGGCGTTATACTCATGTCATGTTTGCGTACTCATGTCATAGGCTATACGTTATATAGTAATTGCTGTTTTAACGATGTGGGTTTCGACATTATGAGTAACGTTGTATCGCAAAAAAACAAACAAAACACACCTACAGAGTTCACTCATACATTACGTGATGAAGGTTAGAGGAATCTTTCAATGCATGATTCAGTCTATTATTAAAATGCATTTAGAATTATCACAAAATTCAAGATATGGGGGCAGAAAATGTATACATTTACATCATTTCAAATGGTTAATCAATATCACACGAAGAGTGATGTTTTTTCTTCCACAAAGCAACATTATTACAAATGTGATATTGATTTTATTCAGCAGTTCAATAAACAAGATGGTAATACATTTACATTTACATTTACATTTATGCATTTAGCAGACGCTTTTATCCAAAGCGACTTACATTGCATTCAAGTTACAGTGTTTACATTTTATCAGCTCTTGCTTTCCCTGGGAATCGAACCCATGATCTTGGCGTTGCTAGCGCCATGCTCTACTATTTGAGCTACAGGAAAGCAGTTACAGTTAATATTAAGGGACTTAAGTTTTAGACACAGTATTGGCTGTTTTTGCTCTATTTCGCCAACAAAAATAATTACAATTTGCGTCTCTGAGCAACATTTCGGTGTTTGGTTCCTGAATGAATCAACTGTTTAAATGATTCGGTTCAATCGCAATGACTCACTTATTAACAGTGACTGCCACCTACTGGTTTTAATTTCACATTTAATGTATCTTTTCATTTTTTAAATAATTCCAAATATCAGTATTCAACGTTTTAATGTTTAAAATATCAAAACATTATTTATGCAGTTGTAACTGTAGCTTAAATGGTTGATGTCCTGCATTAAACAGTTTGTAAATGTTTCTAAATGCCACTTCAGATGCAGCTTATGGGTTTCCTCTGCACTGCAAAGATGCATTTTGTTGATACTGATTTAATTTGCTTGGTAACAGCCCAAATGTCTTATTCTAATTGACTACTAATGTAAGAATTTGACTCAAAGGATGATGCACATTTTTAGAAAAATGGCTTTATGAAGGTAAAAATGCTCATAAAAGGTAAAACTCAATTTAAACGTATTGGAAAATATTAATTTCTATGACTGCTGTGAACTGACCACCACACAGAATATGCAGAATATCAAAACTTGAGTCCACGGTAGTCCTTAAAATGTCAGCACAAAAACACACTCAGCAAAATATCGTCCATTTAATTATTGTTATCGATAATATCCCAGAAAATATTGAGATATAATTTTTGTCAATATCGCACACTTCTATCTCTCGGTTACCTAAAGTTACTATTTATTGAACTAATTTATTTTTATTTCACATTATGATTATTATATTAAATGTATGAGACACAAGGAAAACGTTTCTGCTTTAACAATTTTTTTTGTTCCCCTCAGTGTAACCCACCATTGCACGAAGCACCATTTAGTCAGAAGTAAAAAGTGTAAAAAAGGAACCACTATGAATTTCACAGTGAGTATTTAACTCAGTTCTTACTGAATATGTTAAAAAATTATTAGTGTCAAATAGGGCCGGCCCAAGCCTTTATAGGGCCCTAAGCAGAATTTTATTTGGGGGCCCCTCAGTGCCGCCAATATGACCGGTCATTATCAAAGCTTGATTATACACACACACACACACACACACACACACACACACACACTATAAATCTAACACACCCATTATCAGTTTTGTTTGTTGTAGCTGTGTTCAGGGGTGCAAACTTGTCACCTTTCGGCAAAATTCGCCGTTTTCACGTTGAAATAGGTCATTCACGTGAATCGTGTAGATCAGTAAAAAAAAATAAAATTGGGGGGGGGGGGGGGGTTGTATCGTATCTGAGAGTCATCTGTGTCACGTCACCTGTAGCGTTTTTTCCCGTTGGCAAAGGAATGGCCCCGCCCTACTCTGCCTCTGATTGGCTTACCTTAATGTCCTCATCCAACCAATCTCACTCCTGAAGCCGAACTTTTAAACGCTGCAGGCAACTGTCCATATTTCCAGAGGCTACGTAAAACATGAAGGAACAAGTAACGGCAAGCAACTTATTTTTGAAGTAATTGGGCTATGCTGGTGGTTAGATTAGCCTGTTTGTAGCTAGCTAAATTAAGTTCGCTTGTGTTCCAGTATAAATGGTGATTACCGCGTGAGACTGCGGGTTTTTTTTTTGGTTTGTTTTGCGTGAGGCTGCTGTTGCAATAGCTATGAATATTGTAAGTTACTTTATCGCTACTTTAGTTCGCTACCCTTTGCAAACTGCTCCTCAGTCTCGACCTTAACATTTGTCTCACATATCAGTAAGATATCACTCTGACATGAAGTCGATTTGAGAACTGTTCGACCTACAAGTAAAGCATGCTGTTTAATGTACAGTAATATTAGTATCACTCCGCTCAAGTGGAGGCAGCGCTAAGCCATAGCTAAGTGTCCGTCTGTAACAGCCTGTTTCAAGACGGAGAAACACCTCGCGTTTAGCCCGTCAGCTGCTTCAAACATTCGAGTGCTGAAATGAAGATTTACAGTAGAGGTCTGCACGGGCTTTAAATTGAAGCCCGAACCAGGCCCGTGCCCAACATCGTCTGACCTGACCCGACCCGAATCGAGCGGCACAGTTAAAATTTAGAGCCCGAACCCAGAGGTTGCCAGATTAACGACACCAACAGAAACGAGCTCACATGCCGACGAATGAAATTAAATACGCTGTGTTTTCCGCCAACTGGCAACCCTCGGTGCCGAAATACAATTGGGTAAACTGGCAGTGGGTGGGTTTCACAAACCGTAACAAGCACAGTCATTCCGGGCCGGAATGCACATTTTCAAAGGAGAATAACTGACTGTAGCATTGTTTTTCAGATAAACAAGTATGTTAAATTAGCATGTTTCTTAAATATCTACAAACATATTATGGCATTTTTATGCTTTAGTAGAGTCAAAATCCTACATACAGCACCTTTAAGTAAAAAAAAGTTTGTTAGGCTACACACTGATTTCTATGGAAAGTGGCAATAATAATCCTTTCAATTAATGGACGACATGTTTTATTCCTATCAAATAAACTCTGTTTTTCTTACTTTCATGTATTTCGGGAGAAATAGGTGAATTTACGTTATGTTAATCTGACAGATCCACACGGCAGTGTCCAGCGCATTTATCAACATGGTCACGTCGCTATGGAAATAATAGATATGTATAGATTATTTAATTATTTAATATTGCACTTTCGTATAATTACCACTGTCCATTGACATAATATATCACAAATTAAAATAAAATAAAATGAACTGTCATTTCATGTAGGTTACTCTTGGGCTTAGTTCGCTTATGCCTTGGGCCGGCTCTGGTGTCAAATACTATGAGCTGTGTAATGCAGGCTGCATAAGTTATTGAAGTTATATGTAGACTTATATTGACATTGCTGTTTAATATTTTTTTACAGAGTCATTGGAGAACCACACAACTGCAATGAAAATTGGAATAGTAAGGAGCAGCAGCAGCAGTTGCACTTCAAGAGCCCTGTCAAGTGTGCTAAATGTCTCCGTTGTCCTGGAAGAGGAGGTGGTGCTTCACAACTTAGGAGCCTTCGTAAATGTATTTATTGTACTCTTTGGATTATTGTGTGCACTCAACATGGAGTACAACAAGGATTTGCAGTAAAAGGTTAGTTCACCAAAAATGGAAATTGTCATTAATTACTCACCCTCACGTCGTACCCAAACCCATAAACCTTCAATCATCTTCAGAAAACATATTAAGATATTTTTGATAAATCCAAGAGCTCTCTGACCCTCCATAGGAAGCTTTGCAACTTACACATTCAAGTTCCAGAACAGTAGGAAAGACATCATTAAAGTATTCAGTGTGAATCCAGTGGTTTAACCTACATTTTATGAAGCAACACAAGAGTTTTGTTTGCAGAAAAAAAACAATTTACTACTTCATTTACAAAATAATAACTAAAGTGTGGTGGTGCTTCCCCTATTGGGTTGCAGATCAATATATCAGTAAATAAGGTGGTTATTTATTTATTTATTTCCTACTGTTCTGGACCTTGAATGTGTAAGCTGCATAGCTTTCTATGGAGGGACGGAAAGCTCTCAGATCTCATCAAAAATATCTTAATTTGTGTTCATTTTTAGATTAGGTAAAACAAAAAAAATGTATTACTACTAAATGTACTACTATTTAAAATATTTAATTGGGCCAATAACATGGTTTGGTAGATTTAATGTTTTTCCAATTGGCTCAACATATTATTTCTCATTGAGCCAATGTTAATAGCCTGTTGCCACAACTGAAAAAATTCAATCAGCAGAAATTCAATTGGGCCAATGGAAAAATTTAGATGTAATCAGTCACTAGAAAATTTTGAGTTGGAGGTTTGAATTTTTTTTTTTTTACAGTGTACTGAGAGCAGAGAAATAGGAATTCAATGCCCTTTTTCATTCAAAAATTGAGAAGCTAAATTTTTTCCTTCATATTTCAAGCCATTTTTTCTTTATTTTTCAAGTCATTGTTGTTTAAAATAATAGGGATTATATGTAGTTGAAATAAATGCTTTAGGAATTTATATAACCGATGACTATTATTCTGTTGCACAGACCTGAAAAACTGATGATGGCACAGGGTTGTGATCGAATTGTTTCCACCTCTGAACATAAAAATGAAAATTCAACCTCAATTCCTGTTTTTCCATTATTTTTTAAAAAGAAAAAGTCTCCATTTTCAAATTTTTCTGTTGTCAGTACTAAATCCAAAAAGGAATGAACAACTTACACCGACCATTTACTGTAGGTTTAGTTAAATTGTATTTTAAATAATTAAGTAAATACAATTAAATGAAGCTTTTCAAAAGATAGGTTTAGTTTAGTTGAAATTCATTGGTAGGCACAAATTGTATTTGTCAACAAAAACAATTTCATGCATGTAACATTTTTAAGATCATAAAAAACTAAATTCATTCAAGTGTGTCCTTACATTTGACTGGTATTGTACATGAACAAAGATTTGGCTCCTTTTCTCCATCCAGATAAACATATTAGCTTGTCCCACAGTGACTAAGGAAAGTGTATAATCGAGAGGATAAGAGGACAGGAAGGATTTGGGCAACGTCACAGCTGAAGCAGAGAATGGAAACCCAGCCATCCATCTATCACAATGCCCAGTTCAATCTACCAAGAAAGGATTGGAAGATTGTAAACAAGCGGAAGGGTGAAAGAGAAATAAAGTAATGCATACAAAAAAAAGCAGATTTTATCCACTTGCAGAATTCAAGAGCCAACCGTAAGCCCAAGAGCTGTTTTACACAACCAAGTGCATAAACACACAAAGACTTACGAGAGAAGAAATTCACTTTGCTGTTGAAATGTTTGCTGAATTTCATGAGCTGCAATGACGAAGCTGAAAGATTAGGAGAGGGAGAGCGAGTAAGTGAAAGATGCGGGCTTGAAAAAAGGCAGGGAGATAAAGCTGAGCTGCCTGCCATTCCCTGGTCATCCATATTCAGAGTGGAAGCATAGTGGCAACACAAACAAACAGGCCAGATAAATCAATATGGTAACAACTTCAAGCATTCAGAACAGAACTGCTTTAATACACAATCAAGGGACCGCGATCAATCATCTCTCAGACACAGACCACCTACGACACCAACACGCAGGTCTTGTGTCTAACAACCTGCCATGTTGGTTATATATTAATCGAGCGTGGCAAGGATAGAATAACGACGTCCTTTACAAAGTCAGACAAAGTTTTTTTTGTGTCTCTATGTAATCATCTACAGAACAATACATCAATAATAACACAGAAAAACAACACATCTGTACTGCATCTGTGGATGACAGCGGCTGTGTACACAAGCTCGACGCTTCCCCTTGGGTTCTGACTTTGTTGTAACTCAAGCTGAGAGGGAGGCAACATTTTGACACTTTCTGAGCACAGTATGATAGCGCATTGCTTTAACTACAACAAACTCCCTTTAAGCAAGTCAGTCCAATCCATCCACTGGCTAGGTGGCAGAAATAAGGTAGAAGAAGAAATCTCCTGAACTGTCTGCCAAGCTGACATTTCTGTAACATATAGTGGCATCCTGAAATTGAAAATATAGGATTTAAAATTTAATTTAAACCTGGAGATAATTCAATCTGCATTGGAAAGTTTAAAGATTTAGAATAAATAAATAAGAAAAGAAATAACATTATTCCTGGTCACCAATCCAGTAGTGACAACACTCTTAAAAGTAAAGGTCCAAAAGTGGGTTTTTGAAGTGATGCAAAGAACCATTTATGGTTACAGTGAACAGTTCTTAAACCATTTATTTTCTTCAAAGAACATTTTAATGATCTAAAGAACCTTTCTCCACTTCTTTTGTGCAATGGAAAGGTTCCATAAAGGTTCATTCATTGTGCCACTGATCCCAATAAAGAACCTGAATTATCATGTTAAACTCCAGAAGATGGTCAGATGTTCTTGTTTCCATGCTCTTAGGACCATCTCACATCATGCTGGAGAACATGATCATCAGGTTTCCCACAAATTGTGGAGTCCATGCAGCTCAAATGTTTCTGCCATTAAAGAAAAGTAGGACAAATTGAAGACATTCTAACATTCATGTTAATTTTTCAATTCAACTTACCACTCAATTTGTCATGCTGATAATATAATTGGTAATGAAAAAATGCCAAATGCATGTTCTCTCAGACTTTTGGAGCCCAATCTATCCAATGTATTTAACCTCTTCTACCTCACATTAGGCTAAAAAACATCAACCTGTCATTTTTAAGATCGGTCCAGCTAATATACTGTACACACATGTTCTAGAATAAGAAAGACCACATGATGGGTTTTACCAACACGATTAGCTTTTTTTAATCAAAGACTTTCCTGCAGCTGCTATGTCGTGCATTGCACTTTCTCCCATTCGTTTTTCAATGAATGTCATGTGTCATCCTTAGACTGTCTCTGAATGTCACCACAGGAAAGCACAAGGAAGGAAACACTTCCAGAGTGTTAGGAAAATAGTTCACCCAAAAATGAAAATCATTATTTATTCATCCTCATGTCAAGGCTTAAACATTAGTGTATGTGTATGAATAAACCAACAGGCTCTCATGGCAATTAGTGAGTAGTTGATGTTGTGGAAAATTGGTGACAGTTTTTGTATGAATCAAATTGAACAAATTCATGCAGAACTGCCCATAAAAAAAAAAAAGAAAAAAAAAAAAAGTTGTTTTCTCATGAGACTGGGTTGGAATCAATCATTAACTGAACTAACTGAGATTATTAAAAACGTAAATAATCTTTCGAAAAGAGTCCTAAAATGTTAAATCTTTACCATAATCTATTTTTTCGCTTTAAGTGCTAGATGCAAATCTAAATTGTAAAATAGACTATTCAATACTGGCCAACAGATAACATTATAAAAAGGAGAAAAAATGTGTTATTGCATGACACAAATTTTATGAATGTATGAAATTCAGTCTACTGTAATAAAATTTAGATAACATTCTTTATTCTTAAAGATATTTTGGGTAGAATTCATCTCTTTTTAATGATCCTTGCAAATGTGTTTGTCAAATACTTTGCTAATTTGATTATGATTTTCATTACCAGCCAGAGTGTATTCCCAGCTCCATTTTGCTGAATTCCACACATTTCCCATAAAAAAAACTATCACAGAAAATATGAGAAAAGTCAGCAAATCTGGCCCTATGCGAGCTCTCTCAATGTGCAGATATTATAACTACATTATCTGATCTCTAACAAAAGGGATGCTAATGCATTATTTAACTGTTTACACACATCAGACATGCTGTCAGCCGGTTTAGTGCCCTGGACAGACACACCTATAAAGCGACATACAATTAAATGGGCAATCCGATATAAAAGGCTCAGATGTGCAGGCTTTCAGTAAGGCCAGAAGGCTTTGAGCTGATCAATACTGCACAGGTGTTGAATCAGTGGGGTATATGTGCCAATAATACATTTCAAAAACATCTGCTTTAACCTCCTGCGGTACCCACAGAGAGCATCTCCACTGGTTTATATCATGTTGTCTGCTCAAATGGGGTGCAACTGTTGTGGATGTGTTTGATATGAGTGCCGTTTATTTGGCTTCATATATATTTTATGTGCAGCAGAGAGGAGTTAGGTTGCATGAGATTTCTTTTAGAAAATAAGTGAGGAACTTCTCCATCTCTGCCATACTTCAGCTATCTCCCATATACGTGCACATGATTTAAAGGTACTATGGTCGCTTCGATATTAAATTCCCTGTGTTTGGCAATACTGAAGATCTAGAGATCTGGGCAGTATCTGTCCGCACCCGAACACTAGCTGTGCTTTGAGTAGACAGAATGCTGCCTGTCTGTCTATCGTTCCAGTTCACCTGAAGTTGAAAGCATCTTCAAGCATTTCTCAGATGTGGCTCCTTCAAAGCTCACCAGGCTTACTAGAGATATTAGTTGCTTCATTATGCTTCATTACAGTATTGACTTCGTCTTTGATGTTTCTCCTCAAATCTGAGCAACAAAAATAAATACAAATATAACAATTGTTGACACAAAGAGCTAAGCTCAATTTGATTTTATTAAATAATCAAAATAATAAAAAATAATAAAACTATATAAAATAAATAAATAATAATAATCATCATAAGCCCTTAGTTAAAATAAATATATCATATTATTGTTGTTGTTTTTGTTATTATAAGTTATTAAAACTAGTTAAAATAAGTCATATTATTTCTTTATTTCAACTAATGAGTAATTTATAATTATTAATACTAACAATAATTCAGCCTGTAGGTAAAATAAATATAGGCTATTATTATTATTATTATGACGACTCAGAATGACTCAGCCACTAGTTAAATATTTATTTATTTAAACTAATGAGTCATTTATTATTATTAATACTAATGATATAAATGAATACTAATACAGATTTATTAATACTTTAAACACATAATGAATGAATGAATAATGAGTCATTTATTAGTATTAATACTAAAAATAATTTAGCCTTTAGTTAAAATAAATATAGCCTATTATTATTATTATTATTATTATTATTATTATTATTATTATGACGACAATCATTAGTTAAATATGTATTTATTTATTTCAACTAATGAGTCATTTATTATTAATAATACTAATGATATTATTTAATACTAATACTGATTTATGAATACTTTAAACATAACGAATGAATGAACAAATGAATGAATAAATAATTTATTATTATTAATACTAACAATAATTCAGCCTTTAGTTAAAATAAATATAGCCTATTATTATTAGTAGTAGTAGTATTAATACGATGATGATGATGAAGAATCAGCCATTAGTTAAAATTTGAGTCATTTACTATTATTAATACTATAATAATATTTAATACTAGTAATGATTTATTAATGCTTTAAATATAGAATGAATGAATGAATGAATAATTACAGTAATGCACTTCCAATGGATTTTATTCAAGACAGCATTCTGGAGGGTTTAAAAGCCTAAATGTGAAGCTTCCATTTTTGTTAAAGCACTTTCATTTATATTTCATGCAAAACCCATTATTATTTGACCTGTAAACTTGTCTAAACGATCCAATTTTTTTGTAGGACAGCTTTTCTAGGTGGATGAGCTTCTGGTTACGCGCTACCACCACAATTCCTGCAGGTGGAGTTTAAACAGTGCTTCTGTTAATATAGTTAGAGAGGAATCATCCCCATTTCTGCTGTCTTTACACACATTTTGTGAAAGTTACCAGGTTTACCAGAGCTGCACTGTCATGAACAATTTAAAACTTGTGTCATTTATATAAAATGCACTGTTTGGCCATATGCACTTCAATTGTAATAGCCTTAACTGTAGCCTTTTAAAAAACAAAAAAACTAAATCAAAACAAAGGACAGCTCAAAAGTCTTTTCTGTGGTGACAGACGTCTCATTTGTGATTTTTCTGCCAGTAACAAATACTGGAGCAGAACTACCATTACGAGATACACAGAAGTGAGAACAAAAATACTGAATAGAGAGAGAATGAGAGTGAGAACTTGTCAAATCTGTCTCATCTGAAACATCAGTGAGCAGAGGATAATGGACGTCACACTCCATTACATTTGAGTGGAAACCACTGGTAGACACATGCAAGCAGATTCATTAAACCCTTGGAGGGGATCAATATGTCGGATCCTTAAAATTGCCACCATCTGTGTCAGGCTAACGGTTCAGGTTAATTTGATCCACTTACAACTCAATAGGGGTCAACCTGCATAGCAAAAAGACTTCACAGATGGGTTACTGGGATAAAGGGCTAGAACTTAGGAAACAGAATAGTCACAAATTAAAACTTGCCAATGAGTTTTATAGTGGGTGGTAACTTTTTAAACTTCATTAAAAATATAAAAGTAAAGTATACAGTAAATAAAGTATTATGAACTATTACTACAATTCAAGATTTCTCTCTCTCTCTCTCTCTCTCTCTCTCTCTCTCTCTCTCTCTCTCGATGAATAGAAAATTTAAAATGTTTATTTGGAATAGATTTTCTGTCACTTCACTGTCAACTTAATGAACCATAGCTGAATAAAACTTATTTAAATGTTTAATTAATTTAAAATAAATAAATAATCTGCGCGCCAAACTTTTGAATGTTAGTGTGAGCAATTTAAATCAAGATTACACAACTTCTAAGCAAACATTTGTCACAATAGAAGGTTTACAATCTACGATACATTTTTTTAAAATGTTATTATAAATGAGAAACAACATTTTTGTGCCAGATTCAGTTTCACTGTGAGATATATAAATATATATATAAATAATGACAATATGTCATGTGTTGTTGTTCATCTGAGGTTTTATTTTCCAAATTTTAAGACCAGCCAAGGAGCAAATATTTTTTTATGTCCTGACACAGAAAACCATGGAATTCAATAGGGTGTCCTAACTTTTTCACATGACTGTATATACAGTATATATATATATATATATATATATATATATTGTAAGAGAATAGTGCAAATACACTTTTCATGGCCAGTAACTAAACCTTCACAAATAAACGTGAATTGAAGTAAAGACTATGTCAGCTAAAGTTTCTCAACTCACCTAGGTGTGGCAAAAAGTTAATTTCAGGCCCTGATCTTCTGTCAGAAGCTGTAAATGATTGGTCACCGGAGGCAGTTGTATTTACGGCGAATGAGTTTCAAAACCTCAGCCAACAAAAACTTTTTTTTTTTAACATTTCTCCCAAAGAGAACACTAAGCACAATGCCACATTTACTGAAAGACTTGAAAATGAATTTATATTCAGGAGCCATTCGGAGCAAGCTATGCACATTTACATAAGCTAGTCCTATTTTCCTTGGTATTCCTCACCACGTTTCCTGCTTCTGTCACTTGACATATTCTCTCTAATTCCTATTCCTCTTTTATATGTGAGAGAGTGAGTGAAGTTGTTCAGCAAAGCTTGGGCACCTCACGTTCACTCACGTACTTCAAGACTTCTGGGTAAAAATCCCTGCTGAAGTTAACAGCATTTGATCTGTCTGCTTCTGTTGGCACAATTTGCCAAGAAGGTATTTCCATCGCTCGTATATGGAGTTTCAAACAACATATTTTCAATCAAATATTTAGTTAGAATGGAGTGATGAAATCCCACATCAAAGCAGCTAGTAGTCACTTTTCATGTGCGCTCACGATCGGGATTTTTTTTCCCAATGGGAAGCAGAGAATGGTAAACAAGAGCCGGCACTGGTTTTAAAATAAACAAACCCTGACTCCAGGAACAATTTTCTATTACAGTAGTTAAATGTAAGTGGCGTAGTGAGCTCAAGCCTTTATAAGCACTTGAAGTTGCATCCCTTTTGGTCACCAGTCTGCAATGGCAGTTAGCCAAAGCTCACAAATGGAGGAAAGAATATGTCTGGAACAGAGCACTGACAGCATTGTTTATTACATGTTCCACATAGAGCACGGTGAGCATAAAAGTCATACAGATACACAGTGCCTCCTGACAGACTCTCCAATATGCTCTTAATAAAGCGCCAGAGAATTGGAGCAGCAAATCTAACTTTTCAAACACAAGAGTAGAGTCTTTGGTGTATTACTGCTGTTTTCAGTTTCAGTCAAAAATTTGGACAAAATATGCTGCAATGTTTTGTTATCTTTTGTGAAATATCAGTATATCAGGGAGGTTTGTAGTACAAAAGTAGTACAAAATATCATAGTACAACAATGAAAACAACGCCAGTATTACATAATATAACTATAAAAAGTGTATAAATCACTAAATTTTCTAAAGAAATGTTGTCCAACAGCGACATCAGCAGGTAAAGTTATAGTGGGAGTCCGCTTCTCCCTCACCTCCCCTGAGCCCATTCAATTTGAACAGACCTCCTGAAATTTTTTGTGATCTTTTATGAAATATCAGTATGTATATATATTAGAGCCCTAAAGTGTGCGGTGGGTTTGGTGGGGGGTAACTGAGGTGAATGGGGGAAAGTCACATGAGAGGAGGCAATGCCTCCATCGCAATATGATTGGATATGACTGCTTATGTTCGGCTGTGATTGGTTCATGCGATAAATCCCGCAAAGAGGTGCGTTTGTGCAAGTTCCACGTTCGCAAATCCGTCTGAATGAATAATACAATGGCGTTAATGGGAAGTCTCATTTAAAAAAGTAAACAATTCACACACTTAGATATAAACACTTTGTTATGTCAAAATAAGTCTTAAAATGGCATGAAAACATGATCTGTAGGAGCTTTTAGTGAGTAGGGAGTTTGTGGTGAAATTCAAAGTAAATCTCCATGTCTGTGACCAATATTTACCAAACTTTGATGAACTTGAAAAATTCAAAAATAGTTCAAAGTTAACTATTAAAATGAAAAGCTGAACATAAGTTCACAAATAAATATATTTTATATTTTAATTGTTACTGCCTTATTATAGTTATTATTTTGGAATAAATATACAATGCTTTGATAAAAATTTGATGAAATTCATACTTGACTTTGATAAATAGAAGATTAATTACATTGGTACTGTAAAAATGTAGAATGGAATAGCTTTTTTCGTTTTCGCATTTTGTAAGTACTGTAAATGTAAGTAACCCCCACACACCACTGAAATTATATACATATACATACACACACTACCATTCAAAAATTTGTAGCTGGTGTGAAGTCTGTTATAGTCACTAAGTCTGCAGTTATTTTTTTTATTTTTTTTTTTAAATCAGAAATACAGTAAAAAAAATAGTAATACTGTGAAATACTGTTGACTGTTTTCTATTTAAATATACTTTAAATTGCAATTTATTCCCATGTTGGAAAAGTTGAACTTTCAGCAGCCATTACTCCAGTAATACTTTTTCAAGGTTTAATTAATGAATAGAAAGTTCTAAAGAACAGCATTTATTTGAAATAGAAATCTTTCATAACATTATGAATGACTTTACTGTCAGTTTTGATCAATTTAACACGTCCTTGCTGGATAAAAGCATCAGTTTCTTTCATTAAAACAATCATATTAATCCCAAAGTTTTTATACAGCATTTATAGTAGCAAATTCTATAAAAACTATATTTAATTAGTATTAATATAATATAGGAATTATACTACTATACAATGATTAATATATATATATAACATTTGATAACTTAACTGCTTTGGTAAATATTAAAATTAAATAATGGGTCACTTTATGAAACACTTCATGAAAAGCCTTTTGCTTTGGTTCTATCTGTGAGTTACCAACATGATTCTAGAGCAGCTGTCGTGGTCATACATATCAATGTGATGGATATTAATGCACTCGTACACACACATACACACACACACACACACACACACACACATATATATATATATATATACAGAGCCTGGAAGCGTTCTGTCTGAGACAGACCTGAGGAATGGTGGCAACTGGGGCTGAGTGTTGACAGGAGAATATGTGTATTCATAGAAATGAACAAACGCAAGTTGCAGTCAACTTCAACTTTCCATGCGCATGCTGTTTTCTGCGTTAGACTGACAAATGTCACTGTTTGATAAATACTGAATGTACAATGTAATAAGACATCATGTTTTCTTACTTGTTTACTCCCCATCAACCAAGGGAGCTTTTACTTTTACTTGAATAACTCACAGAAATACATTTTGGAAGAATTGTACGAGAACATTCCCGCACTGCTAAATCAGTCCTGTAGCTCAGCTTTCCTGTAGCTCAAATAGTAGAGCATGGCGCTAGCAACGCCAAGATCATGGGTTCGATTCCCAGGGAAAGCAAGAGCTGATAAAATGTAAAAATTGTAACTTGAATGCAATGTAAGTCGCTTTGGATAAAAGCGTCTGCTAAATGCATAAATGTAAATGTAAATGTAAATGTCCTGGGGGAATTGAGAGGCAATCTGAAAGTAGACAATTGACTGCTTTCGCGTTCTTGTAATAATATCTCAGCTTATCCCAAACAAACATACATACACAGCTGAATAAAGTGACTCAGTTAGGAAGGCGTAAAAATAGCTTTTGTGTCCTTGTCAGAATCAGTGAATCAATTCTTGCAAGACGCTCTGAACCAGATGAAATTAGATGTCTATTTCCTCTGTATATCGTGCAGCGGAACGGGGGCGAGTGGATGTGGATGAGCCTGTGTGATCAGGGAAGGTCCGTCATATCATTAGAGAGGCCACAACAAAAGAAGGAGTCTCATCCATTCTCTTGCTACAAATCATCCCAAGGCCCTGAGCTACTAACAACTGCTAATTAGCTCATAATTCCTATCTTTTCTGGGGCCAGACTCATGAGTCCTGTGACGTCAGCATTGGGCCTTGCTGCAGGGCACTTCAACAAAGCATAACCACAGATGTTCGCTTTCAAGCAGATAAATGTGCAGAACAGAAGCGCACAGGTGATGAATGAAAAGGCCACCCTGAAAAGTAACGTCCTCTCTAATGTCGCTTTTGTCAAGCAAATGAATCCCAACCACAGAAGGTCAACTGTATAGTAAAATCGGTTTATGAAATTACCATGAGCCCCCAAAGGTTCCGTTAGGTAATGAAAAATTGAAAATTGAAATAAGAGTCTGTGACTTTACAATTCAAGACGTTACGACGTTTAAATGTCAACAAATACATCAACATCTACAAAACATGGGAAAGGGCAAAAATTATATTTGATCGTTTTCAGAGCCTTGTATCCAGTAGGCTAGCTGTCACACTTCTTACTTCAGTGAACACTTCTCAGGATAAGTCGATTTTTAAAAAGTCCATTTCTGCACATATCTACAGTATGGAAGTCTGTTCCTGCCTGTAAAAAAAGAAGCCACATTCTAAAATAAATTACATTCTAAGATAAAAAGTAAATATGAAGAAATAAAGTTGCAATAAAGTTGCAATCGGGGGAAGTAATGCTGATATAAAGAGAGCTATAGTCACAATTTAGAGAAATAATATAACAATTCTGAGAAATAGTCCCAAATGTGAATCATAAAATTGCAGTCATGAGATAATAAAGTATTATTGCAAGATATGAAGTTGCAAAAAAAAAAAACATGTAAGCTGACATGTTTATGAAAGTAATGTAGTAATTATAGGTTTGTGAATGCAATAAAAATACAATCGAGAAAACACATTTAATTCAAAATCATCTAGTCATCTAGTTATCATCTAGTCTCAGTCTCCTCTTGTGTTCAGTTTCAGTTTTTATCTGTACTGTAGTGTACTGTAGTGGCATTGAGTTATCCTCTAATATTTACAAAGATAACTATCAACAAACCAAAAGGTTTGTTTTATACTTATCTGTAAAACCGAATGGGCACAAAGAGCAATAAAACTGTCATTGAGCACTATACACACATCACTTCCAGAAGATTTCTGACTTCCACAAATGAGAAAAGGTGGAGAAAATAGATGTTGTCTGCTGAGGCATCGAACATACAGCTTCTGTCGTGCTTTGATATTGCCTTGACCGATTCTTTCTTATAACTTGCAGTTCACTGGATAGATTTCTGTAGCGTGAGTAATACATTAGTACTGAAACTCTGCAGCTTTCATTCCATTCTTTCATTCAGTTTGAGGCCATCTATATGCTAAACTAACAGCAGATATATAAAATTACTATTCAAAATTACATATTTAAAATTACCGACTTTTTCTTCTGGTAAAATGGAACAAAATATTGATGACGCATTTTGCACTACACAGATTTTTTCCCAATCAGATGCTTTCAAGAATGACAATGCCTTGCCCCCATTACCATAGTAATAATATTTATTACTTTTTCAGTTGAACACACTATACAACTAATCCCAGACTACATAATGCCAATTACAAGATTTTTGTCTTCCTAATTAGCTCCTCAAACAAATTATTACACAAAGCAATAGGAGACTATTCATGACAATATGTCAACGAAAACACAGAGGAAGGACTTTGCTTTGTTTTGCACTGAATTACAAAGAACTGGGAAAAACTGGAGTCATAGTATGCACTTGGCTTTGTTACATCCCAAAAATTCACCTTAGCTTGGTGGCTGTGAACAGCAATTTTTATTTGGTGCTTTGTGTTCTGTATTTCATCTCCTTGAGATGCTAAGAACAGAAATTATCATAAAAGCACACTTAAAACTGCTATTTTTCTCTCCAGACAGCTCCATTGACCCAACTACTCATCACACCAATCCAAGTGAGACAAGAAATTATCTGAAAAAATTGCCTAAAGGCTCTGTTTTTAGCAACTCCGAGACATTAACATGACAAACAAGTAGTCCAAAAAGTTCAGAACAGCCACAAGAGGCTCCTGATAAACAAACAAACAAACAGAAAAATGTGATGATTTGTTTCCTTGGCTACTAATGGAGCTGAATCATATCCAATAACGATTCTACCTCTAAATTCATTGGTGGGCTCTGTAGGGATTGCATCATTTCTTTTGAAACATGCAAATTTCATGACAAATGATTCAAGTGTAATTGGCTAGCAGGGGCAGACTTGGACATATGCCTCCTGAATCGTTGCTGTCTTGTCTCTTCAGTACCTCCACCATCTGTATACCATCATGGCAATACTGTTGCTAGATGATGTGGGCGTCAGCCATATTTTCGGACATATGCTGAATTTATTCTACACTTTTTTTTTCAGCTGATCTTTGTAGAGATTGTTTACCTGAAAATTGTTTGAAACCTTGAAGCCAGCTGACTCATCACTGAACTCAGAAACAACAAAGTTTCAGCAGAACCCCAACAGCAGTCCCCCGTTCCCCATGTCAAAGTCGACCAAGGGCCTTAACACTTCTGGAGTTATTGTGCCATTAAAATCATGAATGCACTGTTAAACCAGCATTTCACCTCTGCCAGTGCCTTTTATTCTGTCATTTTTCAGTGGTGTCCAATGTTGTTTTGTTCCCCACTGCCTTTCTATGGACAAAACCAGCTGAAACATTTTTTTTTAAAAACATCTTATTTTGTATTCCACAGAATAAATTAAGTTATTCCTGTTTGGAACAATGTGAAGATGCATAAATGACAAAAATATCATTGGGTAAACTATCTATAATGTTCCAGATCATGCCTCCGTTAAAATAGCTAAAGACTTTGGAGCATTTCAGCAATATTATGACTAATATCTCACTAGAACACAACGCTATAGGGACTCCATTCAATTTTTTAAAAGAAAAACAGATTTTTTAAAAACAACATATAAACCTGCTGTAGAAGAAACTTCACTTTATCAATATTTTTGTTTAATAGCTGAATTCCCACATTGTTTGCATTGCAAATGATACTTCAGCCTACCTACATTCTCTAACTATCTAACATATTTACTAATAAACTTGAAATACCTTTCTGTAAAACCAAATCTGTATTGCCGTGATTCATCTCGGAGTGTGTTTGTTCAGTTCATGGCTTAGAACACTTTATTGGAATGCATCTCTTTTCTTTTTTTTTTTCTTTTTTAAATGTTTATGAAAATGAATGTGACAAAAATAAAAATAAAAATCCGGAAACCAAGGCCGCTTAAAAAGTGGTCAGTCACTGTTGTGCTCTATAATAATTTAATCCTTCACTGTGCACTCAAAAATATTAGATGTTAGATTTCCATCAAAATGTTATGTCAAATGGTTCCCTACAACTATGTTGGCCACGCTTTCATTAAATTGTACTCACTGGATTCAAGTAAATTCAACAAAAAAGGTCGTGAAAAAAGATATTTGAAGGTGATCATTTTTATATAACATGCATGCATTCAACATGGCTGTTCAAATGATTAAGGTTAAGCAGTAAATGAGTTATAACTTTTATCATAAAAGACTGTACAGTACAATTAAAGCTCTCTGAGGTTAAGAGCCTTGCCAAGGGCACACTGATGAAGGATCAAGCCTTGCTGCTTATTTCACCGCTCGGCACTGACATAAAATTGACAGTACTGATATAAAATCAGTTCTGTGTGATATAATTATTTATCTAAGTCCAGTTTAATTAACTAAGTCTAATCTTTTCAATGGAAAGCCCTGCTGAAAACCTTGTTAACTCGTATACACTCAATACCTTTGGGTTGCATGAGAGAGTGTCACTTTCACAAACCCTTGCATTTTTCCTCTACGTTCTTGAGACATGCCATCCCAATTGAAATCAATAAATCATGGTGTGCTTGCACCCTAACTCAGTATCTCTATGAAAATGTGTGTATTCATGAGGTAATTTTAATGAAAGCTTCTTTTATTAAATCTAACAATGCTGCTGTTTTGCTTTTAACTGCAGAACAAATCTAATGCTGTGGCAAGCCATCAATTTATGGTGAAACAGAATGAATACCTTATTAGACTGCCTTTTATCTATTTGACCATGGCGTCATCATGCATCTTGAATCTGTCTAAATCTACAGGTTTTACTGGTTCAAACATACCTTTCTTTCACTCTGCCATTCTCATGGGGACCAGAAGTGGAAGGAGCCGTGTCATTTAAACCTTTCAACATCTTGAATCTTTTTTTTTTTTTATTTGCACACATCAAAAGCCTTCACTGTAGCAAAATTATTTCTCTGGCACTCTGCATCCGAGAAGGCCTTTCTTCCAACCTTCTCGGTTCTTGCTCTGTCATCTCGTTAGAAAGTGAAAAAAATGCAAATGAGAGACAAACCACAGAAGCACCTGCTGCGTGCCTCTGAAGACCTGGAAAATGAACAGACTTACAGGCCATAATGGGGTTGTCATCAAAATCTACAGGGTGCTTTTTAAAATCACTTGGCCTTTTGTCGGCATGTTTATGGTGGGGATGGCAGTTAAATTAAATAAGGTGGGGGGAAAAAACTCTCTTACAAACTTTACAGCAATTCTGCAAGCAATTTAAGGCAAGCTTCGCTGTTGCTGGGGCTTTTTTTTATTGGTGCTTCATCGTTGCCTGTTTCAGCGTGGTTTATTTTAAGCTGCGAAGGAGTACGCCAAACCAACACAAAACCACCGTAATTATAAGAGCCAGCTGGTTGTTTGGACAGCCATTGCAAAGACATTCTTGATCTCAGCCTGGCTGGGGACGATAGGGGTACCCCTGAGCTAAAATAAGACCAAGGGTGCACATGGAGTTAATTTAGAGCTTTCTTTAGTAATTTGTACTTGAACAGCATTGGTTCTGAAGTGCTGAAATCGTTGTGTGATCCTTTGGAAAGCTCGTAATATTGTGTGCAGCTACACTACATCCTTCCTTCTTCCTTTACCACACAGTTTGATCTGGTAGTACTCAGAGCTAGCTGCTGGTGTAGGGTCCTGCTCTTTTCATTCCCTCATGCATTTGACTTATTACAGGGCACTGTGTTTCCTGAGGTTTATCCATTGAGGCTTTCAGTATAATCACTACCCTGGCCTGTAATGTTCATAGGGCCCATACCAAAAATACATCATTACCGTGCACAGAGGACTAGCTATTTTAGGCGTTTCTTTTGTCAGTGTACATGTTAAACAAAATGCTAACACACTTCAATTTACATACATTGTGTGAGGCAGAAAAGCATAGAGGATACATTTCAAATGTATCGTCAAGGTTCCCAACACTTTTTGACCAATGAATTCCCATAAATTTTCCAGTGATTTTCAGGATTCATGATTTTTGCATTTTATATACATAGATAGATAGATATAGATATATAATTTATTATATAAAATTACCAAGCACTTTTTTCTAAGCACATATAAAAATAAATATATGTATGTATATAAGATAATTTTTTGCCCTCAAAAGTGAATTAATATGGTTGCTATTCCCCTGTTCAAATGCAAGTGTCAGTAATGACAAAAGAACAATGTATACAAGTTTTCACCAAAGACATTTGGATTACATGTTTGACACAAGACACGGTTCGTATTAAAGAACGCTAACCATGTGCCTGACCCTGCATCAACATTCTGCTCATGTCATCTAGATAGTCTACAGGGTCAGAAAGCAGCAAAAGCCCTAAAATATACTTGTCTCCGAGAGATGAGCTGCACTGGGTGCCAATGAGAAACACCATTTGAGGCACCTTAAAGGTCTGACTGTCTGACACTCTATATATCTACAGACACCATCCAGGGATTCTTTCGAATGGGTTATAATATAGGAGTGAGAAGAGAGTGATGAACCTACATCCTTTTCTATTCCTCCCTAGTGCTTTTCTCCACTCTGGGCTGGACACAATCAAAAACAGTGCGATAGCTTGGGACAAAGATACACCAATATTGTTGTTGTTGGGCAGTGACTCTGACTCCCAAAATTTTAAACCTGATTCCTGGAAGTTGTGCACGGTAACTTCCAGGTTGTGAGAGAATCTAATTAGGCAGCCTAATAGGACTATAGGCATGCAGATTTAGCAGGTGCATAATTCGACACATATTACTCTGCTGCCTCACTGTGCCAAATCTATTCTCATCCACACCTCCGCCACCTCTCCACAGACCTCGTTCCTGAAATAATCTCCTCGTCCCAAATCCCAAACTCCAGATGCCTGGCAATGGACTAGAGGTCACCAGAATCCAGAACGACAGCCGAAAGTAGGACATGCACCAAACTACAAGCCCACCCAGCACCAGAATAGTTACTACACCCAGTTGCATTGTTATCTGTCTGAGCAGTAAGGAAATGCAAAATGGAGCCAATTCCGACTGACAGGTACAACTAATGGGAGTTTTCCCCTGAAAAATAGATCACCTGATCTACTGCAGCTACAAATCAATCCACAGTACATTATTCCAGAGAGACAGGTCTATCTTAGCCAAAGAGAAATGCTATTGATTTAATGTTAACCAGTTCTCTAAATGCTGTGGCCCCTTTTAGTCTCCAAGGCTGTGCTCTTACACTCATCCCTTTCTCTTGATTACTCTGCTGTGGGTCTGCGCTGGCTTTGGGCCACCTTGCTTTGGATGTCAATTGCAGGTCCGCCTCACTCATGCTGAAGTCTTTCTGGGTAATTAGAAGTGAGAGCCAGTGAGTGAGCACATTGGTCAATTTGACATTGTGAATGATGGACAGGCTCATGACAGCAGAGGTGGCTGGCTCTCTTTGGCTCAGTTGAGGATGCGTCACTCTGGGCTTGTGAGCTAATATGTGGTGTGTACTATAATGAGTACAGCATGGGTGAGGGTGGTGGGCAGTGGAGCCCATGCACTGCTGCATGCATCTGTTGATAGGTCCAGCTGGTGCTCTCATTAAAGACATTACAGTTTGACTCAGAGGATTTCAAAACAGAATGCAACGTAATGCGGGATAAAAAAGCAAGAAAAACACCTTTGCAGCATGTTAAACAAACTGATTAAAATGGAGCAAAAAATTAGTCTCACAAAAAGCGGTCACATTATACAAAAAAAGGCACCAAAACAATTAAATCTATAAATAAAAGCTAGGCCACTTTTTGCAATCTGGAATTGTTATTATTACCCTAGTTTATTACCCATTTAATAGTTATTAAAATGTAATAACAATTTTTTTAATTAAAATATTGAAGTATTTATTCATGGTAGAATTTGTTGAGTCTTTAATAAATTGCCAAAATTCTAAAAACTATTAAAAAAAGTACAGTTTTTAATCTGTATCATGACTATTATAGTAATGAAATGTAAATTATGATAAATAATCAAAATAATCATTAAAATAATAAGACAATATCAAATGCATTACAGTAATGACAAGTGGAACACGCACATATCATTGTAGTGCCTTTTATTCATTAAAATACACTGATTTTTAATGAAAAAACTGCCAAAACTATGAAAATAAAACATCTTGAACATGTATCATTATTTTAAAATCAATGGGTCTCATTCTCAACTTGTGCATGATATCTATGTTTCAACAAACAAATCATGGTTCACCAAAAGCATTTTGAGGATGGCACACAACCTCTATAAAAGCTATAAAGGCTATAAAGTAAAGGTTGTGTGGAAAGTCCTTATATGGAGCTGGTTTGGGTGTGTTTTATACAAATGACAAACCTAGGGCATGTGACTTCTCATTAAGAATACTCTAAATTCACTGACATTAGAAAGACATTAAGAACAAACTTATGTGCTTAGGAACATGTTGTTTATTATAGATGGAATTTTTGTGATGTTCTCCTGTGCATACAAATACGAAACAATGCAAGCAATTATTAGTGAATGAGATGTTAATTGTTATATTCAGATGCATTGTTCAGGTGGAAGGATGCTGAGGGAGATCAACTGTGTCGCATGGGGTTTGTAATCATTATTGTGCTGACTTGTCCCATTCTGTCCAGTCCAAGCAACAGTCTTAAAACCAATCATCATGCCACATGCCCATCTGCTCCATCACGACGCCCTTACTTAACACCCCAGCCCAGCAATACCCCACCATCTGTGCCATCACCCGTAGCTTTTAGATCTCTAAAAGCATCGTCTGTGCCTGTCAAGTGTTGCTGTGCCATCAGCCTGTAAAGCAATAGCCAGCCTCCCTGGAGGTGGACACGACGCCCTAAGTCTTCATTCAAGCATGAGTGGTCTGGGGTGCAAAGTTAACAACAACAGCGGCACTGTCGTCCACAGTCATACGGATGCTGCTGGAGATGTAATCTGAAAGAAGTGTATGTGTCATGTTATTAGCAGCTGCTGTCACAGAGAGCTGTAACCCATCAGAGATCCTTTCCAGAGCGTCTATGCCACGTTTAATGATCAGAGGTTTGATGACATGCAGTGTCACACGCTGACAAACGTCAACAGCCTCATTATATGCGCGGACCAACTGCTCAATAGCGCAAGATTAGATTTGTGAGGGTCATTAAGAAATACGGAGCCTTTAAACATGCTGCCATTCATTTGAGAGTTTAAATGAAAAACTTATTAGACGCTGCTAAAAGTTTCTACTACAAGAGGTTATTTAAGTAAGGGAATATCTGACCAAAAGTGATCAATACACATATAGTACTTTATGAACACTTCTTTGAAACTTACTGGATATAAAAGATAAAAGAATATTGATTAGAAAAATCCATTTCTTTGAAGGGAAAATCAAATATACAACAGAACAACTTATCAAGTGAGTATTGGAGTACTCTTGTTAACTGAAATTACATGCTTTTGTTGCTGATGTATATTTCCAAGTGAAATAAACACACAAACATGAATGCCAGATCACAACCTTATCCCCATTCAAAGTGAGGGGACATGGGATACCTGGGATTTTTAAGCATAGTGTATTTTAGGAACTTCAGAAAACTTGCCTAAAATGCATGTGTCTAAATTGCAAGTCTCACCCCTTGTCACGCTCGAAACAAATGGAAAACAAATCTGTCAAGTAACATTGCAAGTACATTTTGCTTGGTTCAACCAAAATGAAAAACTGTATCACTAGACTAATCCATCATTCACAAAACTTCTTAGCTGTTAAAAAAAAATAATAATTTTTTTCTTACCTAGGCTAGAAGGTGAGCCAAGTGCATCCTCAACAAGCAAAACAAGTGCACGACGCCTGTTTAAATGATGAATATATAAAAGAATGAAAAAGCTGAAGGGATGATTGAATGCTACTAAAGTTGAGTAAGCAACTTTTGCGGTTTTGTTGTTGTCAGTTCCCTTATCTTTGCTCCCATGATTTGACATTTCTGAAGAAACTGCCAGTGTGAAACGCACAAATAAACACTTTAACAACTTAGTTTGAGCAATGAACAAATTCTCAGCCAACAAATCCTACTCAATAAACGAACATTTCTACGGTCAAATTTTCTTTCAAACGAACAGATGTGCACAGTTCACGAGTTTTTTCAAAGATCAGTGCGCGTGACAATGTCATTTCTGAATCCGCGCGCAGCATGAAAGTGAGTCTGAGGGGGGGAAAGTAGCCTACCTGAGAAGAGGTTGATCATGGTTCCAGTTACAGACAAACACAATAATAATGCGTTACAGTCCGGCATCTGGCCATATAAATTTTAGCATATACCGACAAAGCGACTCTAGCGTAAACAGGTCAAACTAAATAGACGACGTTCTGCAAAAATACGACCCACGACCCACATGCATGTGTGAATGAGATGTACGGTGTTTATGTAAGTTATACTTCACACATAAGGAATGTAAATTAGCCCATTAAAGAGCGGCTCAATGTTTAAATAAATAGTTCACCCATTCTGCCATCATTTAGGCTGCTCACCCTCATATTATTCCAAATTATTAATTTCTTTCTTGCAGTGAAAATGCAGTGGATGGTGACTGAGACCGCTAGCCTTCTCTGTGTGACAGAAAGTCAGCACAGGTTTGGAACAAAATGATGGTGAGTAAACGATGACATGGTTTCATTTTTGGCTGAACTATTTCTTTAACACTCTCGCGCACGATTTGCTTCTGCTGAATCGTCGCGGTGAAACTTGACTTCTGTGAAGACATAAATGAAATAATTCCGATACGTGTGTAGACGCAGACGAGTGGGAGTGTAAGTCCGAATACATTTTCGATTCCATAGACGTGTCTAATAGCCTACGCGTAATTATCTATAGGCTACCCACAGGCCACAGGTCTTTCTTTCACGCCTTTTCCCTAAACGATAATTATTAGTCGGAAGATAGGCTTGAGAGAGCACCTACCACCCCCATATCCATCTGCTCGGCTGTTATAGACGGGGCCGCCCGAGTTTGAGATAAAAACCAAAGAACTGGAAAAAGAATCATCTCTGGGTAAATAATCCAAATGGTCCGGGCGGAATTCCACTTTCTGAGAGACTTCATATTGTCCCCGCTCCCGGTGATCACAGAACGGTCTTTCTTTCCGCCGCATCCACCGTATAGATCACCCAAAGCCGGATCCCGGGCATTTAACGGTCCGTGGGAACACGTGTCAGTCAAACTACCTCACTGTGGTGCGCAGACACGTGAAACACATCACATACAATACAATACAGGACAATTAATTTCCTCAGGGATGTCTCCAAACGAAATGTCATTCACTGTGGGCATCACGATTTACCAAAGGAGCCTGAAGATGAACCGTGTACGCATTCACTCCCAAAAGACCAAAAGTCAAACGTCTTCGGTCAGTCCTATTCCGAAGCCCTTTGAGATCAGTGCATGTGCTGTCAGAGAAGAGGTGCCGCGCTCAGCGCCGAACGCAGCTGACTGATGCGCGGAAAACGCGAGGAGAACTTGTATACTTCCCAGATGGGAGGGGGGCTCTGCGGGGGCACTGTCCTCCAGCTGAGACCTGTGCGTTTGTATTTTCGCTACAAGTTTACTTTTAAATCATATTAAAATTATGTTGAAGCAAATCAATAAATCATTTTATAAAATGACACTTTGGTTAAAAAAGTTATGTTCTAGTTTTGACGTCACTGAATGCGAAAGCGTACTCATGAATAGTAATTAGGTTATGAGCGCCAAACAATTAGCATGCTCTTTTACTGTTTTAAGGTTATGAAATTAACTTAGAATTTGTACCCATGAACCTACAAAGGACAAGCGGTTGGAGAATGGATGGATTAAACTTCTACATGTTGTCAGTCTGGAGAGGTCACTGGAGTCCTACAATAGCTATTTTTCTTAAGAAACCAATAAATAAATACAAATGAAAAAGACAAGCAAGTATATTAAATGGGTTATAAGAAGATATTTTGAGAAATGTATGTTTTTACATTGGTAACCAAAACTTTCATAGCCTACCAACATTTGATTATCAACATTCTTTGAAAATATATTCTTTTGTGTTCTGCAGAAAAAGTAAGTCAGATTTGGAACGACATGAGGGTGAGTAAATCATTTTCATTTTCTGTGTGAACTGTTCTGTTACACCTGCAATGAACACACAGTGTTTAAAAAAAATACAAAATTCCAAACTCTACTTGCAGTCAATATAACACACACTTATGAAATAAAAACTGAATAACTGAATACAGCGGTAAGGATGACCATCAGCCGTGTCCCCATTCTAAATAATGCTTCTGGGCCAGTAAGCATCCACCTAACAAATAAGCACCTAACTAGCACCCTAGCAACCACCTTACAGCACCCTGGAAACCAACTTCTCTGCAGAAAATAAAATATCTAATTGTACATAAAATACAAACTGTATTTAGTCAACACAACACAGCAACACAAATACTGTAGGCTAATGTAAGTGTGACCTTTCAGTTATAAAACTGCTTTGTGCCTTCTCTAAATATCACACTATGTATGTGTTTAAAGTACAGATATTTTACAAAGAACAGTGCTGCTACAAATCTCCCCATCAGTGAATAATCTAAAGGTAGCTGAGGGTAAAACATGCATCACAGTGAACGGCACACCTGACAGTCCGTAAGAGCTCTTATCACTTAATCACAAGCCTACACATTACAGAGTTATGGCTTTAAGCTTAATGCACATTTCAAGGGACACAACCCTGAAATGTAATGCAAAGACATATGAAATATTAAGCACTGGCCTCAGGTAATGAAGGACAGGAGCGGTGGAGCAGATCTGTTGACTGAAAAACACCATGTAACGGAGACTGGCGTGTGGGGACGTGATGCATAAAGAGAGACGGCGGTTTGAAGGCGGAAAAAGATTAATGGAGATGGTGTGGGGAAAGAGGACTGAAAGAGAGAGAGAGGGAGGACAGAAGATCGCTGGTGTCAAGCGCGTGACAGCTTCTCCTTCGCATGTGGCTAATCAAATGCACAGGCGCACCACAAAACGAAACATCTGTCAAGAAAAATCCAGACGAAGATTATCAAGGGTTCTAATTCAAATGAATAACCTCCCTTTACGCAGGCGTCCAGTGATTACCAGCTTCAGACTTGACGTTTTGAAAAGACTGCTGAGCTTACACTTTGGGGAAAAAAGTTAACTTAGCGCACTTAATTCTGTTAACATCAGCTTTAATGGAACGCCTCCCTCCATGTATATAGCTTACAAAGAGAGAAACAGTGTCGCACATATCTGATTTAGCACATTTTAAGTGTAGAATACATAATTGTCTTTCAGAGATGTGTAATAAATTACATTTTGCTGTTCACGGTTGCACAGCCCTGTGACACCTTTGGCCTGAAGATGTCCTGGGCCCTGTGAATTAAAGCAACAGCCCTGGTTCACCATTACGGCAGCTTTTGTCAATGTGTAAAGTCAGAATTAAATTAAAGGTATACTAAAAATCACATTAAATTCTAGTCATCTCACAGCTAAACAGATGATGGATGGATGGGTTAAATAAGGTTCTCTTTTCAAAGGAAGCCCACAACAATGCCTTCACTGCCTTAATAGGATCATTAAAATTCTAGAGAGCCTTTTAGCTTGCTGTCATGAGAGAAGACACTAATCAACATTCATGATACATGCGATTGAGGATTGAATGTAAAGTGTAGAATTCTAAGTGTTTAATATCTGACGATTCTGACACCGAAGGAAAGTCAACTTTATTTCTATAGCACTTTACACAATGTTTCAAAGCTGCTTCAAAGTAATAAACAGGAAAATAACTAATGATGCAAACGTTTTCAAATGTGTGACAAATTCAAATTTTAATATTCCGCTCAAGACAGTTCACTGTTGATTCATTTCAGTTCAACAACTGTGTAACGTTCATCAATTATGAAACAAGTTCAATTCATCTATAAGACGAGTGTCGCCATTCAGCTCAAGTCAGTTCAATGTTAATTCAGTTCAGTTCAATAAGTATCAATGTTGCAAAATTCATCAACTTTGAAGTTGGCTATAAAGCAGCTAAGGCAATAGTTCCATCATCTCGATCAATTCAGTTCAAGTTTTGTTCTCTGATTTCAGTACAGTCGAATCAAAAATATTACTAAATATCAAGTGTCTTTGAAACTAACTAAGCAAGTCAAAGGCATTACAGATGACCCTGAAACAAATCAGCTAATCAATACATCATCCTTCAGTCAGTCAATAAATTGACCAGCCAATCAGTGTTGAGCAGTGCAGGACTATATTTGACTACCTTTGTCTTTAAAGAGCAACAGGATCAAATTGTGCTAGTGTTCATTCAGTGGAGGGCACTGACAGCTTATTAAACAAACATAGAATTTAATTTTTCGAGAAGCATACTCCTTTGCCTACAAAGTCTGTACGTCTAAAATACAAAGCTGTTTTTTTTCTCCCAAGCTCATTATAATTCAATTTCAAAAGACAGCACAGCAAGCACATCAGCGTTTCAAAGCCATGATCATCATAACTGTACTAATCTGGAGTACTTACAATGCAACACAGTGTAACATGTCTATCTCATGCCTTAAATATTGTATAATTGTTGCAGAGGAAAAGGCAAATGAAAAAGTACTTTGTTGTAGCGTTCAGATCTGCTGAGGAACAAGCAAGAGCTGTGCCCCATTATAATGAGTACAATGGATCCCTGCACGCCTTGTAGTGGTGGTTATTTTGATTCATACCAGTGACTTGAATCTTTGTTAACAAAAACAGTTTTGTGATTTTTGTAGCAAATAGCTGGCAACCACTAAGTGTCTTTTTGCATCGGACCACTCAAAAGCTTCATTTAAAGTAAACAATGAATAGTTAACAATCAAAACGAGTGGTATTTATTAAAATGGCACATATACAGATCTACAAAGAGACTCTCAATAGCTTTTTTAAACACCATTTTATTGTGGAAATATTGCATAAATGCTAGTTCCAAGAAATTAATCTTCTATATTATTATGCCAGTAGGTCAAAAGACTCATTCAGAAATACAGATTCATTCAAAACACAGATTCACTGAATTAATCAAATTACCATCTTTATGCATAAGTCATTGATTTACAAATCACTTATGGAATTCATTCAGAAAACAAATCTCTGTTGTCCATTTTGTCAACTTTTGGGCATGATTTTATAAAGCTATTGAAAAAGGCAACAATAGCTAAATAAATACACTAAAAAATCCCGATAGATAGATAGATATTTATGTATATATATATATTAAAAAAATTCAATTCTGTTCAGGAAGAAAAATCCAAATCAGTGAATGTGAAAGATTCATATTTGTTCAAAACTATAAAAAATAACTAATGCTTTGGACAGAGCAGGGCCTTGTGATGTAGATGGAGAAATGTCATAGCAACAGATGACAAGCAATTGGCCCATCTGTTTGGCGGCTTTCCTTTGCAAATAATTAAATCAAAATACCAATGCAAACATAGCTTGGATAAACAAACAATCTATTAACGTCAAAGAAATCACACAGGGAACTACAAAATAGTCATTGCTACGTATTTAAATTTCAATCAAGTGTAAGTTGAACACAGGCTGTCGATCATCTGACATCTTCAGTTGGAAGATGCAGAGAAAGAGTAACACCGTTCTCTATTCTGAACAAAGACAGTATTAAGTTCTTGCACAAGTAATTCTCAGGATTTAAAATGCAGAGACCTTTCTGAAACTCTATTGAAAGTTTCTTAATGTTATGCACGACTGGAGTTTGATTTGGCTGAGGAAAGAAAGAGAGAGAGAGAAAGAGAGCACCATGTTCAATCTGTGTTCTCTATTAAGACAAAAAGATTGCTGAGATGAAAACAAAAGCTTGTACAGTAACTGAACAGTTGCATATAAGGAATGACAGTTAAAGAATCGTAAAAGAAGAACTCAAACAGCAGGAATCGTCGTGTGGATTCTGCACGTGAAATTCAACAAGACCAGGCGACAAATCAATGACAAAGCAGCCATATTCATTTAAATCTAAATGCCATTGCTCCCAGGGAAACAGGCTGTAATCCGTCTTATATCAGATATACATCTATCCTAATATAAAATTGTAATTCTGAGCTTCTGACTGCAGCACATTGCATATCTTGGTTTGCTCTATATTTTCCATGCACAGCATTTTCATCCTGAAGCACAGAGAGCCAAATCCGCAGCACCAGTAGAAGCCTAATGGGCATTCCCGTTGGGCAGGTTAAGATTACAGTGTAAAAAACACAAACAAACAGACAGAAATGTCAGCTGGGCATTAATTAATCTCTTCCTGTGGCTGAATGGGCGTCGAGACGGAGAGAGAGAGAGAGAGAGACAGAGAGAGAGAGAGAGAGAGAGAGAGAAAGAGAATTGAGCGCTAAAGCAAACAGCTCAAGGACAAAGGGATGGTTTGTGGCATAGAAAATAAATCGAAACTGCCCTATGAAAGTAAAAAATAACCACTGTGAAAACTACAGACTTAAAGACACAGCCCGCCTGCCTCATTGATCAATAATACGGCCGCTCTGCCCATTCCAACACTGTCAACAAGTGAGAAAACGGCATCATTTTAGATAATAATTCAGAAGATAAGCATCGCATACACAAAGAAATTGCTTCTTTATTATATTACTAGGAGATACTTTATCATGTGTCCCATACAGCAGAGGGGTTAGAAAAGTGATTTTAAAGGGTTTAAGGATTTGAAGTATTGCACTAATTCTGTTTTAAGCTTCAGCTGACCTCATCCGGAGACTCACTTGCCAAAAACGCTTTTGTATTTGTATTTGGACATTTAAAAAGCCCAAATATCTACTTGAGTAGGATTATACTTTTATCCAGATAACAAAAAGCAGTTTAAACAAAAACCACAACTCTATTTTCCTATGTATTTTCCAACTAAAATGACTTTCCTTTTTGGATGGCATTACCAGTCTCTTATTTTGATAGTCCACTTTAGACATTCTACTAACAGTTAAGTGACTTTGCAACTACATGTCAACTAGCAGTCATTAGAGTATTAGTAGTCTACTGTCTGCTTAATATATTCTAACACTTTATTTTGATGGGTCCACAACATGTATGCAAGTATGTCAACTTATTCTACTAACCCTAAACTTACCCTACTGAGAGTTAGTAGACATTTAGTTGCAAATTAATGAGAATTAGTTTACATGTAGTTACAAAGTTACTTATAGTTAGTAGAATGTCTAAAGTGGACTATCGAAATAAAGTGTAACCCTCCTCCTCTCCAAACACTTTTCATTCGCAGTCTGATCAAACAAATATTCATGAAATAAAACACATTGCAGAAGCAAAATAGGCTGTGAATGTTCAGGCTGACTTGGAAGAACTGAACCACTTTTTCAACAGAAGATCTGTGAAGTCACATCTGACCCAAATTAAAAAGTTTGAGACTAAAACCCCCAGGATGCTCTAGTTCTATTGCCATTCTTTCAGTCGCTGTCGTCTCAGAGCATCCCGATGCCTTCTTTTATTCAGCACAACATCTCCTCTGCCATTCACATTTTGTCCAGTGCTGTGTTTTTTCTTTTTTTGTTAAAGGGAAAAACACCTCATCTTAAAACTCCAGGTTCTCATCCTTTCAATTCGATTTTTTTTGGACACAGCAGTTTGAAAGAAAGTATTGTTATCAACCTGTCAAGGTCCTTTTCAGTTTAGTGACACATCTAACGTCACTAAGAGAGAGCACAGCGAGAGACGACATAGTGGCAGGAAAGTAAGAAAATACCTCATGACAATGGACCTGCCCTTTACCTGCAGGAACAACTTCAGATCTTGAACTTGTGAAGGGATGTAACAAGAACACCAAAGTTTAAATCTAACAACAAAGGCCTCTGTGTGGAAATGAAAACGAGCTCAATAATTTGTAATCCAACCTGGAAAAGAGAATTGGCTTTTGGATTTATGAGTAAAACAAGGCTTGATGTTTTGTTCTAAATCATAAATTACACACAGTTAGACCTCAAACGTGAATTTTGCTGAATGCGGTGCACTTTAAAAACATAATATGCTAACAACCCTCTAAATGAGGACTACCACAAGGAAGTGTGTTTACTTAGATGTATTGTACAACTGTTGTAGCAACTTGTTAGCAATATTTTTAAGGTTGGGAATGACTCTGTAAATTTAAGTTGTAGAACAAAAGTCTCTTCAAGTAATGTTAATCACAGACCTAATTTTATTCTTGAATCCAAACAAAAATTTATTAAGAAAACTTTTCTATATAGTTTTTAGTAAAATCCAATTGAAATGACTTTCCACCAATCTCATTGTTTAGAAGAAGCTCCGCACATGTCACAAATGGTTAATGTCAACTTTACACAATCTAATCATGGACAAAACATGAAATACTCAGAAAGAAAGCACATTACAGAAGTGAAATAGGCTGTGAATGTGACCCAAATTAAAAGTTAGAGACCTAAAACTGCTATTTAAAAAATTCATTTGAAATGACAAGGAAATCTATAACAAATTATCTATCCAGGTCGACCTACAAATTGACGTCATTACCGAACGGCACTATAAATTTCAGAAAAATCTAATTGTCAACTCGGCCGACTAAATTTATGGTAAAAGACACTGTTAACCATATCTTTCAGGGTTTTTATTTTTTTATTTTTTTATTTTTTTACATAAACACATAATGATTGTAATTTCTTTTTTACAGTGCAACCTTAACTATAAACCTAATTACAAACCACCACAGACCACCCATCGGTGTTCGAGCAAGCCATTTTGGATACAGAACGTTTTGCTGTAATTGCTGTCATTTATGAGCCCTTTTCAAGCTCCTTCTATCTTGATGAGATTGTGTATTTCAATCAAAGAAAGGAAATTAAAAGGGCTTGAGCATGTCAGCTTGAAGCAGATTTGATCAGACACGTTTGTCTTCTGGGCACTGGCTTGTAGATGATTGGGGGGGCTGGGTGTTAAACTGTGCCAGACAGTCTCCTGATTTATGGTTGCTTAGACCTCTTTTATTCTCCTCTGTCACCCTGTAGCTCATCTCTGATAACAGGCCTAGCAGCTAGTACATTACATCTGGAACAATTGTTCAAAGCAGAAAGGATTCCTAGCATGATAGTAGCTAGTGATGGGTCAGTAAAGCTATTGTTGTGGAATCACGCAAGCCAACATCAAGACTGTGGCTGTCTAGGTTTTCCTCTGCTTTTCAGACTTTCAGAATTTTAACCGAACAACAATGTAAAAATGTTACTGTAAAAATCTGTCAGTTTAGTTTAGTTACCCAACAATATAGAATATAAATATATTACAAATTAAAAGGACAAAACAGTAATTTTACAGTAAAAAACAAAACAACAAAACTTTTTTTGCAGTATGATGTAAAAAGTATGAATTACCTTGTAATTTAAGTTTATATATATATATATATATATATATATATATATATATATATATATATATATATATATATATATATAAAATTTCTTGCAGACTTGATCTACGTCAGACCTCTTATTTAGGAAAAATAAGGTGAGAACCAACTTAGGTGAGAAAATAGGAGATTAAAAATTATATTACCTGCATTAAGCAGCTATGCATTGATTGTGTGAAAAGCTAATTGTTTGAAAGATTAATTCAATCCGCCAAATAAAGCTCTCAGTGATTGTGCCGTTGATTAATAATCTAATTAATCATTTTAAACTGCAGGCATATTTGTTGAATTGTGAACATTAAATATGATGAATGGAGAGGCAATGTGCTGTGACCACAGATTCAGTTCCACTTCTTGTGGATAACCTGGGGCTCATATTAATCTATACAACTCGGAATTATTCTAAGGGTTCGTTCAAGAGAGTTGCTCTTCGATCTGAAAGTATATAACATCTCTTTGGTGACTTGTGAGTTATAAAATAAAACAAAACGCCTGGTTGTCTGATTAAACTGCAGGGCAAACCTGGAGGCAATCTTGCATATTAAAATCTGACAAGTCATTTGAGATCGCAGACATACAAACTGAGAGTGGATATGCATATGTGATGCCTTTGAATATTTAAGAAAGAGGGGAATCAAGAAAAAAAGTACTTCTTGCTCTTTTTGCATAGTCTGCTGTAATATCTTTAGCTGCCACTTCAGCCAAAATCATCAAATGGATTGGCTGTCGCTCTCCGCTGACATCCATGTATCGGAGGTATAATTGCATTCTAGGCACACGCTACCATTCCTCTAGAATTCCCTTATAGGATAAGCACAGATTGTTTCCATTTTCAGTACAGTGAGATTTGTATGCATGTGCATTGAACATGTGGTGCTTAACACCGCTCTGGCTCTACAGCAGCAGGATGGTGTTACAAGCCTGACATATAACAAACAGGCTCGCCACAGGAGACGTGGGCAACGTATGCATCTTGGGAATTGATGGTAAAGTCTGCACCATTCACCACCCCACATCCCGAAACACATGCGGCAATCTCAACCGCCGATGTCGGTCGCATCATTACCAGAACTCATCAGCGGGGCGCTGCCTGTGAGTGAGACATAAATACATGACGAAATAAATATGCATTCGTTTCGCACAAATTCGTTTTACAGTGAACATAATGGCCCAAGGGTTAGAATGCAGCCACAAAGAGAACCACATTAATTAATAATAATTAATAGCACACCAATTAACCTAATCTAATATTAGGTCCTATGCTCTGAGAAAGCTTGTGGGGTTAAAAGCATTTTAGAAGCTTGACTAATTACTGCTATAGCCTCCTTAGTGTGACACTAATCAAGAAGAAGGTGCGCAAAAATAGACGAAAAAGCAAGCGAGGAGGTGGGTGCTGGGAGGAGATGGTTGAGGAGGTGGCTAATTATATCAGTTTTGGCACAGAGAGTCTGGAAGGAGGATGGGCTATTCTAATTCAAACCATTATTACTTTCTCCCTCCTTGCTGCTCACCTTTCTTTTATATGCTAGCCATCAAGCTGCTTCTGTAAGGTTGCTCTAAGCTCGTTAAACCAGCCCAGACCCTGTCACTTGCTTACAGATTATTTTATTCCCAGTGCAGTACGAGGGTGACAGGATCATTGGCAGCGTGCCGACCTGCGTTTCATACCGTGCTGGTGCAGATCTCGTCCCACTCTGTCGACAAAGCACCTGGGACCGTTTGTTATATCCTAACAGACCCATTTTTGTTCCTATGCTTACACATTTAGAAACACAGACTGGCTCTGGCCGCTGCGCTCTGAAAGCGACACAATTATTTTCAATAATGAACCAGCGGCTAGAGCTACATTTTATATCACTGCCACATACTGGCCACCCTAATTAAAACTTCAGTTTACAGCAGTTTTAATTAATTAGAAGTTTCCTGGTCAAAGTCATCAAGAACAGCGCACAAATTAAGATGCCTGACCAGTGTTGTCTGTCGCTTCGTTTGAAAATTGCGAATATAAAAGAGCAGTGTGTACTGTTTCACGCTGAATAGATACAGTAATTACCGCTAACCCCAGGAGTCTCAATTAAAAAATGGTATCAAACTGTATCCATCTCGGATGGCATGCTATGCAATTCCTGATATCAGTGTGATCCAAACCCAGCTTCCCAAAAAGTGGTGGTCAAAGCAGACAGACAGACAGACAGAGAGACATTGAATGATCGCTTAGTTACAATTATAAAAAAATTATATTCAAGGTAATATAAATGGCTCAGATATTATGTCAGAATTATAATTACCTTAATATTTATCTTACAAACCCTAACCAAACTTATGTTTATGAAATTTATATAAAAATAGCCATATCTAGGTCTAAAACTAAACAAAATGCTACTATAAAAACAATTTCAAAATGTTACAAATGGTTCCACAGTGTTAAGATATTCTGTAGCAAAACAAGACTTTGGAAAGGGATTGTGCTTTAGAGGCCCCTTTTTTCTACATTTATGTAACTTTTTAGATTCAAATTATAAATTGTTCACATATTGTCCATGATTCAGCATACCCCTTGATATGACACAGCTTAAAGGGATAGTTCACCCAAAAATGAAAATTGTGTCATCATTTACTCACCCTCATGTCCTGTAAGTTTCTTTATTATGTAGAACATAGAAGATATTTTGAAGAATTCTGGTAATCAAATAGTTGTTTGTCCCCAATGACTTCCATAGTATTTCTTTCCCTACTATGGAAGTCAGTGGGGTTCTTCAAAGTATCTTCTTTTGTGTTAAGAGAAACTTCTATAGTTTTGGAACAACTTGAAGGTGAGTTAATGATGACAAAATGTTCGTTTTTGGATAAACTACTCCTTTAATCCTAACCAATGTACTGCATTTCATTTATTTATTTATTTATTTTTGAAAAGTCATGTGTATTAAAAAAAGAAATGGCACAGGTTTACCTCACAATAAATTATTGCATTCACAACGCAACCAACAGATTGTGAGACTGTACCATTTGAACTGAATGACTTCATGCGTAAACTTTCTGAATTCATTCCCTGAGGTTCTGAACTACAAAACAGACTTCAGCTACAAATGTTTCCTGGGAACTAAAGAGCTTCCCATCAAAGTCTGGAAACATTAAAAGCAGTGAAGCACCAACACTATCTTTGGTGGCAGAATCCCAAATGGGCTTAAATGAAGATATGTCTCAGTCCAGGCTACATATGCTGATGAGCTTGTAATAGCAGAAACTCTCCTGCAGAGACAGGTTTCGCAAATCTGAGGCTTTGAAGACATGGTAGCATGGCCGGCTGATCAAAGCTCCCGGTCGCAGACACTGAATTTCACGGCCTTCTTCAAGGGAGACTTGTGCCAGTCTCCTGTTGCAGTTTAACAAAACAATTACAGTGTCAGTGAGCGGGAGCTTAGAGATATCAAGCAGCGCAGAGAAACGGAGAGATTCTCATTATAAAAACAAAATTCTGGCTCACGTAATGGGGTGAAATTCACCGGCTTGAAATGTGGGTCACTCAGCTGGGTCTGGAATCATCTGTGTTTATAATGATGTCATTTTTCAGCAAACTCTTCATATTGGTGGCGAGTATGTATAAACAATCAGAGACCACTAGAGCCTTTTTAGGCTCCACTCTGAGACTCAGTATACAAGTGTGTCCTCATTGTGTCCAACAGCACATCTGGAAAACTGCTCTGAAATGAATTACATCAATATGGAAGCGTTGAACAGTGTTGTTACAAGTTTAAAACATCGGCACGCAATTCACCCTGCACCATTTGCACTGGCTTAATGTAGAAAGTTTTGCTATTACTTTTCTAAGTAATTGGATTTAGAGATTTTAGGGTCTGGCGGATGATAAAATGAGTATAAAACTTCCATAGACTTGAGGGTGGGCTCTTTACACTTGTGCTAGTAAGCAGCTACCTAACAACCACTGAAAATTCCAAGAAACAATACAGCAATACACTCACCACCATTCAGAATACCTGAGAAAACAGGAACCAAATGGAACACCCTAGCATCATGGACAATGAGTTTTGCATGGATAAGCTCCATTCAAAAGTTCAAATCTAGTTTGAATGCCCTTTTACAACTCTCCGTCCATAAAAAAACTTCCATCTTACTCACAAGACATGGAACATTGTGTTGTCCAACAACTGGGAATTGGGCCTTGGGAAATTTTGACACACAATTTCTTTTAACAATTACACACCACTGCCCTGTCCACAAAACCTTTCTCCAAACAATTCAACGCTTAAGAAATGGCACCATAAGAATGTGTTTCTGAGGACAGCGAGTGAGAGCACACTATTTGAAGTTCACAGAAATTCTCGAAGCCAATTTCTGAGTTTAAATGTCAAAGGCAATGCAACAGATGGCTGAGAGACACACATTTAAGAGCTTTTTACTCCTCAGTGTGACAACCATTTAGAAATTACAACCTGCTTTCTTACTCATCACACACACATTGCTTTGATTATTTGAAGTTCTTCGGTGATGTAGTATTAAATGTCAAAGGACAAAACCTTTTTCAGTATCTATAACATAATTAAAAACAGATGCAAAAAGCGATTCAAATTTTACTAAAAGAAAATAAATTACACATTTGCAAACCAAAGGCTCAAGAAAAATATCACTCACCATAGAGATAAATGGTAACAATAATGGTTAATTTTCGCCAGGTGTTATACGCCTAAGGAGATGAAAGGAAAAAAAGACTGTATCTTAAAAAAAAAAAAAAGAATCTATCCCAGGCATCCTTGGAGAGTCATGTGACAGCAACAATCATTTATCAGAATTTGTTGTTGTTACAACTGCTGTCCATTTCCACTTCTCTAAAGGAGATCATGTCCCAGCGAGGCCTGGGGTTTAAGTGAGAGAGGCACATTTACGGCACGCTCCATCCTGCCCTTTCAGAACCACAGCTAGCAGAAGAGGAGACAGATATCCCCGCAAATCATCTTAGGTTTCTAATCACACACCTTGTCACAAACGACACCCACAATTTAGAGACATCTGCTACACTAAAGTTGGAGATTTGACCTCAAACACATCGATAATGTCACTATTTTTCACTCATTGAGGTTTATTCTTATGGGAGAAGCCACCATACAACACTGTAATTTAGTAGGTGGAGCTCTGCCTGTGGGACGTGTCCATTTTTGAGGTAATGTGGGTATCAGTTACCCTCTTTCCATCGAAATAGTAATGGTTTTTGGCTATTCTTTTTCAAAGCCCACGTTACCACTGTCATAATGCTGACTATGTTACCACATAACCTGTCCATAAATAAATACGCCACAGAAGCAAAAAATAAAATTCTAATTTATTTACAGTAATGTTCAAAAGATTGGGTTTGGTAAGTTTTCACAAACTCTACATCACAAAGTCTACATTTATTTGATCAAAAACAGAGTAAAAGCAGTAAAAACAGTTGTTTTTAAATTTAAAATAACTTTCTATTTTAATATAGTTTATAGTGTAATTTATTCATATGATGATAATTTATTCAAAGCTGAATTTGCAGCACCTATTATTCCAGTCTTCGGTGTCACAAGACTACTTCACTTCAGTGACAATTAAGATTACTTTTAATCTTATATCTCTGAGAAATAAAATAAAGTGCCTGGAGCAGCTGTACAAAACTTACATTTTTCAAAAAGAAAAATAATACTTCATGCCAACATTTGAAATTTGTATTTGGCTTGAATTAAATTAGTTTTTTATGAATTTCAATTTATTTTGATTCTAACATCTTATATTAAATTTTGCATCTTGTTTGCTACCTCATTTCAAATTCAGGAGTTTAAATGTAATTTAACAGCCATTTTCAATTCAGTTCTGGGTGGAAGTTCACTGAATGAGGACTACTAGGACTCTTGTTGTTGTGGAAAAAGGGCAACAGAGTCTCAGTGTGGGTGGTATGCTTAGTTGAAAGGTTGAAGGATCCCTCAGTGGGAAACTCTCAACATGCCATGCCCCAGTTTGTGTGAAACTTGACAAAGGCCAGTGACTGTGCCATATCAGTGAGCCTTCCCATTCAAGACCCAGTGGACAACACTCTGAGGTCTGAAATATGCATCTATATTTAGCCAGCGCATGGCAGGGGGGCTTCAAAAGGGTTACTGGTTTAGGCAAAGTGACAAAACATTCTGTCGATATCGCAAGTGCATCTGGTAGCTTTAGTGGAGCTTAAAAATATCAATCCTAATCATTTTAACCATTAGTGCACATGGATCAACCGATGGACTAATGTAGACAAATGGAGAGGCATTGACATTCACATTTCTCATTTTAACTGGATTATCTCTCTTGCTCCACTGACTTGCTGGGGCCACCACTCCAGCTCTGTACAGTACATTGGATTTTATTATTTTTTTTGGTTCCCTTTTTCCCCCTTTTGGTGTCGGAAACACTTTTCTGACCTTCACTGAGTAATGGAGGCCTAAGAGAACATTAATGCCCTCTCTAGATTCTTCTCACCTCCTCTGGGCTCTGTGCACCGTCGTCCTTCTTTCTCTCCGTAAATCCATTTTGCTAATAGGCTTGGGCTCAGATGTGTCCATGTGAATGAGTGACAAGTTTAGGGTGTGCCGGCCTCTTTGCATCCAAACTAACGCTGGATCTATAAGGAAAGCGAGCAGAAGGGAATTCTGATTTATGGATCCCTACGGTCTGACAGCTAACCCTTTCAAAGTACTCCATTAATTAGCCACTGGATCTTTTCGGGAAAGGGGCTTGGTGCTTTTGCCTTGACTACTGAGTCACTGTCACCTTTATGATTAAAAAACGGGAGAAGGGAAAAGGGCCTTGGGTCTGTCTTATCTCCAGCAAGCCTTCATGTTTTCCAGTGGTGCCGATGTGCGCTTTTGTGCATAAAACCTGTGTGCACACACAAAAATCATGATTCACTGATAAATTCAAGCTTATTGTAAATTAAGGTTAAAACTGCAAACTAACTGAAGCATGCATGCCCCAAAAAAATAAAATAAAAATGGAATCTGTCGAGTCAAAATGTTTTATATATATATATTTAATATTAATAAAATTTAAAGTAAAATACTTTTAAAAGTAACAGGATGAATAATTGCCTTTGTCTGACTAAATATTAGTAAATATATATATATAAAATATTAAAATGCATAAATTATTAAAATATATACGATATGACTCTCTTATTTCAAATTTACATAAAAGTTGTATGCACTTATTAGTGAATGAGACCCAGAGTCACAGCTCTTTAACTCAGCACACAAATACAGGAACATGGTGCCCTGAATTAAACATGCCACATGTGGTGCTCGGTTCCGCCCCAGATTTTGTGTGTAGTGAGATAACACCAATGTGAAATGAAGAGAAGCGGAAGATCTGTCAACGTTTGGCAAGCGTTTTCCTCAGACTCCGACTGTACCATTTGAGATGCCATGTAATTTTCCACATGAAAAGAGAGAGCAGATACAGATATTCCCTTGCCAGGCGCCTAGTTTTAGATGAGGCGTTCCTCCCCGTATGTTATGTTGAAGAGTACAAAGATGGGATATTAAGTAATACCATCCCAAAGAAGTCATCATACAACTTCAGAATGACAAGAAATCTGTGTGACAAAACCGAAAACGTTAGTGTGAATCTATCATCTAGATTGGTGGTAAAACAATGTGCATATCCAAGCTGCTCATTTGTAGCAGTCACACGGTTTTCTCTTTCCAGCTCTCATTGTGACATCACATCTACACATACTGTCCAGCCGGGATTCTGGTGCCAGATGCCTAACAAGACAGCTGCGTTTGACTTATGGCTTTTGCCGTTGTATTTCTCTTATCATTTTCTCTCTTCAAACAGGCTTCCATGACACTCCTACAAAAGGAGAAGGGTAGAGTCTGGCACAGCCGCTAGACTCACACATGCCAGTATTGTTACTCGCTGATCTCTAATTTGATCATTTTCATCAGGGCGCCATGGGACGCAAACAGATGGCTTCAGAGGCAAATTTAATGGAGGTTTCACAAACAAGCCTTCTTGAGAAGTGGACCAATTTAAAACGTCACTGTACTGAAAATGAGCAATGTTCCTCTGCCCAGCCGAACACTTCTGATGCTGCTCCTGCACAGATAAGAAAAAAGTAGATTAAAACATTTGAGGAAAAAGCTTTTTTGAATCGGAGCTAAAAGTATGGCAGCATGTGCAAAGATTTTCACCTGCATGTGCAAAGATTTTCAGTACAAAACCGAAGATTTGACAAATCATGTTCATAAATATGCAGTGCTGATTAATTCACTAGATCATATATATATATAATATAATATAATATAATAATCACAAATGAGACAATTTTTTGGGTAAATACAATACCAATATAACGTAATACCATTTTCCCCACCCTCTCTTTAAAAAGAGAATATTTGGGTAATTGTGAAAAATATTATACACACACACACACACACACACACACACACACACACACACACACACACACACAAACTAAAAAAAAAAAAAAAAAGATGATAAAGAAAAATGAGGAATACAAGAGAAAAAGAGAAAACAAGCAGAAAATCTGATTTATGAAAATACTCATATTTCAGAGGTGTAATAAAGGCCTTAGGGGCCGAATTGACCCATTAATATCATACACAAAGGACAGGGAGCACTTCTTTTTAAGTGAATGAAAACCACCCGCGTTAATCAAAAAGGAATCTACTGACATTTTCTTGGACTGATATCTTTTAATCTGCACCCAAAGGCAAGGGGCCATTGAGCCATATCCAGCAAATTAATGATGAACAATCTGTAGAATGGACCGTGTGGTCAGTGAATAGGATTACGCTGGCAGCTTTGTCAAGAGCAGCTATTCATCAAATTAAAGAACAGTGACGCAGCAGAAACAGCACAGAAAAATGACATGACCTGCTGAAAAAAAACACACACAATCAAACATCAAAACATCAAAAGATTATATGGGTGTGGCAGAGGAAATAACATTCCTAAATTACAGAATTGCAAAGCGACCAACATTTTATTAACTGAAAACATATTTTCTAATTTTCTCGATGGTCGTCAAAGTGTAGTGCTCTTCATCAGCCCTGCTGCTCTTCACATTCATCAACTTAAGAGAGGAGCACTCGGAGTCAGAATCACTACGGTAGTAAACACGTGTCAACACTTACAAAAAACAACCTAATTTCACTGCAACATCACATAACACTAAAACCAGAGTAAACTGTTTCAAAGCAGAAGGGTATATTTTCAATTTATGAATGTGTCATCACAACGTTTTTTGGTTAGTGGAACCTAAAAATACATTGCACAAGTGGAAAAATAAGATGTTTTCATCAAATTCAAGAAAGAACAAAGATTATATATAAGATAAAATATAAAAGCTATTTGCTCTCTGATTTTAAAACTACCTCTGCAATTAAAGCAGTCTGGTAAATCAATAGGATCAGATAAGAGGATTTGGCACAAATCCAATCCATCTGAGGGCTGTCATTATGGGTGAGAGAAAGAGAGGATTGATAACTTGTCATTGTCACAATTTCTCCCAAGAATTCGTAGAAGCTGCCAACTTCATAAGATGGGATTACTTCTCTAATGAAATGTGTGAATCTCTGCGTAAACATGCAAACATTGGTTTGAGCCTCAATACAATTGTACGAAGTCTAACAATAGTGGCTAACAATAGCTAATCGCATTCCAGCCGAACCTCCGATGACTGCCATCTGAATCTTGATCCATCATTTAAAAATGTAATAAAATGCATGGCTGAAATACATTGAGCGACTTGAGAATTGCACATAATGCTGCCACAAATAATCACTACAACTCTCTCCCCCTGTGGCCAATATCCATCTTTGCGTTACCAAAACTGATGTGCATTACTGGCACATCAGCTCTCTTTCAGGACCAGTTTAATAGCCTCCGTTCTCTCAGGAATGAAAGAGGCAATAAGCTCATGCCGATACTCACATTCTACCCATTATGTTTTGATTGCATTAGCAATTGAAATAGAAATAAAACTCGAAAAAACAAATCCATTGCTTAACACTAGAAAAGATGGTGACAGCAAATGCCCAGTTTCAAGTGCATATGCATGTGACTGTCAAAAGAAGTTCTTCAAGATAATATTTGAAATGAAATGTCTTTCGTTTCCTGAATGCCTTGAGACTACCAGATTGCTGAAGGAGGAATAGAAGGAGGATAATGCAGACACGTCCTTGGAGACAGGTACAGGATGTCATCCGCTGTCTTATACAGCTTTGAAATGTTTCCACACATCACAGCTGGTGAAATGTTCACTAAAATAACAAATGGATGCACGCAGTTCATGCAGTTTTACATCAACTCTTTTCACCGGCAATCAAAACCAATTGTTATAATTACGCTAATATTGAAATAGCATCTGATGCAGGTAACAACTGCAACATTTTGCATAATATCAAGTAGGGGTGACCCCGAATAGTTGAAGATTCGATGCTTCGATAGGAGGAACACAGTCGATTATTCGCGGGGTTTAGGATCATGCCATTTTGGCAATAAAGGGGTGCTCAATGTCTGATTTCACATAGATCTACCGGTTTTCTCCCAATAAGTTAATATACAGCCTATTAGGATAATGCTGTAAATAAGAATCTAGAAAGAAAGAAGCTTTAAATAAATATTTTAACGTGCGTGAATAAATCCAACCACCCCTATAGATTTAAGTTTCACTTTCCACAATCCGTGACGGACAGAGGAGCATCTTGGCGGCAGGGATTTAAATCTTTAACAAGACTCAAATTGAAACAGGCAGAGTGAAAAACTGGATTTTTTTTTCAATCAGGTAGGGTACAAGTGATTTCAAAAGATTTCAGCCGGTTTATATATATCATTTATCTCGTATAAGATACATTTGGTTGAGCTGCGCTTCAGTAAAGCGCTTCATTGTAGTACTACGGTGATCTTTTCAGCGCGCAGCACGAACAGGACCAACAACAATGCAGAATATTAATAACTATGACTGGGACTGTCATATACATAACATTATAATGAAAACACTATCATAATAAAACGCTGTGAATGTTTAGAGTTTAGTTGCCTTGTTTCTGCACGTTGTTGCATGAAGAACTCGTCCACAAAAGGAGTTCATTCAGAGCCGCGCAGACACGTTCATGTGCATTCATTCGAGGCATTTCGTGCAGATAGCCTAGTTGTAATATTTACGTTATGTTGTATAAATAACGACGCGTATTCTATATGAGATAAATGATGAGTTAAATCCCATTGATTAAAAACCTGCTAACAGATGCTTCATTCAACCTGTCATCTTCAGCGCGCGCAGAATTCTTAGGGTTTCGCTGACGTTTAATGTTAACTAACTTTTAATCAAAACATAGGCCTAAAACATTATTTTTGTATCTGCAAGGCGACCGTTACACATTTTCCCTGTATGTTAATGTCAGTAGGCTAATTACGACTGTTGAATGTCTGACTTGACTCTTGGTAATGTATTTTGCCCCGCCCCCAAACATATGTCGACTATCGGCAAGATTCGAATCGACTATGAAAATCCTTAGTCGGGGACACCCCTAATATCAAGTCTGTTCATGCCTTCGGGTACCTGAGTCACTGGGGAAGTAAAGCGCAAGGCATCGGTCCCATGATAGAGCACTTAAATTGGGCCGTTCTTTGAGCACTGAGGAAGCGTCTTTATGCCCAGTCATTTCTTCCTTTGCAAAGGAAGAAAAGAGCAAAGATCCAAAATGCGTTCGAGTGTGGTGTGTAAAACAGAAGACAGTGATTCTCTCAAAGGCTGACAGGCCTAAAGAGAGTTCCTAAGTATCTGGGGAGCACAGCTCAAAAAAAAAAAAGCTTCACCAAGAGACTGAAACCAGTTTAATTTAATGTGCGGCTACATTGATGCTAAACATTTATGCAGAATCTTGTATTCAATCTAATAAGAACCTAAGGGTTAGATTTCAAAGCCAAAGATAATCCAGAAAACAAGAAGTGTAGCCTTTATGCACTAATTAGACACAGCAAGCAACAAAATAATTACACAGCATAGAGCTACGAAAAGATGGAGCTTTTGTTGTTCGAATTGAAACCAAGATGAATGAAATTATATTTTTTCCACTGAAAACTCACATTCTGTAATATACAAGTACAGCAAGAAGTTTAAGAGTCTGGAAACATTTTTGATCAATTCCAACTCTTCAGATGAGTCTTTGTGCATGTGTGTTGGAGAGTAATACGCTGTTAGCTGGACTGGTCTTTTTATAGAGGGAGCTGATCCATCTAAGCCTAGTTTAAAAAAGTCACAAATGGCTACACATGCTTCATCCACAGAGCTAAATGCAATTTCCTTTTGGGATATGGACAGGTTTAGAATGCAGTGAACAATGGAGTTGGTTTGTGGGACGTCGGGCGCTGAGAGACAGCAGGCAGTGCACCCCTCAAAGCCGCTCACAAGCTACTCTGTAAAAAGCATTAAACAATGGTCAGTCCCAGAGTCCCATTGCATCTCAAAGCTCCTGCTTTTGTGAGGAAAGAAAAGCAGATCAATTTCTCTGCCTACTGGAGTCCATGCCATTCAATGTGCCAAACTTTAAAAATGAGAAACGACCAAAAGTGGTAGAGTTCGTGCCAAAATATTTTTAGAAAAACATCCTGATGCACTATATTATCGGAACATCATTTAAAATGTAAACATTGGCATCGGCCTATTTGGGGAAAAAAAAAAAAAAAATGCCAATGTGCCTTACCGACAAGATGAATATAGCTTACATGTGCTCAGGGTGTGCTAACGTTAAGATCAATGATGCAGTAGGCCTACTTGTTATTTGTGTATTTTACTTTCATTTGATTATATTAAAGGGGTGGTTTACTGCTTTTTTTCTTTGCTTGATTGTGTTTAGGGGGTGCAATATAACATGTCTTCGTGTTTCGTTTGTTAAAAAACGCCTTATTTTTCATATAGTTCACCTTTATTGTAAGCCGCTTTCTCCTCTGTCATTTGAACGACTGGTTGACTTCCTGATTCTCTGAAACCACTCCCTCAGAAACAGGCGATGGGCTCAGATTGGTCAGCTGGGTAACTTTGCAGATACTGTCCATGCACCAACAGCAACGTTACACACTATTTAAAATGAAAAAAGTGAAATCGCAGTAAACCACCCCTTTAAGATACTTGTGTTTCTTAATAAATAAAGCAGTCTGTTTTGATTTAAAGTTCAGAAGCTATAGCTTACATGAATAAAAATCACAAACATGACACTTGTGAATTAAATAATTTAATATATACAGATTTTTTCATTAATATATAATATATTTTTCAAATGGATTATGAAAACTTAAATACAAGAAGTTCTAAAAGCTCTTTTGCTTTAGACCATCTATAGGTGTTAAATCCATAAAATGTTAAGGTTTCAACTGCATCTGTCAGGAAAAAAACAACAACGATTGATTTTGTTTGTTATTTTCAAAGCTTTCAATGTACTCTCATTTAAAAAAAGAACTTTAGTAATGTTTTTTAGTTGTAACAAATAAGATTTTGCTAACTAATGAAAATTAAAAATGATTTCTGCACAGGAGGGACTTGGTAGTGTTGCAAAACAAAATAAATATCGGTATCGGCTATCGGCCAAAAATATTTTAAAAACATTGGCATATCTATTAAATCTAATATCAAGCATCCTTAAAAATATATATATAACAGATGCAAATCAGAACATCCATGACGCATATACATATATATGCCACTACATCACACTTGGTGTAATCAAAACACTGGATCAAAGGCTTCAGTGGCCCGGACTGACAGGTGTCAAAGTTCATGCCCCTGTGCTGTATGGGGCACATTTTAAGCTCAAGTCAATCCCCTGTTCACATATGTCTACATGCATGCCTCCAAAAACGTCCACAGCACATGCCAGAGAAACTTCTCTCTGAGTACACATGCACCACAGGAAAGTCCAGGCTGGACCAAAGTTTCATGTACAGAGCTGTATGTTTAGCCAGAAATACAAGCTACTTTTGAGGGGCAGATTCTAATTAACGAAGATGAGGCCTTTTAAACGACAGGCCCTTCCTGTGCTGATAAGGCCTTGGCGGCCCCTCTGCAGGGAAACATTAATTTCAGTTTCACTCTGCTTCACTGGTTCCCCTCCGTAACTTATGAACAGCTCCTGAAATGTGTCTCGTTGGCCTATCCGTTTTAACTGTCACTAGGAGGGCACATTTCAAAATGGCCGTCACACAATAAAGCATTATGAATGGAACCTCGACTCGATGCCAGGAATACTGTGAAAACAAGAGCCTGTCTGGCTTCAGTGTCACAGAGCTGCTATTTTTCCCCCTGTTATCCTTTGCATTAGTGTAAAAGGATTATACTGTTACAAACCCGATACAGGGTTGACTGGCAGAGAGGCAGTGGTGCTGATTAGCCCTGCCAGTCAGCGGAAAGTCCTGACCCTTCATATTTATTTATTTATTTAAAGTAAGGCTTGAGCTCAAGAGGAAATATAAGAACAAAATGAAGGTTATAGTCAATGTACGTGTTCGGCAGAGATTTGCTTTGGTATGCTGGAGTTGTCTCCTGACAGGAATGAAATGCTGTTAAAGGATTAGTTCAACCAAAAATGAAAATTCTGTCATCATTTACTGACTCTCATGTCGTTTCAAACCCTGTCATGGCCTTCTTTCCTCTGTGGAAGATGATAAAATTGGGGGGAAAAAATGCTAATTGTTAAAAATGAAAATGCTATTTTTAATGAAAACCAAAAAGGAAAATGAAAGCCTGCTCAACATAACTAAAACTGAACTAAAATTTTCATGACTAAAATAATAATAAAAATGGTCAAAAACTAATTTTAATTTTTGAACGGTGAAATTTTAAAACTTGAATCCTTAAACTGCCTTCACTGTATATTTGTCATTTTTACAGTTAATTGTTAACAAATGTTAATTGGTCTTTACCATATACAAATGAAACATTTCAAATGCTGTAATGTCACATAACAGAAGTGAATTATCATATACTTTACAGTTAGTTATTTTTATGTAAATAATTTTTGCTATCAGTAATGTACAGTAGTGTGTTTTGTGTTAAATTTTATTTTATCTTATTTATTTAATGTTAATAATTGCATTATTTTAATGTTATGTGTGTTACTCTGGTGGGTTTTTTATGACCCTGTGCACCACCTACATACAAGTAATGTTTTATGAACAGTCCACTTATGATGAACTTTGACAGAGTATCTGGCATCCATATGTGCCTGTTGTTGTTACTGTAAATTTGAAAGGACATTTTTAATTATGTATATATAAGATTAATACACTGTAAGCAAGTTTCCAGACTGTGCTGAGAAATGTAATGCAATTAAACATTAATTAAATGATCCCAGCTAGTGCATTAACTTTGACAGCCCAAAAGGACAGTTCTAAAACTAACAATACAATAGCAGGGTGAGCAAATAATTACATAAATGTAATTTTTTGGTGTCCTATCCCTTTAAAAAGAAAACCTCATAGAGCAATACTCTTCCTTTTACATAAATAGAAACTATAAACCAATAAGGTCAAAGTAGCAATATGTCCCAGACTCCCCAGACACCCATAAGGTCAGAGCTACAATGTAATTAGACAAAATTAGACCATATAGCTTCAGACAGACCATAAAATGATCATAGTGTCCCTTCTTTACTAATGTCGCAATTAAATTCAGTCACAGTAATCCACTTAAGTGTGGCTGTATTCTGTTGATCTGTCTACGCAGAGCATGTAGCTCGATCTTTCCCCACAAATCCCTTCATTTCATTCCCTCCAATCCACACTCAAATAAGAAAGCTGCATTTATGCATATGAGACCTACCACATTTATAGCGGTGAAAGTCTTGGTCTCGAGCACAAAAAGTGGGGTATAAAGAATCAAAGCACTTAGCAGTGTCTGTTTACAGAGCCACAGGAGGCCAAAACCTGCATTATGTGATTCCCCACTGAAAACTTACTCTTTTGAAGCCACTTTTCTCTCCACAGCAAGCAAACAGCTGCAAAGGCATGATCAAATACGGCCCGTTACGCGTAATCAGGCTAAGCCCCTACGGTCCTCCTCTTCCGATGCTTTAAAATAAAAAAATATATATAAATAAATGACTGAAACATTTCAAACAAAAAGCCACGAGTCCAGCTGAGTCCTACAGGGAATATCCTCTCGAATAAACACTTGAACACTATGAATCAAAACACAATGAGCAATTAAATTAAGTGGATTCTGACCACTCCAGTTCCTTTTCTCTCAGGCGTCTACAGAGATCGGCCATATGGACACCAAAGTCCACGGGGGATGCTGAGAACATCTGAAATCCGACTGTGAGTGAGAAAAAGATACCGAGACAAAACAGGAGAGAAATTTGACAGGGTGTAAGAGAAGCAGAAAATAAAAGGCCAGACGTAATCGGAAACATTACTCGCACCGAAAATTATTATGTCTCTAAGTGCCCTTCAGCGTAAATGTGGAAGCCAATTAGGAGGAGTACGAAGCTGTTATATTCAGTTTGGAACGTGGATACATCAGCTTCCCTATGTTACGAAGATAAAGGAAAACAATTTTTGATAGTGGCAGCGCCCGAAGGTGAGCTCAATGCAATCTTGTGGAGGAGATGCATGATTTCGAGATGCCTCATCACATGCCCTAACAAAAAGCCTCTCTCTGAGTGAAATGATACCGTATCTTCCCCGGCTATCCACCCCATAGAGTAAGGCACATTCACGCTTGTGCAGAGGCAAGAAAGACGAGAACTGATGAGGCCATTATTCTCCCTGATAAAGGGTGGGTGTATGCCACAGGACAAACACAATGCCACACTCCGCAGGTAAATTACGCTCCTCGCTGCATTGTAATCATGTTGCAATCACGTCTCTAAAACTGCAGTTCGCTTGAGAGATCACTTTGCCCCATGATCAACTGGTTTACTGTAGTTTTTCATCATTTTATAAGCAGGTTTGCTATCTGTTAACACCAGATAATTTGTAAAAAGTGGTTGATGAGAGTGAAGTCCGAGATCTTCATCAGACCGTGTGAAAAGTTGTTGCAAAATCAGAACCAGATGCTCTGAGGTTAAAATGTCAAGGCTTTACTTATGACCTCAGCTATGTCTCTTACTCGACATACAAAACCTAGCAAGCTAAGCTCATATAAAATGCAATGCAATAATCTAATTGTCCTGGGAAATAAAACAAGAGCATTTGTATTTTACAAAGGTTTTGTGCCTTCAGTGTCATTCTCAGTGGAGCAGAAACTGATCACCTCTGTGCAGGAATGATCCCTCTCATTCTTAGCAAACACTTTTTTTTTTTTTTTTTTTTTTTTTACTGTTTTTATTGTATTTATAATCAAATTAATGGAGGCTTGGTGAGCATAAGAGACTTCTACCAACCCCAAACCTTTGAACAGTAGTGTACAGTGACTTGTCAGACATTCTTTCATACACAGATATCAGTTATTTACTCTATTTTTCCATTGATATTTCCTTTTCACTTAGATCATTCTTTGTGCAAAATGTTCCCTTGCATTTAAAATTACTCTTAAAAACTCTAAACTAGCACTTACCAATACAGTTCCATTTGTTAACCTCAGTTAACGAAAGATTGACATGAAAACAATGCTTCTATAACATATAACATTTACAAACACATTTTTTAAATTAAAAGTTGTGTTAACATTATGAACTAACAAACAAAATTTTGTTTTATTGTTATGACAGTTTATTTTGGTAAATATTTTTGTTGCATTGTATTGCTCTGTTTCTTTCTTTCCCTCTTGCTCTCCTCTTTGGTCTGCTCTCTCATAGCTTGCATGATGCTGTGGTGCATAATTGGTCACTCTATTAAGGTGGAGTCTTTTAAGAACGCTGCTTGCCTGCAGTCAGGGAGCTCTTTGTTGGTGCGAACACGAACGGCTTCGGAGCTCCTGGATTCCTCCTCCGGTCGGCGGCCAAACTAATGTCTAACAAATGTTTTGTGGCTAAAGCTTAGTTCTCATTTTTGTTAAAGATACAGCACACTTTGTGAAACAGAGCGGAAGGGTGTCCTGCCCTTTTATTTTGTGTGAATTTGTTTGGGTTTTGATTCTTGGTTAGGTAGTTAGCTAGCTGTATTTTATTTTACAATGTGAGCAGGTTTTTTAATTTCTACTTTTTCGTTCTAGATCCCTTTTGTTTGTTATGTTGGCCTGTGGCCACCCCGAAGAGATGCTCTCTACACTGTAAAAAAATCCAATTAACCAAATGTTGAAAGGGCAAAAATATTTCAGTTGAACTAATTTTATTGCTTGGGCTTAGTTGAGAAGACATATTATATTAAGTCTGCAAAAATATATATTAAAAACATTAAATGAATGGTTATTTTCAATTCCAGTCAACATTCAGAATACTAAATGCTGACTAAACTAAAAAAAACAAAACAAATCCAGCCAACACAGATCATTCTGCACATGCATGTGCCTGAGTGACTTCGCGGGAGAAACAGCGCCGCCATCTTGTCAAGTTCACGCGTCCTGTAAGTTGCACTAATAAATGTTATTTTTTTTAGACTAGACTAAATTTAACGAAAAATCATGTAACATATTCAGTTTTTTTGAGTGGACATTTAGAAAGTGTTTTATGAGTTGTATATCCGAAGAAAAGTGGATATAAGACAGGCTAGTTCGGGCGTCAAGTGGCATAAATATGAATAAATGTGAATAACGAATAACATTAGACTGAATTTATCAAAACGTATAATAAAAAGGTGTGAATGTTTTATCTAAAACGTATGTATATTTACAAAAACGTACAAATATAAAAACATCGAATAAGCGTTATGTCTGAGGGAAATTTAAGTTAAGGGAATGTGGTCTAGCTTTCACTTTGTTTAATCCATAAAACACTTAATATCAAAATCTGTGTTAATATAATAAATTTTAGCTAATTTTGGCATGTTGTTGTATGATATTTTTGTGTTTCCATGCCGTGAAAAGATATGAAGAGATCACGTGGTCTTTCTCTCTTTATAAGCCGTTATGCTTAATACAACTAACGTTGACCGAAATCTATGAAACGTGTAACTTAATGTAAACCACATTAATGCGCACATTTGAAGTTAACATGGGCGTGTTGAATGGGGTTTTGCGTGTGTAAACTTTTGCAATTTTCCCGTGATGTAAAAAGACGACGTTAAATCGACTAACAACAAGACACGGTGAAATGTCGCTCTTTTCAGACAGGGCGGATTAACGTTACACGGCGTTTCTGGTCTCGTGAAGGCGCTTCGGAAGAGGAGCTTTTTGGGAATCCATCATTACCAACCTATTTCTATTATGCCCTTATTGTTCCCTAGACACAGGGCGTAATAACCAAACAAATGAGAACTGATTGTAAAGTGTTAGCAAAAATAATAAAATAACACCGTTAAATGTAATCTTTATAAAATCTTAAAATCAATATCCATTTTTCATATCGTATATTATAACATTGATGTCTAAATTCATTCTTGGAACAACTGATTCTAGTTTTTACAGTTTTATTAGACATTTATCAGTTATCTGCCAAAATAAAATCAACTGTCAGCTTATCAATATTGGCCTAAAGTGTAATATCGGTGAATCCATAATAAAAAAACTATTCTAAAAAGCAAAAAAACTTGGGACATGACTTTAAACTTGGACTCAACAGATCTGATTTTTACATTACCCTGCAGTCCCACGACTGCAGAAAAGCCACGAGACAACAAGCCCACATTAAGTATGCCATTTGGAACAGGGCCTCCCTTTTTACTTACACTGCACTGCAAACTCTAAAGTGGAAGACGTGAGAAATGGAGAGTGATATTACTTTTTAAAAGTCCTCCTCATCCAGTCAGCTCTATTACAGAGAATGAAAAAAGCCGATGAATTCTCATGGGTCACCTTCTCCAGTGAGCATCCGTCTGTAGGGCTGTGAAAGAAGGCTCAACAAAGCTTGAGGCGCTCGTTCACTCTCTCCGAGTTCAATCAGTCTGAACATGCAGCTCTGAAGAGAGTGAAATCAGAGCGCAGCAACCCAAGCTCAAGAATGTGATCGAACTCTGTTAAACGCTCTTTTCTCTCATTACACAAGAAACACAAAGAGTACAAGATTGAAAACATCCTCTCAGGACGCTGTGGGAAGTTAATGACAGAAACAAAGAAATCAAAAGAAAAGCGAGTAGATATTCCACCTCGCTGCGATTCTGCACACCCCGTGGAGGCAAGCGCTCGTTCCAATTCATAAGAGGATAATTAGACAGGCGCAAACTGAAGCTGATTTGTTGTGATTGTGATTTTTTTACCGGGCGACCAGACGGCTTGTTCCACAGGTGTCTGGAGCCTTGAGTTCTCCCCTCTCACGTTACATGGTCCTCTACTGCAAGGTCATAAGTTAAAATGACATTTAGCAGCACACTGGGTAGGAGAATTTATGAGTGTGGCGTTTGGAGGGGGGCATTTGATTGAGTCCTCAATCTAGTGAGGTGGGCAGTGCCAGCAGCCATAATTAACCTTCACTCTAGCAGACGTTCGTGTTTAAAGGGACAGTTTACCCAAAAACAAAAAAAGCTGAAACGGTTTCAATTCAATACAATGGCAGTGCATCATAAATTATTTTAATGCTTAATAATGCACCCAAAAGTGTAAGTAAAAAGTCATTACCTAAGTGTTCTGATTGGTTTTAGTGAAAAACAACCTGATATTTAAGTCACTTTACAGAAAAAATAGTGACAGTCGCCATTGATCGCATTGATTAAATTCAATTCATTTTATGTTTTGCAGAGTAATAATAAAAAAAAAAATCATATTTGGAACAAGATTAGGGTAAATGATGGCCAAATTTTCATTTTTTCCCCTTCTGTGGATGTGAAGCGCACTCAAAAAAAAATATTTAGACACAATCTGGTGCATATTTGTTAGTCATAAATTTGACCTAATTTAATACTGCTTGTATCATATCTAAGCGCATGGTCATCAAAATATACCTTGTACAAAAACAAATAAGGAAAGGACATGTGGCCAAGTATGGTGACCCATACTCTGAATTTGTGCTCTGCATTTAACCCATCCAAGTGCACACACACAGCAGTGAGTAGTGAACACACACACACACACACACACACACACACAACCGGAGCAGTGGGCAGCCATTTATGTGACGCTCAGGGAGCAGTTGGGGGTTCGGTGCCTTGCTCAAGGGTCTCACCTCCACCGACAATTCCTGCTGGACCTGAGACTCGAACCCGCAACCTTCTGGTTACAAGTCTGACTCTCTATCCATTAGGCCATGACTGATAAGACTGATAAATAGATAAAATAGACTGTAAACAGAAAACTATAAAATAAACAGAAATATTACCTGTTTTAATTATGTTTGACTTACAAATATGCATCACATTAAGTTTGTGTTAAAACGGTGTAATCCAAACTGATGTAATATTTATATGCAAATACATAAATCTTAAATGTACTGTAGGCCTAAATATTCTGTTGAAACTGTACAGCCAGAGTCCTTGAGCTGTATAATAAGACTTGTATACAAGTCCATAATTCCTCAACAAAATCTCCCTCCTCAAGATTAGCATTGGACAAATGTTGCTTTCTGGACATGGACTAGCTACAGACTAATAGCACTTCTATAAACAAGACAGGAGAGAGGGGGAGACAGAAGGAAATAGAGCACTTAGAGGAGAGCTACTTCATCCAACTGCTAAAATAACAATGTTTCAGGTGTTTAAAAAAAATGAGAGGACAGTCTCAGCGCCAGGAACGGATTTATGCAGCCTCCCCACTTGAATCAAGCCTTTATGAGGTGAAGGACCTTGGGGACACACTTGCTCAAACACAGTGCCATGTCTCTGCATGTGTGAGAATCAAGGCTTCATTTCTGCTTTTTATAAACACTCTCTAATTGACGCATCAAACCAAATTCTTTGATATAACATGAGGCAGAGGTATAAAGTATCAGAATAAAGCAGTTAAACATTTCCCAGGATTCCTGCTCTAGTCAAGCCCCTTGATCCCACAGACAATTTGACTTGCAAATGTCCACTGAAACATTTCAGTCAATGGCTTTGATAGAATATTCCCTTTTTTCTCCCTTGACCCTACCAACCACTGTCTTGACACCACAAAAGACAAGCTGGCTTGACTTGCAGGTTACGGGGAGCCCTTCAGATGGCCCCAAGAAAGATTGTGGTAGAGAAGTTGAGATGGTACTAGGAAAATGCAGTGAACAGCATCTCAGGGGGCATTATTAACAGCTGCAATGCATCTCAGATTTTCAAAAACCCACCATAATGTAGAAAGACAGGCATATTCATTTTTAATAATGCCGCACTCAACAAGCAACATAGGATTTTTGCCAGCAGCGCTGAATCTTATCGAGCCACATACTAGCACTCCTATAGTACTAACAAACTAACTAACTAATGTAACGGCTTCACGCGAGAACTACACCTGTTGCGATTTAGAAGCACAAAATGCCATTCGTAATGATGTTTCGTTCATGAACGATTTGAATTACTTTTGTTTGCCTTCGCCCAAAAGTCCTTAATCATTGCTTATTTGAGACTAATTTCCAGAACACCTCTATAATTTCTGTTCACAATCTGAATGAGTAAATCAACCATAATGCAGCCAAAGATAAATTATGAGAAAATTACGTGATCTAGGACATTTATAAAGTGCACGCCATTGTAAAAGACCAGTCGATCAGAACTTTTTCCTACGCCCCATGACTCTTTGTGCAAATTATGGGAGTAACTTCCGTTTACACTGTAAACAACGAGCAAAAGCATTCTCAAAAACTTCAACCATCGATCATTAAAAGTACATTTAAAAATGAAAAAGCATTAACATTACTTTCAACATACCATGAATAACTCAAAGATCCTCCTTCTATCCGCAGCAATATACAGACGTGTTAAATATCATTAATATGTAACAATTACATTTGCATTCGTGTGAAAACAAACCTGAAAAGAGGCATGAGAATTCAGGGAGAAAATTAATTATTTGTGGTTTATTTCTTCAATTAAATCGGGAGAGCAGACCACAAATGTACAATATGTTGTCTTTTTTCCATTTACTTGCAGCGGAAGGAAACATGAAAATAATCAGGAGGAAAATGATTCAGCAGGCTGAAAAGAGCTATTCTATAGATATTGTTGTTATATCACGTCACATTAATATAACATTATTCTCCTAACTTCTGAAAATAGAAAATAAATTAAAATTTACAGCCCATTCAGTCAAAATGACTGATAAGGATTATTAGTAGCGCAATCTTATGAAATGGTTGAAATGATTGGTTGCAGTCTTTTTGAGTGGAACTTCCCCAAACTGGAAGTGCCTCCCATAGTTTACAATGCATTGTTAGGAAAAAGACTTCCTCACAGTTTCGTTTTCATCCACGTTAAACTCAATATGGCATCTAACCTGATTAATGATCAGTGATAGTTAAAAACTGATATATTGATTATACAATTATATCATTTTTTCTAATATGACAGGCCATGTTAGACTGAGCGTGAGGGTGAGAAAATGTCATTTTTTAATAATCCACGTTAACAAGTTAATTGTTTTTCACTGAAGACAGATACGATGTTGCACTTTATTAAAATTGTCTCAGTAAGTAAAAGTGTGTGGGTAAAACAAAAACTAAAGCAACAAAAACTAAATGATATTGTAACCTTATACTCGAAGCCAGTGATATCACCTCACAAATCTCTCACATCTGCTGGATAAATCTGCAGACAGCCCAGCTAGAGTGATCACATGGTATCGCCACAGGAGAGATAACACAACCCATTTCCTGAGGCTGTGTGGGATAGAATTGATACTTGAAGGACAAGTGTGAGACTTAAGACAATCTGCAACACTTTAATCAGGACACCTTGAATATGGTAAACAGTAGACAGCGATAAAGACTAACAGTGGCACTGGATTAAAAGAGCGCTGAATAAATACGGATTTGGTCAATTGACCTTCACAAACTACCCATACCAATGGTCCATTTCATTTGGGTTCTGTGCATCACAAATCCCTCCTTCTACTTTTCTAGGAGGGCATATATAGAGAGAAAACATCTCAATTACCACATTAAAGCCTTTAATAGAAGCACAGCACCTCCATCCCATAAAATGATGCCTTTGAGGATTAGGATTTTCATGTATATTCTTTTTCCGCCCAGAAAATATTTTCTGCACTTCCAAAAAAGGCCTTTGTATTTCGTAATATTCAGGATATATCACAGCTGGCTGAGATTTGTTTTTCCCTTGTGGGAAATTCAGCAAAGCTGCTAAAGGAGTTCAGGCCACAACTTTGAAAAGCGCAACAATCCTCCGCTGAATAACCACATCAAGAGAATCAAAAGCTCTCAGACACATGCTTCTGGATTTTTAATTTTACATACTCAGTTGGGTCCAGCTTGGATTTCCAACGTGTCACCACACGACAGCTTTCATTCTATTAGGGTTTCCACTGCGATGGGAAGCAAAGGGAAATAAAACTTAAGAACAGGCCATGAAACGTCATTACCAACCCAAATTCATTTGACTTTTAGATAGTAAATTTGGAATTTTCCAAAAAGTGCAAGCCACCCAAAGATCAATTGACAAATCACCAAACCTTCTGTCTACAGAAAGCTATTCGTTTCAGCATTTCACTGGACCAGACTGAAGCCGGTATTTCTCAAATCTCATAAAGTTAACAAATCACCTTAACGACCTCCTCATTCTGCCCCGTAAGTGACTTCTTGGATACCACAGCCATTTTATTTGTCATACACAAAAACTCAGACAGCGCGAGTGGGCGAAACCTTGAATGCAGCCCTTCGGAATGAAATCAATGATGTTATGAGGTGCATTTAATTGCATATAAATCCATTATTTAAAGCTATACGAGGCAATCCAGTTATTGGAGGGAATATTGCTGCCATTACGAGCCTGGAATGAGTGAAGCTTTGGCCAAAAATGAGCTATGTGTTTACTCGCTGGCTGAGCAGATTGCTGGTGTGTAATGATAAACACAGGCTCTCCGGCGAGAAAGAAAAAAGACGTCCCGGCCTGCAAGAAGCCTCATACTCGACTCATCTTCTATCTACAAGCTCTGACAACAGGTCAATGTCGACGCCAAAAACAACCCTCCAGAGATGGCGCCTTCGGTTTCAATCCAGCTAATACGGTTCCATTTAATGATTATAATTAGTTAATTGCCTATAAAGACTTGGCCTGAAAATTGCCCTTAACAACCATGTCACAGTGAAATATTGTACTCCAGCAAACAGCGACAAACAAAACTGCCACTCTAGCAAAGCCTTTTATTTCCAAGACTCGGTATGCAGTGAATTCGATAAAAGGATAAAAATAATAAACAGAATAATGGAAAACTAGAAGGGAAGAAGGCCATCAGGAATAGACATTCTGCTTTGCTTCAAAGTGAATGGCTCACTTAACACAGGCTCAGCTCACAACAAAGCATTTGTAAAGCATGAATTTCATTTTAGAAACACTTGGCTTTTGTAATCCTATTGAAATGGACACATACTGCTACTACTATTACTACAAATAATTAAATATCTATATAAATTAAAATAATTAATATAATACTAATTACTTTTAATATTTTGTGTAATATATGTGTGTGTGTACGGTGTATATTTATATAAATACAGACATGTATACATTTAAGAAAAAATGTTGTTTATATATTAAATATAATAAATTATATGAATATAAATATATACATGTAAATATTTTCTAAATGTATACTGTATGTGTGTGTTTTTTATATACATAATAAATATACACAGTACACACACATATATTTTGTACACAAAAACATTTATTTTGGATGCGATTAATTGTTGCCCAGCACTAAAAAGAATAGAATTATAGAATTTTTTCCACATCCACCATATTTTAATATATTTTTTTCGTAATTTCATGTGCTTCATGTAACTGACCAAAAAAAAAAAAAAAAAAAAAAAGCATGAGATCAAAACAATTGTGCATTTTAAATTGTTAAAATTCAAATTGGAGAGCAATAAAAATGCAGGGTCTACTATTAAGTCTAGTTCAAAGCTGCCCTTTCAAAAGCACGTAGCATTACGATTATCGTGATTGGTGCAATTATGGAACATTAAGCATCAAATTAGAAACGAGAACATTTTTTGATATAATGCAAATCAAAAATGACTCGAGTAAATTAAGTGCCTTGATTAAATGGTGCAGGTTTAGCTGAACATACGGGACAGAATAAACAATAAAAACCCAAAAGATCAATAAAAAGCACACGAAATAGACATTTGAAATTAATTTTTTGGCAAAAAAACACTTCTTCTGTGCCATTTTCCAGGAAAATCCCACTTGAATCAGACTCAACATAATTTGAACATGGGAAAGCGTTAAGTTCTCCAAGTCAAGAGAGTTTGGGAGTGAGTGTAAATATGGGTTTGGATGGGACAGACCTGCTTCGGGGATCTCTTACCAGTCCATTTTACACGTCCAAATGAGACTCACTGCATCGCCTCTGCGGGCTGAACTGCCACGAGATTAAAGGCTCACTTAAAACGGACCACGATTCCCACCGTTCGCTCTCACTCTCTCCCTCTCTTGAGAACCCCACTCATATGGACCCTTCAGCAGATCATGGGGCCTAATTATCATGCAGAATGCATGCTGGGATGCAGTACATGCGCTGACGGTCGAAAGGCCAGAGCTCGCAGGTGCAGGAAATGAAAAACAGACGGAGCAAGAGACGAACATGATGAGATGTCGCTTGCGGAAAGTAAGGCAACCACACTCGTGTTCCATAATTCAAACTTTATTGATGGTTTTACAAAGTAGCTTCAAAATTAGGCCCATACAAACTTAGAAATGAAAAACTGAAGGCCACATATTCAAAAAAAAAAAAAAAGTAACCCAACCAAGAAAGCCGATGACTTCATATCGAAAAGAGCTCAGAGGGAAAAAAGAAGATAGGAGAGAAATAAACAGCATTATCCTTCACAGAAGGATATAACGGCGTCCTTCTGGTAGACACAATATTACAAAGGAAAAAAACGTTTTTAGTTGCATCAAGGAATTACGCCTTTAATACTTTCTTGTTGTTGTTTTACAGCTAAAACACACAGCAGGACTGAGGCTCCACCATCTGCTGCTGCTTCCATTTCTTCCAACACCTGCTCAGGTTCCACCTGCACCTTCAAAATAAAGGAGATCTCCATGCCTAATGCTAATCTGGAGGCAAAATACAAACATCTAACGCAAGGTCCAAACAGGCATACATAAAGGGATAAAAGCGTCCAGCATTGTGCAGCTTGTCAGGCTAACAGCGGTCCAGTAGTTAGCTAGAAGGCTGTTGCTGCCTTGCGAGATGTAGCTGGAGATTGATCCTGTCTGGATGTGGAGGAACTCACTCAGGAGGGGTTCGGCTGAAGGCCTTTGGAGGCAGCAAGCATTGCTCGCACTTTCGCCATGAGGTCCTACAAGCAAGGAGAAATGGAGGAAAGGTTAGTACAGTATTTGTAGGGGAGCAGAGCTGGGAGAGAAACTAATCATAGTATTAAACACACAGGACAAGAAAACCGAAACAAATTCATGAGCTTGCAGACAACTTCTTGCCATTTGAAATTCAGATTGGCTTCTGGTTTTGTATGTATGAGAATCCAAAGTGCTAAATATGCATACTGATGTCTAGTGGCATCCTATAGAAGAGAAGGCCATGGGCAAATAGAGCTGGATTCCTGCTCTTTAAATGCCTCCCCTCATTCTATGTGACTCAGGTTACCTTACCCAAGGCCGGTTGCGTGCTAAGAGCCCATAGGGAGAATGTGACACCAGAGAACTCACAGCTTGGCACTTGAATAAACATTTGCTTAATGAATATGCACATTAACTGGTGTCACTGCTTTCATAGGAATGGAATTTGCATCGAGGAAACAAAAAAGTACTTAATGAAATATTGCGGGTTCAGCAAAAGTTAAGCTCTATAAATGTTGATTACATTAAAAAAAGAAGAAAAAAAAGTAATATTACTTTAAAATACTAATAAAATGTGCAAGAACATATCAGTTAAACTACCGTTAAGATAAATTTCGTTCTGTTCCTTTATAATGATGCCTTTCTCTGCCACCAGCGTAAAATCACTTCAAGGTTCTTTACTGCTCTTAAATTTGAAAGCAGCTCAACTTGGCATTACATATCAAATCAGTAAAATAATCTTTCGAAACAGGTGGCTGAACGGTTGTCATAGGAGCAAGGTTTGCTCATTGACGTTTGCAGAATTAAAAAGTCACCGCTGCCTTCCACCCCCTCGTCCAGTCAAAGAAAAGTTATTAACCCTGAATTTCCAATAAAGCCCCTGCAGAATTAATCATTAAACAAACAAGTGGTCAAGAAAAGCACAAACAATGCAGGCAAGGACGAACGTGCCTCTAGAGAGAAGGGTCTGCTGTTGTACTTCATGGGGTGAAATCATTATTAAAGTCGTTTTGGGGAAGTGAAAGCACAATATTACATGGATTGCATTAAATAGCGTACAGAGACTATGACTTGGGGAATCTTGCATATCACCACCCACCAGGTTTGTGCACAATTCATAATAAACCTAAAAATGGATGGATGGATAAAATGAGTTTTCTTGTCATTCCAATCCAAATTTCACATCAGCTCCCTGTATTGTGACTAATTCAATTCAAATTCCCACACGTACACCACTATCCGAACGCATATACATTGCTAAAAGGCGAAGAACCAGTGAGAATATGTCTCTCTGATCATAGTGTGTTGATCCAGTACATTAGAGTGACAGGACTAAGCTGGGATAAAGGGCTTGCAAAGCTTCCAGCTGACCCGAGCAGATTACTGCAATGAAAGGAGAATATCTTCAGTATGATTAGAGCTCATTACAAGACCACAGCTGGCTGAAGTCTGAGGACATCTGAAAATATGGCTACCTAAGGCTACTCTTGCTCGATGGAAACTTAAGAGATGTTGCTTTCTGACATCAAATGACCAAACAAGAGCTAGTCGTAATTGGGACTGAGAACTGCTTTTTGCAGTTGGCTGGTTTTCTCTGTAGTTATCTGGGTCCAGACCTCCAACCAATCTGACAGATAAGCCACATTTGTACCAACATTTTCAGAGTTCAGAGGATCACCCCACTTTCAGTTCAAAGAGGCTGCACTTCACAGGCCCAGGCCATTTAAAAACAATTTTGAAATCTCACATCCAATATCTCTCTGAACTCACTCCACGTTTCTGAAAACATTCTGACTCATTTAGTTGTCTTCTTCATGGCCTTTCACTCCTGCCAGCTTCAGAATGGTGTCCCAGGTGAGGTTTAGAAGCTTCAATTCTGCTTGCACTGTTCAGTTTTCTCTCTTTCGTTTCCCCTCTGGTTTCCAGAACAGGCCAATCCAAGTGATGCCCTTTCAGCTCCAATCAAGTTCTCATGATCATGATGTCCATATTTTCTTGCTAGCACTGCATGCGTAGTTGTTCGTTAGAGATGGTTTTGGGCTAGGAGATTTCAAGAATGCTTTAAAGGCTCCTTAAAGCGTGTTAATGTCATTTTCCAACATTCAGAGCCTTAGGTAAAGTGGAAAGAACACAGCTCTGATACGGTATCATTTTAGTGTTGTTACTATACTGTGAGGACCTTCACATGTTGTTCACATCAATTAGTACGAGAAATGCCTTATCCCCCAGAGTCACAGTGGGGGGTACTCGGGAACACAATACATTTCAGTTTCTTATCTTGCACAAAACAACGGTAATGTGCTCATAACCTGCCAAGGTGCATTTTGCAACCCATAAACGACTCCTAATCAAACCATCAGTCACCTGCCACCCTTAGCACACAGCCCATTCTAAAGAGAGGAAAATAAGAAAGGAGCACCAACATTTTAAGCATGGGGAGGACAGTACAGAGCACTAGAAAAGAAAAAGAGACTATTGTGTTCCTCAGGGAGAATCATAAACCAGCCTCCCTTGTTGTTCGTCTGACAGGCAGATAGAGGGTTCGTAAAATCCCAAGGGAGTAGTGCTAAGATCGAGAACACGCTTCCCCAGCCTTTAATGTTACTGCTTTTTCATTTGCCGGTTGTAAAAACCCCGCCAGTCTCTACCGGGGCGCCTCATGAGAGCACTTCTTCCTCTATCAATAGTCGGGATGTGCATGTCAGAGCTGGAACATTCTCCTCTGGAGGATCCGATATGGTTGCGTGAGGTAGGGCTACGGGCAAAAGATCAAACTGAGCCAAGCTGAAACCTGCTTCTCTACCGCAGGATCTACGGGTGGTCTGCACAGCCCAGAGCTTTCGTTCCCTGGGATAGAGGGGGAAATGGGGACGAAGGGACTTCCTCACGCAACTGAAATGCAAGCATGCACAGGCCTGCAGAACTTTCTGCCGGTAGTTATTTGTCAAGATGAACCGCGCTTCTATTGATTCAAGCAGCAGTTGCTGGTTTTAATAAGAGCCAACTCGTTTTTGCAAGACGCTGCCCCCTGGAAGTCCTGCCCCAGTTCTGAGGTGTCAGAAGTGATTTCATGCTCTGGGAGAAAAGGGAAGTGAATTAGGTTTCCAAAAGATCTGAAACCATGTCAAGACTGTGGACTTTTTTTAGTACAAAGAGAGCGAATAAAAGGCTGTTATCCTGCTGACTTCTCTTTTTGCTGAATACCAGATGTCTGCAAGCAAGTGTTTATCTTCTTACATTCTGCATTTCTTGCATCCTCTTCTCTCTGACACAACTGCATTTTTTTTATACATATAGTAGTTACCTTTCGTCTGCTTTGTATAATAATAAGCAAAAGGGAAGGAAAGCTAGTGCACTCTGCATTTCATCCTTGCCGCACAAGGCCAGAGATCATAACAGAGCTGCAGGGACTGACAGCTGCATTGAATCAGCATGCGATAGCGACAAGCTCTCTTTCTCCCATAAACATATACACACCTACATACTCACCCCTGGCGACAGGGTCATGCAACCAAATCACTGTATTTCTCAGTTTCAGCACGTAAGGCTCTGCAAACAGAGACCACTGAGACCGTCTGGCTCTAAATTACATATATTAAAGCTATACTAAGCGTCTCATCAGCTCTGCAACACAATTTCGGTCTGTTTTCCCCTTAGGCGCTGAATTAAAACGAGAGAGGTAGCAAAAGTTTTGTGTTTTTTCGTGTATTACAGTGTTTGCGAGGCAGCACTGTATTGATATTTCTCAAGCATTCTGGTTAAGTTTATTCTAAACCCTCAACCTTACAAATTAATTCAGCCCAAAACTGCTTAACGTACAAAATTTCATTTGAAAACATCAGTCCAAGTGGGCATTCGCATAGAACGTGTTGCATTAAAACAGAAGGTGCTGCTCCAAAGAATGCAGGATGTCAAAACACATTCTTAAAAATAAAATTATTTTAACTTTCAATACGGCTAGACACTGAAAAAGCAGCAAGATACGACATAATGGTCAATTACAGCTATCTAGCACTTTTTTCGTAGATTCTGATTAACCTTCAATGTCCAATGTTATCAAAAGAGAAAATTTTATAAATATATGCTTTAATGCTGATGTAGAATTCCAATTAAAATGTGAATTTAAAGAAGTAGAATTAAAATGAACTGAAATTCATATACATATAATTTTTAACTAGAAAAGCAAAGTTTGTCAAGACACAAAAGCCTGTTTTGAACATTTTTGAACATAGAAAATCCGTGAAGTTTGAAGGTTTATGGGCTCATATATAATATAAATTATGACACACTGGTCAATTATAGCTGTCTAGCATTTTTAAATAGAAAAACCATAAAAAACTATGTTTTTGGTCAAAGTGTGGCACAGAATAAATCTCCAAAATATAATTAAAAAATGCAATGTCTTCATTACTATCTTCATTTGATGATATTTCTCTGCAAATATAGATATAAATAAAATTGATAAAATTTAATTAGGCGACAAACTGTAATTAATTCATTTACACATTTTAATCAAGTGAACGCCCTAGTTTACACAAAAGCTTTGTTGCTTAATGACATACCTGAGTGATTTTGCTTTGCACTGAAGAGACAATAGTGGAGGACACTTGCTTGTCTTTCTCCTGAGAGCCATCCCTATTTAACAAACAAAAAGAAGGAGAGAGTGAGACAGTGACGGACAGACAGAGGTCTGCCAATTGGCACGGTTTGTGAAAAACACCTTAATACAGTATTCATGATGACTGGTGACTACGTAACCACCACAGACATCTCGAGCTGAAACTGAGCGACCAGAAGAAGGTCATGAAATATTCACCCAATGCCGGAAGAGACACAACAACTGCACAAATAAAACAAAGTCTAGAGAGAGAGACACAGTGGGAGGTAAAGAAGAAGCAGCAAAAACAACTGAAGGCCGAGGGAGTTTAGAGCAACTTTTTGATGAAACTTGAGAAGTTGTATGAAAAAAGTCAATCCCTGTACCCAATAACCCTACACAGTGTGGTGTTTTCTCAGGTTTTTGAATCAAAACCTCTCCATAATGTACAAATATCTTGTAAAATTCATGCATTTAATGCCGTGTTTTATCAAAATGTCATCATGGCTGATTTTGAGCATCTGAAGCTTTCATACTTTGTTCAACAGGCAATTAGTCAAGTTGTCAAATCATACCTAAATCCATTATAACTTCCAAATCAAAAAGCTACAGCATAGACCGTCTTTGTGTCTCACACGCAGTGCTCTTGGCAAAGCTTTAATATTGAAACAAAGTGGGGGAAAAAAATATGCTTGAAATCTATGATTCTGACTGAAGCGGACTGAGCTTCAGAGGGTGGGCAGCTCTCTTGCGAGGTTCACGCTGACTGATTGATTTGTAATGGGACTAGAGCGAGATGCCCTTTACCTGGACCTCCCCAGGCTGGAGGCGGGGCTTGTGGCGGGGGAGGGGCTTGCAGAGACTCTGGTCATGGCTCCGCCTCTGTCAGGGGATGCTGAGGGTGAACAGGAGGAACCCTTAAATTGGTGCGATGACTTTGAACCCTTCTTTTTCTTCTTTTCATGAGGTGATCTGAAGAGAGATATTAAAAAAAGTTATTAAACTAATAGATTAGCTCAAAACAAACATTCTGCAGCACTGTTTGTTAAGAACCACTGGCATTTATTTTTATTTAATGCATGTTTTGCATCAAGAGACAAATAAAATTGGAGAAGGGAACATTTTAGGTTAACAGCAGCATGTTTGCCTTTATTTTGTAATAAGTATTATTTTCTTCTATTATTTCTTCGAACGTTTTTGTTTACTATATTAAAAAAAATTACTTTTATGCGAATTACCACTGTGTATCAAATTTACTATATAAATAAAATTGCCTTGACTTTGTTTTTCACAGTAAGTTATTGTATAGCTTTAGAAGATTTGGAATATTGCACACATACTGGAATTTTGTAAAAAGCTTTTTTGATGCCACTATATGCTTTTGTTGGATTGGAAAAATTTGAATTCACTAACATTCACAAAATTCTTCTTTCTTTGATCCACAGAAGACGGGAAGCCATAGGTTTAGAATAACAATACATAAACAATACAAAATATAAAGTATTTCACTTTTCATGAACTATTATATGAGCTAAAAAAGCATTGATTCATGCGGCTCTGTGGACGGAGCAGTGAAGTGAGAGTTACTGTTTGACAGTAGGCAACACTGTGGAGTCTTAAAACATGCACACAACCGTTCAGCAAGACCCCTGATCCAGCACTGCATCAGCAAGGGGACTGGAATAGGCCATTCACACATAACAGTCACAGCGTGTGTGCTCTCTCCAGAGAAAAAACACACACAGCGCATATCAAGGGGCCTTTATCTCCCAGGCTGTCCTTTGTGAATATTTTATTTGAATACCTTAGGCGTATCCTTTAGTTGGAAAAATACATTTTTAAAGGAGTACCCGACTTCAGTTAATGGGCATAGTGACCTCTCATTACCTGTGGCACTGTAGCAAAATGACAAGACATGTTTGGAGAGTGGATCAAAGCAGTCCTAGGAGACACAATGAGGTTAAAAATGCGCTGCTGCAGACGTGCCAAGAATTCCACCCGAGACATAAACTATTATGACTAATTAAATCAGTTCAGGAAAATAGATCTTAGTTTATCCAAAAAGACAGAAACACATGAGGCCTCTCACTTACCCTATATGATTGGCATGATTAAGCTCATCTTATAGCCAAATTATGCAGTCTAATTTAGATTAAAAACTGCTCATGTTGCATGTCTGCAGCATCTTTGTTTGGATCATGATTAAAATGCAGTGGTTGCCTCTAATTTTAAAATGGAAAGAGCACAGACAAAGCCTTATTTTGTTTATATGAAGATATTTCTTTTATTTGTGTTACTTATTTATTTGATTTGGGGCTTGTTTTAAAATTTCAATTTAGTTTTGTTATTTACATTAGTTTTAAATTTTGTTATTTAGCAGACGCTTTTATCCAAAGCGACTTACAAATGAGGACAATAGAAGCAATCAAAACCAAAAAAAGAGCAATAATATGCAAGTGCTATATTAGTATATTATTATAGTGTTATATTTTAATTTCACAAAGAAATGTGCAGCATTTTATCCAAGCAATAATAAAAGGACACATTTAATTGATAATTTGTCTTAAATCTAAGGGGTATATATATACACACATACACATACACATACATACATACAACCCGAATTCCGGAAATGTTGGGACATTTTTTAAATTTGAATAAAATGAAAACAAAGACTTTCAAATCACATGAGCCAATATTTTATTCACAATAGAACATAGATAACAAATGTTTAAACTGAGAAATTTTATAATTTTATGCACAAAATGAGCTCATTCAAATTTGATGCCTGCTACAGGTCTCAAAATAGTTGGGACGGGGGCATGTTTACCATGGTGTAGCATCTCCTCTTCTTTTCAAAACAGCTTGAAGACGTCTGGGCATCAAGGTTATGAGTTTCTGGTGTTTTGGTGTTGGTATTTGGTCCCATTCTTGCCTGATATAGGTTTCCAGCTGCTGAAGAGTTCGTGGTCATCTTTGACGTATCTTTCGGCAAATGTTCTTTATAGGTGAAAGATCTGGACTGCAGGCAGGCCAATTCAGCACCCAGACTCTTTTACTACGAAGCCATGCTGTTGTAATAGCTGCAGTATGTGGTTTTGCATTGTCCTGCTGAAATACACGTCATCTGGAGGGGAGCATATGTTGCTCTACCACCTTTATCTACCTTTCAGAATTCATAGTGCCTTCCAAAACATGCAAGCTGCCCATACCGTATGCACTTATGCACCCCCATACCATTAGAGATGCTGGCTTTTGAACTGAACGCTGACAAGCTGGAAGTTCTCCCTCCTCTTTAGCCCGGAGGACACGTCGTCCGTAATTTCCAACAAGAATGTCGAATTTGGGCTCGTCTAACCATAGAACACTTTTCCACTTAGAAACAATCCATTTTAAATGAGCCTTGGTCCGCAGGACATGACGGCACTTCTGGACCATGTTCACATATGGCATCCTTTTTGTATGATAGAGCTTTAGTTAGCATCTGCAGATGACAAGGCGAATTGTGTTTACCGACAGTGGTTTCTGGAAGTATTCTTGGGCCCATTTAGTAATGTCAATGACAGAATCATGCTGATGAGTGATGCAGTGTTGCCCACGGGCATACAACAAATGTCTTTGGCGTTGTCCCTTACGCACAGAGATGTCTCCAGTTTCTCTGAAATTTTTGATTATGTTATGCACTGTAGATGATGAGAACTACATAATTCATCAATGCCTGTTTATGTATAATACACCAACAAATCATGATCTGACTTGAGTTCAAATTTCATTGGAAAATAATGTGAAGTGGGGCAGTCATTTTCCGTTCTTATTCATAAATCGGTTGAAAATTACATGGGAGAGAAGAGCTTATTTCAGCATCATTACTCCAGTCTTCAGTGCATGATCCTTCAGAAATCATTGGAAACAGCCGTGCTGCTTTCTTTTTTTTAAAATTATTATTTATTTATTTAATTTTTGTATTTATTTATTTTCGGAACCTGTGATACTTTTTTGGGGTTCATTGATAGATAAAAAATAAAAAAGAACAGCATTTACTCAAAATAGAGATGTTTTCTAGCAATATCAATCTTCACTATCACTGTTTCTATCAATTTAGCAAAGCTTTGCTGAATGAAATCTAATATCTTTCACAAAAAAAAAAATTAAATAAAATACTGACCTCAAGCTTTTCAACGTATAGGCTATTGTTACAAAAGTTATATTTTAAATAAATGCTGTGTTTTTTTTTTGTTATTTTTACTTTTTATTAATCAAAGAATCCTGAAAAAAGTATGACAGATTTCCAACATTCATAATAAATCAGAATAGCATAAAATGTATTTTAAAGTATATTAAATATTTGATCAAATAAGTCGAGGCTTATGGTTTGATACATATACATACATACATACACACACACACACACACACACATTTACATTGCCCCTATTGTACATTTGAGCCCCTGCCCCCAAGGAACTCTGTGCATGTCCCTGTCGCTGAGGAACGTTGTTTTAAAAGTATTCCACAATACTTTTTATGCACTCTTTCACAGATTGGAGGGCCTCTGCCCATCTTTACTTCTGAGAGACTCTGCCTCTCTAAGATATCCCTTTTATGTTACAGACCTGATGTCAATTAACTTAATTAGTTGCTAGATGTTCTCCCAGCTGAATATTTTCAAAATTTCTTGCTTTTTCAGCCCTTTGTTGCCCCCATGCCAACTTTTTGAGACCTGTAGCAGGCATCAAATTTGAAATGAGCTCATTTAGTAGAGAAAAGTGAGAAAACATTTATGATGTTATCTATGTTCTATTGTGAATAAAATATTGGCTCGTGATTTGAAAGTCTTTTAGTTTTCATTTTATTCAAATTTAAAAAACGTACATGTATGTATTACTTATGTATTAAAAGTATAACATGCAAATGAATATACAAATGGATAGGATTATGATTTTTCTGAATAATGAATCTTTAGAATCATGGGTAGTGTAGTTATTTACAAAGAATTAGGCTATACATCATTTTTTTTAAAAAAATGTGAAGCAGTGACTCACTGTGACTTATGGTTTCTACAGAAGCATATACCATCGCTTAAACTCAGAGCTTGTGGCTGGTCTGTCTTGAAAGATTAAGATATTTTGTAAAAATATATTTTCCTATGGAGAGAATAAATTATATTTTACTTCCGTAACACAACCGTTATGCTATATTTCTAAGACAACAGTTGCTGCCTGGTCCAAGACAGGCACTCAATCTTCCTCTGCTTGCATGTAAGCGAGGTTCTGCATCTGAGACACTTCTATCATCACTCTAACAAACCAAACCTCACTAAAACCCTGTAAGTGATCCAACCATCCATCTCTCCCTCTCAATTCTTCCCTCAGTTCAAACCAAAAAGGGTCGAGGGTGTAATGAAAGATGCTGAACTTTTTTCTTTTGTAGGAGATGTGTAAAAAGCTTGTCTTTGCAACCTCCTCAGCAGCAGAACATGAAGAAACGTCTCAGCTAAGCTTTAAAGAGCACTGGAGAGAGTGGGCTGCCCAGATAAAAACCAATGACATAAAAGCTGGGTGAGATCTGAGAAGTCACCATGACCGTCTCTTTCTATGGTGCTTTAGCACCTTATAGGTGTCGGTAAGAAAATAATGGGAAGGTAGAAGAAATGAGTGAGAGGGTACGGTGATGATAGCGGTGTCATAGAGTGGAGTCTCAGAGGACTCTTCAATAGAAGGATTATAGTGAATGAAAAGATCATGCCTGCTACATACTCTCAGGAAACACCAGGAAAGCACTTTTTACCCACTGTGAACAGCAGCATGTATGCTGACAATCAGCCAAACTGCTCCTTGTGATGATATACAGCTAGAGGGTGTAAAATGAGGCCATATCACAGTTACCGTTAATATAAACATGTTCTTCCTACTGTCATTGTATTTTGAATAAACAGCAGTGTGCCACTGTAAATCTGTAAGTTAAAAAAAAAAGTATATGTATTTATATATATATGTTTTTAAAATGTTTTTCTCAAATACACGCTGGACACAATTATTGGCACCCCTAGAAATTCTTATGAGTAAAACATCTCTGAAGTATATTCCCATTCATATTTACAATTTTGAGCACTCCAGGGTGATTATGAACATGAAATTATCCAGTCATGGCTTCCTGTTTCACAGAAATATAAATAGGAGGGAAAACAAAGCCCAAATTCCCTTAATCATCCATCACAATGAGAAAAACCAAAGAATATATTTCTGATATGCAGCAAAAAATAATTGAGCTTCACAAATTAGTGAAGTGGCTTTAAGAAAAGAGCTAGAGCAGTGAAAATTCCCATTTCCACCATCAGGGCAATAATTAAGAATTTCCAATCAACAGAAAATGTTACGAAACTGCCTGGAAGAGGACGTGTGTCTTTATCGTCCTAATGCACGGTGAGAAGGAGAGCTTGAGTAGCTAAAGACTCTCCAAGAACCACAGCTGGAGAATTGCAGAAAATAGTTGAGTCTCAGGGTCAGAAGACCTTGAGTGGGGTAAACTGAAGAGAAGAAGCACCATCATGGAGCTGGGAATTTAAAGGGTCTGGAGTTATTCTGGATGAAGGAATGGTCTCTGATCTCTTGTCAGGTGTCTCTAACCTCATCAGGCATTATAGGAGAAAATTTTGAGCTGTTAAACCGGCAAATGGAGGTTTCAAAATGTATTGAATAAAATGGTGCCGTCAATTGTGCGAATGTGCATTAGAGAAAAACATTTATTTCATAATGATATTTTCCCCAATTTTAAATTCTTATTCTCCAATGAAAGGTTAGATTTTTGTGAATTTTTTAAAATAAAAGATCAAAAGGATTAACAATGCAGATTAATTTTCACAGCATTCTTTGATCATATTTATTATTTTTGGCCATGCCTGTATGTATGCATGTGTGTGTGTGTATATAACAGCGTTCATTTTGAAATTTTGATTTAGTTTTAGTCATAGACTTTTGACTAAAATGGCATTTAGTTTTAGTCGTATTTTAGTAATCTGAATAGTTTTTAGTTTTAGTCGACTAAATAGCATAAGATTTTAGTCGACTAAATCTACAGTAAATTTAGTCGGCTAAAATCTAATGCGTTTAGTTGCAGTGCATTTATTAAGCATTTCTCTAAAATTTCCAAACTCATTATATAGGTTTGATATTAAGGTTTTATCATGATAGACTGCGATTTAACTGCGGTGTAGACTGCGATTTAACTGCGGTGACACACAACATGAATTAAATAAAAATTAAATAAAACCACTTCTTATAAAGAACAAGAACATGGTCTTCTTTGTAATGAAATACCAATGGTTATATAGGCTAATTATGCATTCTTTATAACAACTTGTTTACCATATTCTTCATTCTTTCAAGCAGACATATTTATTTCTATAAATATATAGATTAATCTTTAGGGCTACTAAAGTGATTCAGTCAAGAGCAGTGAGTGATTTTCTGTCTTTCTTTTGTTGCTTGATTACCATCAATGACTCAGACAATAGTGACTAAATTAGGCTGTTGTCCCTATAAAACCGAATGCACGGATGCAATGTACTGATACACGTTCTCCTTACTGTTTACGTGAATACTCGTCAAAACGGACATTTCGACATCATTCTGTGTGTATTTCTCCGTTGATGCAACGTGAAAGAGTACTCACGCGCTGTGAGACACTTTCTGTGTGTGTATATTTCAATGTCTGCGCTCAGAAAACCAGACTGAATTGAGTTCTCTCTTGCATCGTCAGATTTATCCATATGCTTGCTCTTCTCTTACTCCCATATATTGATATTTTTGAACGTTTTATGCGCCGTGCAGCAAGTGTATTTTAGCTTATGTCTCTCTGGTTCATATGTCCGCATCTAACCTCCTATGCAGCAGATTCGTTCTGAATGAATCTCTTCCCAAATCGTCTCTCCCTAACATTTTCATCTTGTTTTTATTCGTTGACGTAAATGTCAATAGATTTACGTCATAATTTTTGTCATTCAAAAATAGTTTTCGTTCGTTATTGTCTCATTGTCGTCAGTGAAAAATATATGTTGTCTACGAAAATTATGCGTCAACGAAATTAACACTGATATATAGGCCACATTTTTGTATATGTACATTACTGTTCAAAAGTTTATGGTAGGTGCATTTTTCTAAAATGTATTTTAGTCTCCTATGCTCACAATAACTGCTTTTATTTGACCAAAAACAGTAAAAACAGGAATATTGTTAAATATAATTACAATTCAAAATAACTTTTTTCTATTTCAGTATGTGTCACACTTTAATTTATTCCTGTGTTTCAAAAGTGAATTTTCAGCAGCCATTACTCCAGTTTTCAGAAATCATGCTAATATTCTAATCTGGTGCTTAAGAAACATTTCTTCTTCTTATTGTTATTCTTATTATTATATCATTGTATTATCCATGTTGAAAACAGTTTTCGCATATTTTCGTGGACACCATGATACATTTTTTTTTTCAGGATTTTTTTTTTCATGAATAGAAAGTTCAAAAGAACAGTATTTGAAATAAAATAAAATCAAAATGTAATATTACACATGTATTTAATGTTACATTTCAATTTAATGCATCCTTGCTAAAATATTAATTTCTTACTGAATAAAAACCCCAACAGTGTATAAAATATATATTTTTTGTTTTTGTCACAGAACAAAACCAGAAAAACCCCAAGCAACACCAAAATTGTCTTTTCGAGCCCTGATGTGGCCTAAGTGCCACCCCACCTTGATCTGGAGCGCTTTCTGCCCAGTGCTGGGTTGCTGCCAAGGCGGTAGGTGCTTGGGCCATAGCTCTCCTTCTTTCTCTCATCACGCTTTCTGTCTGAAGAGCGAGCTCGTCTGTCTCTGCGACCGGGGGAACGAGACTGAGACCTGAGTGGAGAAAGAGAAAAAGAGATTGAATGGAAAGAAACACAGTCAACTTAGAAGTTTTGCTCAAGAAATCAACCCACAGGTTAGATTTCTTGATGCTGTTAAATTAATTGTCAGCTGATGATGGTCCATTGCACACTATTACCTCTTTAAAACATTTCTGACAGATGGAGAAAGTTCTAAAAATAAGTAATGAGGAGTTGAAGTCTTGAACATTAAATAAAGGTTATTATTGCAAACAAAAACTATTAGATAACATAAAATTTTAGATGACTTTAAATTAAACAAAAAAAAAAAGCTGAAATTAATCAAAATTTTGTGTGGATGACATTAAAACCATGAAATAAATATGATATGGTTAATATATCTTGCTTGTGAGATTTCACTGTTAGTTTTTGATGACAATTAAAACATGCGGCAAGCTATTACAATTTTCTTTGGGAAAACCACACACATAAAATGTCCTGTTAGTATCTGACATAAACCACTCAAATAGCTGTCACATTCTTATCTTTGACAGTCCTAGACTTATGTGCCATGCACAGCAGACATCAATGTAAACACTGCAAAGACACTGAAGAAATGTCATGGACCTGGAAAATTTGGGCAAATCAGTGAGCATTGTTCTCCAGTGCAAGCTGTCTGGAACTGACACTAGACCCGAGTGGATCTCAAATGGCGAATCATAAATGTCAAGAGTGACGGTAGTTACAGTTTACAGTTGTAAATGAAGCAGCAATTGGCACATTTATAGCAGATTTCACTGACAGCAAGTACTGCAGTATACTGCGATGCTATGAATTTGACATAAAACTCGGAGTAAAAAAACAAACACCTTGTGAAACATCTCTGAAAATTCTATAAAATATCAATTCCATTCAGGTTTAATAAGAATTATGTATTTAATTCATTGCAGGGCACAGCCACATCAAAATTTTAATGTTCAATAACAGTACAAAATGAGCCTCACTGATCCTGGAAAATGCTCGTAATGTTGACGAACACATTCCAGTAACAAAACGGATGGGATGTTATTAAGAGTTGTGCGTAGGTTGAAATGTAATCATACGTGTATATACCCACACAGAAGGATAATGTGAATTAAAATAAATATCTAATATGCACGTACACTTTAAACAAGTAGAGCGATGAAAATGTGGGGGTCAGGAACAAGCAGAGAGAGAGAGAAAAATACATATATTTATACAGACAGGAAGAAGAAAGTAAAACAGATATTAAATCTAATCATTAATAATCTACTGCAGGGGTGTACTGCAGATATTATTTGATGAAGAGGAAAGTATTCCCCCCCCCACCATGATACATTTGCATCCATTTATTATAATTGTGTCCAGTGTGAATTTCATTTTTCTTTTCTTTTCCCGCTACACTGGACAGATATACTCATTAAGGATAAATGTGTGGCTGGTTCCTAGTGTTGATGCACCAATTGGAGAAGAGATGTCAGGAGGCAGCAAATAAAAATGAGTGAGTAGCTTTAAATACTGACACCGGTATTATTAGCGGTAACAAAATTAGAGTTATAACACTGGTCATGTTTGATGTCAGAAAACAGCTGCTTTATAATTACTTGTGGCCCTAGGATTGCCAATTAAATGTCCATGCTCACTGTTGGAGTCACTGACTGAGATATGGGCTTGTTATTTATGAAGGCTATAATAAAAAAACAACAGGCTCATGGTTTGTGGTGATGTTTGATTTATACCACTTACTAACATTATATATATATAAAAAGTTATCTAGTCAAATTAACCGTTTTCTAGTTTCCTTGATGGCGTTGTATTATAATTATTGATGAAATAAAAGGTAGATAATTATATATTGGTATAATATGGTAAAATATTGGAGATAAAACAACGATTTTACTGTAATTTTACTAGAATTCCAGACTGGAATCAGGTTTTTAGGTTTTGGGTTGCATTTTTTAAATGCTACTGCTTTTATACTCAAATAATACATTTTATACAAAAAATCTATAATAATCTGTCCAAATAAAGTAAAAAATTAATTCCAGTCAACATACACTCCCATTCAAAAATAAATGAATACTTTTATTCAGCAAAGATGCATTACATTTCTATTTCAATTAAAAGCAGTTCTTTTGTATTATGGTTTCCACGAAAAGATTAATCGGCACAACTGTTTTCAATTGATAATAATACAACTGCATAGATAATAATAAGAAATGTCTCTTAAACACCAAATCAGCATATTAGAATGATTTCTGAAGGATCCAATTTTGACACTGAAAATTGGATTAATGGCTACTAAATTTTAGCTTCGTCATCACATGAATAAATTACATTTTTAAATATATTTAATTAAAAAAAAAAAAAAAACAGCTGCTATCAACTGTAATTAATAATATTTCACAATATTACTCTTTTCACCAAGGTAAGTATTCAGAATGCAAATAATGTTGGATAGATTTGAAAAATGTTAAATATTCTATCAAATTTAAGCCAAGTCAAAGTTAAGTCAAAAAGGTTGTAAGTAAAAATCAGATCTAAATCTAAAACCACTCTCTTTAAAACCTGCTTCCTAGTATTTGAAAGCTTGACATGCGCTTTAGCTCTTTACCTCAATATTCTCACACAAATAGTTTATTAAATTCCTCTTAAATTCAATATCAGCTCACAAAGAATGGCAATTACTGGGGAAAAGTACAAAAGGTGACATCTGAACACTTTAACACTCAATTCCTCTACTGAAGTGGCGATACTCAGACATCCTTGACCAGGACTCGGCCCAAACACGAGCTGACCTGCTGTAAAACAAACACTCGTGGTCTAAACGCCCTCCGCCACTCGACAGCAATCAGGGAACAAGGTCAGAACCACAAGGTCACGTGTCTGGCTTGAGAAACGCACATGTCCATGCCTGTTAATGACACGGTTGTGGAAGGACATGACAGATAGGGTGAGTGTGGACAAAGGTGCAGTGCCACTCCAGACACTCATTATCTCAGGTCATCTGAGGACTAATGGGAAAGGGCAACACTGGAAGGCCATGATGGGGCTGTCCCCATTTAACTCGGAAGTGAGACGATCTGGATTAGACGGAGATGGGATTGTCATCTTAATGCAGACGCTGCAGTCTGCGCAGTGGTGCAAAGCCTATGAAGTGGATGAACTGCAGTTCAATAACAGAGGAATAAGAAAACCACCAGGGATAGAAAGATTTCTCATATAGCTCTTAGCTGGAGAACATGGCTAAAGCCAAGGCGATATCTACAGAGCCCCATAGGGGCTCAGCCAAACTAGATTAGTAGTCTAAGAAGAGCTTCTGCCCAAAACTCATCTCAATCTTTCTCTTTCACAGACACAAGATTTATTCTACAAATCTATATAAATATATATATATATATATATATATATATATAATATATATATATAAAATTCTATCTTTCTAAATATATATATTATATATAAATATATACACACACATAAAGAAAGAGAGAGAGAGAGAGAGAGAGAGAGAGAGAGAGAGAGAGAACGAGGCCATTCCTTATCTCGTTTTAGAAGAAGTTTTACTTCTTTCGATATTTCACCTCGCAAGTTCTGAGTTATAGTCACACTTTTAGCCCTTGTTTGGCAAGTTTGCATGAAAATATAACCAAGGAAAAGAGCCAGAGATTGTGAAAGATGGATAGAGAGAAGGAAGAAAGCAAGGCCCTTTACACACTGTAAGTGATTTAAATGCTGGGGCCGAAATGATTTAATCTCCAGAAATTATATTACAGAACGTCAGGACAGGCATGATGAGGGCACTGTAATTACTGCAACTTCAGCAGCGGATAATGACAAACCGGCCTTGATTTCCAATAAAGAGGACGAATAAAAAAAACGAGGGCGGTGGAGGGGTGAATAAAAGTTTAGAGGTGGGGTATTGCATCCTTGCCTCAAGAGTAAAACTTTTAATAAGCCACTCTCTCCACATGTATTTATTGATATAGATGAAGGAAAAAGAGTATGTGAACCCTTGGACTATTACTACTGATTTCTGCATATACTGGTCATTAAAGTCACAATTACTCCTAAATTCTTCCAGATATTCCTATCTGAAAATGAGCTGAAATTACAGGAATCATTTGGTGCACACTGTGACCCTAAATTCACCCCAAAATTAAATGCTATTACCATTTTCCAACCCTCATATTGTTCCAAACCAGCGTAGGAACATAAAAGAAGATATTTTGAGAAATGTCTGGGTCATTTTTTTGGCCATATAATGAAGGTCAACATTTTATTATCAACATTCTTCAAAATATCTTCTTTTGTGCAGAAGAAAAAGTCAGACAGGCTTAGAACGACATGAGGATGAGTAAATGAGAAACTTTTTGGGTGAACTGTTCCTTTAAATTGAAGTTTCCACCTGCTCTTTCCACCCTGCACTGAATGTTTACACTGCGTGTTCAATAAAAGCATTTCATTGTTTGTGTTTTATTTAAGCAGATCTAAAGTTCTGACTTTGTTGAAGATTACATTTCATAACAAATTTATACAGAAATCCAAAGTTAACCCAAGGGTTCACATACTTTTTTTTTCTGCAACTAAGTTTAAGAAGTGAAATTTTCAAATGATTAATTCCAACTTTTAAGCCCTAAAACCACATTTTACATTTAACTTAAAAGGCCATTTAGATTAACACATTTTTGGATGGATAAGGTGGAAAAGGCAGTTTAAAAACATAATTACATTTCAGTAAATGTAGCCCTAGGTACATGCCATTAGCAATTAACAAGCGCTTTCTTAATGGTTTAAATCGTTCCTGGAAATATGTTACAACTCCCAAGCCATTACCTGGATCTCCTGAAGGTGCGGTAGGCACTGGGCAAAGAGTGCTTGGTTTTGGATTTGGATCTGGAGCGTGAGCGCGAGCGGGACCTGGACCGAGACCTTCTCTTATGTTTCTTCTTCCTCTTGTCCCGTTCTCGATCCCGATCCCTATCCCGATCCCGATCCCTTTCAGGCCCACGGGAAGAAGACGAAGCGGAAGAAGTGGTCACATGAGAAGCAGGGGCGTTCAAACTCCTTGTTAGAGCGCTTTCCAAAGGCTGGTAGTCAAAGCCTGGTATACGAGACATGTGTTGAGGGATGCCGCTCATGGGAAGGGCGGACACCAATGGCTGGAGAGACACAACAAAGAAAGAGGGATTAGACACACGAGACCTGAAGCGCAGCTCAGATGCGCACATGAAAGAAAACTGCCATTTTAATGAGCAAAATCCAATCAGGCTGCTTTCTCTGGACAAAATTACGACATATGAGATGAAAGGTGGTCCCATTGGCTTTTTAAATTTGCGCATCTGCCTCAATCAAGAGAGCCGCAACTGGCTTTGAGCGGTCTTGGGGACCGTATCCAATTTAGAAAGGTTTTTGCCATCAGTGTATGTCTCCATGTGAAAGGAAGCAATGTTACTATGTATGTGGACGGCTCCCCAGAGCAGTGCCTGTGTCTTTTTTCTCCCTGGTCTTAATAACTCCACTTCGCTCCTTCCACCCCAGAAATAGTGCTAATTAAAAATACTGGTTGTTTCGCAGCATAATATGGGTCTGGCAGAAACATAATTGGCCATTCTCGTCCGTCGTAATCACTTCAATATGTGTCTGTCTGGTTAAATGAGATCCCCTCTGCTGTTGGATTCACATCAGAAATGGAATTTCATCAATCAACACTGCAGCTCACGCCGTCGAAACCACGTCTGCGCGTCTCGGTTCATCACACGCGAGGAAATAAAAAGTCTATTTTATCACGAGGCAGAAAAGGCAACGAACTCAAAGTCAGGCTCGAAATCTAAGGGCTACAGGTCATATAATACAGCTCTGGAGAGCTTAAACAGAACCAGGACGCAATATCATCCTGAAGTATTTTTAAACGTGTCCCAATTAATCTAGAAATAGTGTTTTTCTCTCTCTCTATCTAGCAAGGGAACGTCTCTTATGTAAAAGATAGTGCTGCTCAGGGCAAAAGGGTGTTGGAGTAGGTGCTGTAGATGGAAGATTAGAAAAGAGCATTCAATTTGATAACTCTCTAGCTGGAGTTACATAACGGGACGCAGGGTTGGGTTTGAGTTCAGGGGTTTTGGGTTGACATTTGGCTAGATAAACCCCAAAGGAGAGCGTGGCACAAGTGTCCAGTCTCTCACGTCTGTTTTCGAGAGATAGGGACAAAGTGCCCTCTGAAATATCAAGCCTGTTAGAGCCCATGTAATCGGGCATGTGTATATTTTTAAATTTTCTATAAAAAAAGGTTGCCAGAGAATTGCTATGCAGTTTCTAGCATGTTGCTTACTGGGCAAAGTCACACAAGGACAGCCTCAAGTCTCTATGATGTTTTGGTCACTAGTTATGGCTTGGGTGCCACCTTCAACATTTTCTGAACAGTTTTATTGGAATAGCGCAATATACCACATGATTTGAGCACAAACTTTGTAAGACAAACAGTGCAGGACGACTTAAGAAGTTTAATACTCAGGGTTAGAGGTTTGTTCAAATCCATAACGCAAGGTATGAGCAATAGTGATGCTTTGCCTTTTAAGTACCACTAAGTACACACCTTCAGAGAAGAGCTGAGAATGCCAGGTCAGCAAAGTTAGAGAGCTTAGTCACTGCGCATGTTAAGGAGAAAGTGTTCATCCAAATCCCTACAGTATAAAAACCAGTTGGCGTTCCGCTATTGGAACTCTAAGAAATCCAAGTGAAAGGGAGAGAGCGAGGAAGATTGAGTGTGAGAGAAAGGTGGGAGTGCTTGTAGGAGACAAACGGCAAGGTCTAACCTTTCATTTCTTTCATAAACGTTTTCATTTGGTCCTTCACACACAAACATGATACAAATCGCAATCTGAAGATTGTATTTGTCATCTATCGATCTATAAATATTTCAAACACCGTGTTTGTTCAACCTGAGACTGTGACTAAAGCAAATCAGCCTGAGTAAAGAGACAGTCTGTGAGTGGTAGTTCGCTCCGACAGCTTTTTTTTTTTCAGGCCCGTCTTTTCTTTTAGAAGTGTATTAGTTGATAATGGGTTAAATTCTACCACTTGCGAGCTTTGCCTAAATAAGAGCAATTTAGAGCATCTAATTTGCTCTCATCAAGTTGCACTAAATAAATAAATAATCAAATTAATTATATAATATTTTTATTAATCCACTGATTATATTTGAGGCTTGCCCCAAATGAAATATTAAAAAACAAAAAAACAACTATGATTATTATTAGAATATTCACAGCTTCTTTGAAGGGAGAAAAGGAAAACTATAAAACTACATTGATATTATAAATTAAAAAAAAACTTTTTTTTTAAATTATACACACACTCACAGTACAAACATATGTAGGTAAATACCGATCTATCTACAGTGGGTACGGAAAGTATTCAGACCCCCTTAAATTTCTCACTCTTTGTTATATTTGCTCTGACATGCACTGTGAGCTGTAAGGTCTTATATAGACAGGTGTGTGGCTTTCCTAATCAAGACCAATCAGTATAATCAAACACAGCTGGACTCAAATGAAGGTGTAGAATCATCTCAAGGATGATCAGAAGAAATGGACAGCACCTGAGTTAAATATATGAGTGTCACAGCAAAGGGTCTGAATACTTAGGACCATGTGATATTTCAGTTTTTCTTTTTTAATAAATCTGCAAAAATGTAAACAATTCTGTGTTTTTCTGTCAATATGGGGTGCTGTGTATACATTAATGAGGGAAAAAAAATGAACTTAAATGATTTTAGCAAATGGCTGCAATATAACAGAGTGAAAAATTTAAGGGGGTCTGAATACTTTCCGTACCCACTGTACATACACCTATATGTATCTATCTACTATAAAATAAATATTCTGAGACAATGAGAGACATTCAAACAGAGTACACAGACAAAGCTCCTCAGGGGTCGTGACAAGTACAGAAGTGGTACCTAGAACATCAGAAGAACAAATGTATGGAGTAATTAAAACCCCGGTGCTACATTAATCTGCTCCGTCTGTTTTTCATACTTGCAGAGAAAAATGAACGTAAGTGGGGTAAATTGCTGCCATTTAGTTCACATTCTCTGGAGACACTGGCAGAATCCGAAGTTTTTACCACAGTAGTTTTGTTATTTTTTAAACCAGCTCCACTGGATTGAAAGTGTTTGGACTGACAGCTTAGAGAAAAAGTCATGGAGGAAGTGCCTCAGGTTGAAGTGTGCAATTACAGCCAGCAGCCTTTTCCTTGTATACATTTCTCACAGTAAATACACACTCCAGGTCACAAAGGGCGGTAAGCATCATCAGAGACGAGTCAGCAGATCCGTCTTCGTCAACTTTTGACACAATCACCTCAATCTCCTCAGATTTTCCCCAAACATTGACTGCACAAGGCAGATTCAGTGTGTTATGAGAGGCATTTAAATGCATGAGCAGCAACACAACATTCTAGATAGTCGACGTCTCTCTTCTATAGCAAGCAAAAGTGCAGACACCCTTTTTCATTCAAATAACGACACCTAGAATGAGTCTCTTTGATCTTTGCCACAGTTTACTTCGCTCTCCCGGGATTCCTCGGATACTGAGGCACAGCGACTTTGGCACAGACAACGCGTTGACACTCAGCGCTACGCTAATTAGCTTGGGCTTCCTGAAACAAACTATTATTTATGATTCTCTTTAGCTTCTCTAAACGAAAGGCTATTGTTTCTCCAATTCTGGACGAGCATCTGGTGAGCTTGGAGTTTAGGACAATCGTTCCAAAGGTACTTCAGGGAAACAGGAGTTGAATTTATTTGACGATTTCTCTCCACACACACAATATGTCACATCTAATGGGAGTCTAAAAAGCTATTATCTTCGTAATTACAGAGGAATGGGCTTCATATTTACTTCTTGAATTTTCTTTGCCACAAGAAAAATGTTTTCCTCTCAAACACAAATTCAACACCACACTTTTGATCTACAAATCATGGTAGCGGACATCTGAAGCACTTTTCACACTACACTTAAAGGAGCACTGTAGTGGTGTTAGGGACCAAAGGGAAGCTTTAATCTCACCCGACATTTGCATGAAACATTAGGACACTTTCCTTCCCACAGGACCTCTGATTGAGGTCGATGAAGGGATTTTAGAGATCCCGAAAGCTGCTGTGTGCAATAGCACTACTCTGTACCCATGGTTAGGTACCTGCCAAATCGCCTTGGCATCAGCTGTACAGTGAAAATGCAAAACTAAGTAAATGCTGTAGGGTGAAGAATGATTTGTTGATTTCTGAGAGTTGGAAGGGGAGAGACGTAGTAAGCAATTGAAAGGAAGCGGTAAAGCCAGCGCATCATGCTGGATGGCGAGCGAGGGATTATGGGGGAAAAAAATGACTGAGAGGCTAGTTTAGAGTAAATTCCCTAAGTCCATGCAAACAATGCAAGCTGGTCACATTTTTGCGTTCAATGATCTGAGTGATACAGCATATCCTGTCTTTAATAATAGTGATACATGGAAAAACTATGTGAACTCTTTCGACTAAAGGGATAGTTCACCCAAAAGTTTCTTTCTTATGTTGAACATAAAAGAAGATATTCTGAAGAATGCTGGTAATCAAACAGTTGATGGTCCCCATCGACTTCCATAGTATTTCTTTACTTAAGGAAGTCAACGGGGACCAACAACTGTTTGGTTCTTCAAAATATCTTCTTTTGTGTTCAACATAAGAAACAAACTTATACAGGTTTGGAATGAAATGAGGGGCAAATGATAACAAAATTTTCATTTTTGGGTGAACTAATCTTAAACTTGATTTGTTATAAATTTTGATCTAACTTTCAACAGAGTCTGTTTAAACAAATAACACAAAGACATAATTTCTTGTGTCTATTGAACACAGTGTAAAAATACTAATATTGCAAGGAGAAAAAAAACTGTGTGAACACGTAGGCTAATGGCTATTCAGGTAATCTTGGGTTCAACTAACCTTGAGTTCAGTAAGAGAGGCAAGATTGGTGGTGTTGGTCAGCGCCGCCCTGAAATTTTGGGTTTGCTAATCACAACAAGCATTGCCTGATGTGTACCAAACCTCAAGCAAAAAAGTGCTAAGAACATCTGAGATTGAGAACTGCTGACCTGCAGAAAACTGAAAGGGGTCTCTGAAAGCCTAGTTGTTTATCAATCCTTGGTAAGACGAACTGTCTTTCCAAAACAACACTTGTGAGTTTTCAAGAGAGCACCTGGGTTTACCATCGCTCTACTGTGAAAAATATTCTGTGAACAGATAAAACCCAAGTTGAGTCAGTTGGGGAGGTGGGGGGAGACACTGTACATAAAAAAGGCATAGCAGTGGAGGAGCCATCATGGATTTCAGCAGCTTTTATGCCTCAGGGCCTGAATCACTTGCTATCATCAATGAAATAATGAATTCCCAAATTTGAATGTAAGGTCATTTGACTGCCAACTGAAGGACAATGACACAAAGCACAGACCAACAACAGAAAGGCTTCAACAGAAAAGTCCTAACCTCATTTCCATACGGGATTCATTTCTATAAGATAATCTAAGAATTTTCTATACTGAAAAGTCTGCAAAGAGAAATACTGCAAAATTGACAAATATCAAGTGGTAATTGCTTCTAAAGGAGGGTTTACGAGTAAATATAAGGGTTTGCATTTATTCCATCCTGCACTGCTGTGTTCAATAAAGACATGCATCTCTGTTAGGCTATTGCAAGTTACAAACTCCCATCAAACAGGGATACTGAACATCAGTGATTTTAAATGGAAATGGCTGCAGTTCAACGAGTCAAGATGTCTGAATTCAGTCCTCTCGTCTGGTCAGTACTGGTGGATGAGCAGTGAACGATGGATGTTCACATTAATCAAGCGAACAATGAATAATCTAAAAACTGGCTAGTCATTATGAACAATCCATGAATGTTTCAATGCTGGTGGAGCTCTCATCTTCAGAAGGGTAGAAATAATGCTTTTAAGTCAAAATAATTAGCTTGTTTTTCTGCAGTATGCCAATATGATGAATGGGCATCTGTCAGGAGCTGCTTGGCAAAGTAACAGCAACACAACGGGTTCTTACTGACGTTCTGGAAGGTTCCCACCAGGGAAGTGAACTATAAAAGAAACACACTGATTATTTAACTGTCGGGCAATCATGAAGTTGCTAGAAAAACAATGACCTGCCGACTTGTTGCAATTCAAAATCTGTAAAGTGCAATTACATGAAATTATATGGAAGAAAAGAAAATAATCAGCCACTCTCAATGAGTCAAACAAACTAACACAAAAGAGTTTTTAATTCATTATTAATTCCCTCATGTTGTTTCAAACCTTTATGACTTAGTTCTGTGTAATTTTTATTTATTTTTTTTGAAGAACGTTTAAACTCTTCTGTCTATACATTGGGTCAAAAAGGGGTGAGATATACCACAGGAACTAATATTGCCTTTGAACATTTTGAAATTACTTCAAAATTATGTGCATTTAACTGTTTAAATGCAATAAATTTGCAAACTCAATTCAGTACTTTTGTGTTCCACACAACAATGAATGTCATGCAGGTTTGGAATTTTTTTTTTTTTTTTTTAAACAAACCCTGCTCATCTGCCATTGGTCAGAAAAAAAAACAGTTAGCCCCACCCCAAACTCACACCATTGGTTGACTCACTGTTGCCGTGTTGGGCTGGTTGGGATTCTCAAACAAACAAAGCTATGTTTTGAAAGCACCGCTGATACACAGTGTTTACTCTTTGATGAAATCAACCTATAAATTGTTTTTTTTTTTTTTTTTTACGGCGGAACTTTTAAGGCAAATGAGGCAGATGTCAAATAAGCAGAGAGTTCAACACCAGCTTCAGAAATCTCTATCCCGGCCACGATACACACAAAACGCTTCAGTGACACCGCCAATCCCTGCATTCTCGTTTAACACGGACAAAAGAGAGGTGCAACGGCACCGAGTCTCACCTCTGCACCCCTGCTTTTGTCACTAATCAGGAGCGTGTTCCCTCCTGAGTGCTGACTGTCTTGTTAAAGCAGTACCTGCTAGAAACACCTCTCCCATGAGAGCTTCTTTTAAAAAGAGCAGCTCGGATACAAAGAGCCCAATCAATTAAATGGTAAATCACAAATCAGAGAAAGAGAAACGCCACGGCCCTGGGGCAGGAGTGTGTGCAACTGGGAGTGTGAACAAGCTCAAATACACAGACGCTCACTAAGGGCACATCAAACAGGTCCCGACAACATCACATCAAGGGTAAAAACTATCACACATGAAAGACAATGTAAATGTGGCACTAGGGAGACCTTAGTCTTAGCGTCAGATGTCTGCTGCCCTACTCAGTCTGATAAATACTGCTTAAATAAAGGAAAAACACTTTATCCACCTGGTAAACTCTACTCTGATTGGCTGCCTTGGCAAGTACTGTAAGAGCACACAAGGATTTTTTTTTTTTTAAGTCATGTCAACAAGGGACTGGGCTGATATAACAACACGTTTGAGGGTGAAATTTGCCAACGGTAGGTGGAATCAAATCATATAAAGATATTCACAGGATTTGTTTTTTTTTTGGTATTTGAAGATAAACACACTCATAAATAGCACGTGAAGCATGGTTTATACTGTATATATATATATATATAAATATATAATGTACACATCATGGACACCAGGTTGAAAACCCTTGGTTTATTTGGAATGACAGAGTCACACCAACCACACAACCTGCTCTTCAAAAAGAAAAAGGCAGCAATGCTGAAAATAAAATAAATTGGAATCTTAAAATAAAAACGGACGGGAAATACAAGAATAAGGGAGGTGGGAAGTGGGAACTGGCCTGATTTCTATTTCAGCCGTTGTAAGATTTGCAGTGGCTTCTAGGTATTGTTCTTTCTTAAACTGTGACAGTTTGTGGTTGACTTGAACAATGGGCATAGTCCTAAGCAAAAACACTAAATCAAAAGTGAAGGTCAACAAGGTGGCCATATTGTCACATCTGATATTTTTCTCCTTAAAAAAGAACGGCAATGATTAGGCATCCTGTAAGCTCCACTGTGTGCTCCACTTAATAATGAAAGGTCAATAATAAGAAACAGGATTAAAGTAAAAACCATAGTAATAAAGCAGTCAATCTAAGACTGATGACACAAGTGTCGCTGGAGATTCGGCAGTCCATTGTGAACAATTTACGGTGCATTCGTCAAACGAAAGACGGCAGAACGACCAGCTGGCACAAAGATTTTCTGCAGGCCGGAACATTTCCTAATTAATCTGAATACACTCAAGGTGAAAAATATGGCTTTAATGATTACACGCCGGCTGTTTATTTAGCACCCAGAATAATTCTCGACAACATACTGAGTCAAAGCCGGCAACGCATCTAAATCCCGGCCGGTGAGCCAGGAGGTGGAAATGCCAAAAATATGCCATTTTGAAGACTGCACAGCCAACATACAGTTTTTCAGATGAACACATACAAAAGCATTGACAAATGCAAACACAAATGCAGTCATTCTGATATTGCTGTCAGAGCTGCACAAAGCTCTGTGTTAAAATGCCAGCACACAAGGGACAGAGGCAACCTCTTCTAACCTCTTTCACATCATCTTCACATGCATGTTTCGAGCCCTGCGATAAAACATACAAGAATGCCAGAGGGAAAAAGAGAGAGGATGAGTAAAAACACTAAAAAGCAGTAGACCACCACTATTAAATCAAATTAAATTTCATATAAAAATGGGTATTTACTAATGTCATTCCAAAGGCGTGTGACTTTCTTTCTTTCTGAGCTGCTCTCTCTCATATAAATGTAAGTGGATGGAGACCAAAATGGACCACAAAATTATCACAATATTCTTGTTTTCTTAAGTCTTTGTATAAAGAACAAATGGAAATTTATGTTGTTATTAATTGGAAATCTTACCTCAAAAACAGTCGTGGTCACAATTCACTTTCATTCTATTGGAAAAAAGCATATTGTACTACACACTTTAGATTCCAGAAAGGGGTTTTCACAACTGAAGAAGCTTTCCCCAAAGAAGCTTTCATGGAACAGTTCTCAGTATTCTTTTAGTGTAACAACATTAATAATCTAACCCTTTCTTCTAAAAAGAACCTTTTGTGCAATGAAAAGTTTCTGTTGATGTTTAAAGTTTTTCACTGAGTCATCTGCGCCATTTTTTTAAGAATGTATAACTAGTTTAAAAACAGGTTTTAGGTTTCAAAAGACATGAGGGAGGCATAAAAAACGACAGACTTTTCATTTATGGGTGAACTAACCCATTTAAGAAGTTGTTTCTGTCTTGTGAATGACATTTGGGATTTGTGACAAATGGTCCACCAGTGAAAACAAGGTCTTTGTTGAGGTAAAAATTCTTCTTTTTGCTGAGAGCTAATCCGTAGCCAATTTACTCCATTTAGGTCAGGATAAAAGTTATAGTAGGCTCTTAAATCTTTGCTATGGATTTATGTATAAACTAATTAGAGCAAGCACAGGCACAGTGGCGAGGAGCCTCAACAGTTTCAGATCGCCTCATTTCCTCAGGGTCTATCGATTCCATTCCCCTTTTTAATTCCGTCTTGTGACTATGAGCAGGAAAAAGGATGGCTCCAGTAAAATATTTGCCTTGACCAAAAACAGGCTCTCCATTTGATAGTTGGTTTTTAATTCATCACAGTTTGTTTTCATCAGTTGCCAGCCTATAATAAAGGTTGACTTCTCAAAAGCGCCACATAATAAAACAAAACAAAAACAAGTTTTTTTAAGAATGCTGTGTGGCAACCATGGTTATTTTTATTTTAAAAAATAATAATTTCAGACTTAAACCAACAGGGCGAACCACCAAGCCAAGTGTCCATCAGTAATCACAGCTATTTAAACTAGATTTTCAATTAATTCAATCGGCTGCATGGCAACAGCCCATTAAGACTTACTTCAGATGAAATCCAGAGAGCTGTGATTAAGGTTAGTCGGTTCCAGTCAGAATAGCGTTCTTTAAAACTAATCTGTCGGAGCCCATCGATCAATGATAAGCTAGCGTTTGGCTCTGGGTGTTAAGTGGAGGATTACACTGGGGAGTAAACTATTTGTTTAAAGGAAAAGAGCACAGAGGCGTGAGGATGCACACGGACACTACAGAAAGCGGTTACAGGATAAGCTGTCCTGATACCGTCTCATAGTGACAGACAGATCCATAAGCACAAATCCAATAGTTTTGAGGTGTGCTCTTATCGACCGCTGGGTTTTACCAGTACCCATGCCAATGTCTGACACCGGAACAGTGGTCAGAGGACACTTACTCCAGACCATATGTTGGCAAGCCAGCCCTCCCAAAACTGTGCTGCTATTGGCAGAACATTCAATGGCAATGAAGCACAGAAAAGCACTGCACTGATTTAGCAGTTTTTCCAAAGTGCTAATTTGGAGTATTTTGTTCTTGTCTGAGGGGAAACACAAATAAACTGATTTTGGACTACACTACACAGAAACCGATGAAGTAGGATTATAAAAATAACAATAATATTTAAAAAATTCACTAAATCCTGCCAAAGCTTTGTACAGACTGAGTCGCATATAAACTGCATTTTGGCAGATGTTCTTTGTCCATTGTTTCAACTCCGCTAACTTATTTTTAAATGAATTGGTTTTAATTTCCATTATGTGATATACTTGTTTTCTTAATTATATGAAATTAAACAATTACAATAAATTGGACTGAAGTAAATAAAATAACATAAAAGGATTCTTTTGAGATACATGGCAAGCTCACTTTGTCACGATTTTCAACTCTCTGGATACACATACTCACAAAAAAGCAGGAACAAACTGATTTTCTTGTTTCACAGAAGGTGCATTTCTATAATGCTGCAAATAGCAGCGTTAAAAAAAACTGCAGACACTGACAAAGGAGCTCCCTTTGTCTCCTTCTTCTTCACCAAGTCTTCTGAGGCCTGCCATGTTCTTTCTGAAGATGCATACTGACTCACAGGTTCTGTCTTTAGTCTCATTTTAGATCTTGAACACAGAATTGCTTAAGTTAATATCATAATTCTTTCATGACGGCAGTGCTTGAAGCTTCAAACTCAAGTTGCCCGTTACAAAAAAAAAAAAAAATGTTTTGTGGGCTAACGATTGGATTCCTTGAGAACTGCCATTTTTTTCCTTGAATATCAGCCTCTACATGGAATCCACTATATAGCGAATTGTAAACAAGCAAACAAGCAAGAGATTGCGGACACAGCAACTGTCAGCGCGCAAACAGATCCAAACTTTTTTTTTTTTGACAGTTTCGAAAACGTAGGCTTGTTTTGTTGTTGTTACCAAGACTAGAACTGGTTATATTTATTTTTTTAGGCCTATGGACAAAATATATATTAACCTACAGTACAAAATCCAGAACTACAGCACAAAGCAAACTGCAGAAAGTGAATTAAATTTGTAGGCTGGATTTAAGGATAAAATATTAACACTTCGGGGTTTTCAGTTTGAGATCCTTGATATAAGATAATACATAAAATGCTATTTTATATTATTCCTCATCGTGTTTTGCTAGACAACATTCTATGTCTAAATTCTGTGGTTAAAAAAAAAAGTACTGTGTATAGGGACTAACCCAAAATGGGGAAAGAATAAAAAACAACAAAAACGCTCCTGAATACTGAATCCTGGTTCCCATTTTCGAAAAGTGGTCTGCCATTTCAATTCAGCTGTACAGAAGCTAAAACATTATCTATCACTTCACTCAACCAGATGCAAAATCACAGCAGACTATTTGACAAAACCAATGCCATCAGGAGAAAGCGGTGTTTCAAATCACAGCGTGTCTGAAGCCGTGAACAAAATAACACAATGATCATGAACAAACATGAATAAATATTGACTTCCATCACAACATTATGGTGGTCGCAGCAAAAAAAAAGATGCAAGTTTGAATGTCCTGATCTCATTCCCTCTCCTATCCTGCATTCAATAAATGTGTCTTTGGCTGCTGCGCTCTCAAATTTGCTGCTCTTAATGATTGAAATCAATTGCAGAAAACGCTGAAACTGGACAACTGTATACCCGTATCAGCTTTTATTGATTCGGATACACATATTTTCACTACAGCCAGCTAAAGCTTTGGACAGACTGAGAAACAGTCGCATAAACTGCGCTTTAGCAGATGTTCTTTGCCCATTTTTCAACTTATTTTGTTTTTAATTAATCCACTTTAATTTCCATTATGTATTATACTTTCTTACTTTATAATGCAGTTTATTAAATTACTACATAATTTATTTTATTTTTTTAATTCAAGAACCAGCAGGAGCACATAATCTGAAAAGAATTAAAAGTATTAGAAAGTGACTTCAAGTTAAAAGGTAAAAACATAAAAGTAGTTTTTATTATAATAATTTAAAAATAAAATAATATGTCACAATAGTAAATAATATATTTACTATTTATATGTGACCCTGGACCACAAAACCATTCTTAAGTCGCTGGGGTATATTTGTAGCAATAGCCAAAAATACATTGTATGGGTCAAAATTATCAATTTTTATTTTATGCCAAAAATCATTAGGCTATTAAGTAAAGATCATGTTCCATGAAGATATTTAGTAAATTTCTTACCGTAAATGTATCAAAACTTAATTTTTGATTAGTAATATGCATGGCTAAGAACTTCATTTGGACAACTTTAAAGGCGATTTTCTCAATATTTAGATTTTTTTTTGCACCCTTGGATTATTATTAGAATTTCAAATAGTTGCATCTCAGCCAAATATTGTCCGATCCTAACAAGCCATAAATCAATGGAAAGCGTATTTATTCAGATTTCAGATGATGTATAAATCTCAATTTCGAAAAATTGACACTTAAGACTGGTTTTGTGGTCCAGGGTCACATATAGCTTATTTATTTTTGATAAAATATTATTTTCCATTAAGTATTATACATGCCTACTTACTGATGTAAATTATAAAATTTTTCCCGCCCTCAATTCAAGCTCCTGTTTCATTATATATTAATAATGAGGAAAAAAGTATAAATAAATTAAAATATTAAAATAAGAATTTAGAATAAGCTGAATAAGATAAACTAAAATAAAACAAAAAATTGAATTCTCAATAAATAATAATTTAAAAAAATAAATAAAATAAGACAATAAATAAAACAATGAGCTAAATAATTTAAACAACAGAGCTAAAAACCATTGAGGCAATATGGAAGTTGCTGATGGAAGCAGCGAGACTCTACGGGGCTTCGCTGCAAAGTGCCACCTGGCTGCACAGATGACTGTCCACATTTCCTGTTTCAAACTTGGCTTTTTCTGAGAGAGACCTGCCAAACAGCATTTAGCGTGACGAAAGGTTGTAGCTAAACATCAAACAATTAGCAGGGTCTTATTTCCACTTTAAAGCGCTCCTGTCTGTCACAACAAATCTATCTTACTAAGCCCTGCGACAGCAGTGCAGATCAAGCCTATTTTATTTTCTCGCAGGTTTTTTCTGTGATCTTGAGGCACAATCATGTTCTCTAGCAAACAAGAGATGAAATACTACAAATACAAGCTCTGCCAGAAGCACTCTATGCTATCTCCAGAAGAAACAGAAAACTCTCATTGAACAAACAGGGCTGTAGTCACGGCCGGCTGTGATGGAACGAGACGGCTGTTGGTTCAACACAGTGAAAATGTATGACCACCCTGGCCTCTGCAGAGTTCTCTGTAAAAAGCAGCTATTTGCAGTTATTAAATGTATCTATAGACATTGTAGCACGTCCTTGGTTTGGTAAAAGCTAGGGAACATGACCTGATGCATGCTGAATTGGCTAGATTTGATTTTTGTTGCCATAGCAATCAGTAAAGCCCCAAAGGCTGTATATCTGGGTGGTGGGAGCTGCAAACACAATGGGAGCTCTGTGCATTCTGAATGTGTCTCTCAGCTGTGCTGTTTTCTCACCTGCGGAAAGATCTAGAAAGGAATGAGGGGTGCACAGAACTTGTTTATATTTTGCAGCACGTACCTATTTTCAAAATCGACTAGTCAGTGGAATGCCTGAACTAATCAGTTTTCAAGAAGACTTATAATTATTACACTGGCTCCAGTTGACATAATCCCGATGCGACAGATTTGTAAAAGGGGGTTTTGAAAACGCGTGTTCTTGTGCACAGTTTAAAAAAAAAAAAAAAAAGCTGGAAGGAGCATATCAGAAAATGAACAAATGACACAGAATGCAGTTAAAAGTGTTAATAAAGTAAAAACAAAAACAACAACCACAACCATGAAAAAACACAAATTTTTAACCAGGATATCTATCTATCTATCTATCTATCTATCTATCTATCTATCTATCTATCTATCTATCTATCTATCTATCTATCTATCTATCTATCTATCTATCTATCTATCTATCTAGTTTTAATCTTGTCTAAAAATTACACTAAAAAGTGTAATTAGAGCTATATTAGTGTTTTTAGAGCTATATTTTTAGATGAAATAAATGTTTTTCTCAAATACACATTGGACACAATTATTGGTACCCCCAGTAATTCTTATAAGTAAAATATCTCTGAAGTATATTCCCATTCATATTTACAATTTTGAGCACTCCAGGGTGATTATGAACATGAAATTATCCAGCCATGGCTTCCTGTTTCACAGAAATATAAATAGGAGGGAAAACAAAGTCCAAATTCCCTTAATCATCGATCACAATGAGAAAAACCAAAGAATATATTTCTGATGTGGAACAAAAGATAATTGAGCTTCACAAATTGGTTAAGTGACTTTAAGAAAAGAGCTAGAGCAGTGAAAATTCCCATTTCCACCATCAGGGCAATAATTAAGAATTTCCAATAAACAGAAAATGTTAAAAAACTGCCTGGAAGAGGACGTGTGTCTATATCGTCCTAATGCACGGTGGGAAGGAGAGTTTGAGTGGCTAAAGACTCTCCAAGGACCACAGCTGGAGAATTGCAGAAAATAGTTGAATCTCGGGGTCAGAAAACCTTAAAAAAAAAAAATAGTCAAACAGCACCTACATCACCACATGTTGTTTGGGAGGGTTTCAAGAAAAATTCTCCTCCCTCATCCAAAAACAAACTCCAGCATAATCAGTTATAAGACATGACTGCAACTTCAAATGGGACTGGCTTCTATGGTCAGATGACACTAAAAAATTAGCTTTTTAGCATCAAACACTCAAGATGGGTTTGGTGAACACCGGGACAAAAAGTACCCCATGTGTACAATGAAATATACTGCTGTATTTTTGATGTTGTGGGCCTATATTTCTGCTGGAGGTCCTGGACATCTTGTTTAGACACATGGCATCATGGATTCTATCAAATACCAACAAATAAAAAAATCAATAAGTGACTGACTCTGTTAGAAATCTTATAATGGGCCATGTTTGGATCTTCCAACCGTACAATAATCCAAACACAAACCTTAAAAACAACACAAAAATGGGTCACTGAGCACAAAACCAAGCTTCTGCTGGCCATTCCAGTCCTCTGACCTGAACCTTATAGAAAATGAGTGAACTGAAGAGAAGAAGCACCAACATGGAGCTGGGAATCTAAAGGGTCTGGAGTGATTCTGGATGAAGGAATGGTCTCTGATCTCTTGTCAGGTGTCTCTAACCTCATCAGGCATTATAGGAGAACATTTAGAGCTGTTAAACTGGCAAATGGAGGTTTCAAAAAGTATTGAATAAAAGGGTGCCGCTAATTGTGGCCAATGTGTATCAAAGAAAAACATTTATTCCATAATGATATTTCTCCCCATTTTAAATTCTTATTCTCCAGTGAAAGGTTAGATTTTTGTGAATTTTTTAATGAAATATCAAAAGGATTAAAAATGCAGATTAATTTTCACAGCCTTCTTTGATCATATTTACCAAGAGTACCAACAATTCTGACCGTGTGTGTCTGTGTGTGTGTATATATATATATATATATATATATATATATATATATATATATATATTTATTAGTGCTGTCAATCGATTAAAAAAAATAACTAATTAAATCACACATTTTTTCTGAAATTAATCGCGATTAATCTCACCTAACATTAAAGTTTTAGCATACTTTTATATTTCAATCATTTCATATTCAATCTTCAAATTAATGTAGAAACAACAAAGTATATTTTTAATATTTGTTCAATGCCATCTTTTTTATGACTGAAGGCAAGTATCATTGATACCATCTGATGTCTCTATGGATTCCCCCCCCAATATTTAACCATTGCCTACAGCCATTCAACAGTAAAGTTGAGAGATATCAATTTAACATTTATTAGTCTTTAAAAAATAACTTCTAATTTAAGTGAACTTAAAATAATCTTCACATAAACCCATTATAATAAATGTCATATAGCCTATCATATAGCCAAGTTATCAAACACTAAATTCTAAATTAAATAAAGATAAACCTTAAAACTTCATTAGTTATTGATTTCCTCTTTTTAATTTTGTTCTTTGATTAACAGACATCACAGCTGCTGGTTATTAGGTTATTTTGGCTGCTACTTTTTAAAAACTGCTGCTGCTGAACTTCATGCGGATCTGACACTCATAAATAATAAATACTTTCATGCACAGTTTTAAGGTAGCTTTAATCGCCTTCCTTCGTAACTTCATGTCTTAGCTGACGACATAACTTTGCATACTCGTAGTTTCATTTGGGTTTGAATATGATACGGCACTTTAATATAGCGTGCACCAGCACATTTATGCGTGCACTTCAAGAGCACACACAGGAAGATTAGTTTTTACTGACATATGGCTAGACAACATCTCATCTGACCGAAGTTCACTGATGTTCTACTGAAGCTCCTTGTCTCCGGTACCGGTACCGTTTCCGCGCTCGTTTGATTCGCGCCTGGCGCTGAAATGAAGTTGGAGCACGCGTCTGATATATATATATATATATATATATATATATATATATATATATATATATATATATATATATATATAAACAGTGCACTGGAGTATAAAAATGCAGAATGCAGTTAAAAACATTATTAAGGTTAAAAAAAACAACAACAACAAAAAAACAATTTTCAACCAGGACATGCTTTCTTTAAAAATGCAACAAGAACGGAACAGAGGAATGAAAAAGAAAAAAAACCCAACATTTATAGTTATAAAATATGTAAATATTTTATTAGAATTATATAAAATATTTTAAATATTAAAATGTAATTTTAAATGAATCTAGATGAATTGAGGTAATTAATATAAAAGTAATATGATTACAAATATTTGTTGGAGCCTACGTACTGTATTACTGTAATGACAAACCAACGGTTAAAACTGTTATATTAAAAGAATTTGCATAGTTTTTTAACTTAAACCACTCATTTTCAATTTTCAACCCACTGTGCCTAGAATTTTCTGCTTTTCACTTTGGTGCATCACTACTTCTAAAAAAGGCAAGGGAAGCTAAAATCAATGCTGGCAATCGGCTCCATCAAAGATCACAGCTGGCATTAAGCTTAAATTGACTGAAATCATTACCACTACTGAGTCACCGGAAAAAGATGGAAAAAGATAATGGTGAGGCAATGCAAAGGATGATACAGCAGTCATGAGTGATGACCAATCGCACCAATTTGCATTGAAGCAAAAATCCTTGAAGCGGTGTAGCCTTAAAGTGGGTTCAACAGAATCCAGTCAGCATATAAAGGCAGGACACATCCATATTTACAAGCCGGCAAATAAGCATGCATAAACATAAATTCTTTAGGACTTCACAGCTCTTGGACTTCAAGCATTCAGACAGGAACAACAAGGGCGATGCAAAGTTCCCAGCAACAAACAATTCATCTATTTACACTCAACGTGAAACTATTGCCCAAGACGAGACTCAATCACAGGCAGCCAATCAGAATATACTACATATTTAACATACAGTTGTGAGAAGCAGTATTTGGACCAATGAGATTTCACAATGAGCTGGAAGCGATGAACAAATAGTTTACTAAAGGCAAATTAGCGAAAGTTCAAATGACAAAAAACCCTGAAAAAATACTAAAATAATGATTGAGACTAAGATGGCTCAACAAAAGCCTAATTTTAATCAATTAAAATTTTTACAAAATAAAAATGACATTTTAAGTAGTTTTAATTCCTGATTAGACTGCAAAAAACCTACATAGATTCTAACAGATTTGGGCAAAAAAAAAATTATGATTTTTGAATAATTCCAAAATATCCTGTCAGACGAGCTAGTTAAGACAAAAACGATTAAGATGCAAGAGAAAGTTTTTTGCGCATATCACTTTTTTTTGCGTCTTGCCTGGGTAGCCAAACCATCTTTGTTTCTTTCCTGAGGGTGAATGACAGAACCGCCGTAAGCGATTGGAAGGTGCATCTTAAATCAGGCCTTAGAGTAAAGTAAAGTAATAAGTTGGCAACTAAATAAGGCGTCCTGCACAAGTAATTGGGGATCCAAGAATAAGAAGCAGAAGAGACATTCATAATGGATTAGTTGGTTAGGAACGTACAAGTAGTGTTGTGTATATGTGAGCGAGAGACTCAGGTAAAAGCCCAGAGGAAGCAGTCCTGCATCCACCAGCTGCTTCTTCTGATTTCACGCTTCATTGGCCTCATTAATGTGGAGCTGAACCGCACGCCTGTGGAGACAAACGGCGAGATTAGTCTTCGCCACTCTCCTACTCCTAGTCTCTCTCGCTTTTCCTAATGGCGTCTCTCACTCTCAGACTTTTGCCTTTCTCGTTCTCCCTCCGTGGACACCATGGAGCAAACTTTCTGGAGGAAAAACTGTGTTTGCAGCCTGCGGAGAAGATCAAGGGAAATATGAGCTGCACACAGGCAGCGCTGGCCATTATAGCAAGAGTTGTGGAAGTACAGTAAAAGTAATATTGTGAAATATTATTACAAGTTCATCAGGGCTGCTTCAATGGCTAAACGCTGACACAAGATAAACAAACCGGTGAAGTAAAAGAGGAGATTCTGACACATTCAGTCGAAGCTTCGATGGATTTAGAAATCATCAGGGCTGCTTCAATGGCTAAACGCTGACACAAGATAAACAAACCCAAATAAACTCACAAGTACAAACAGACGATTTTCCTGGGAGACACCAGCTTTGTCAGCACAACTAATTAGGAACAACTCCTCTTGCAAGTCCATAAAAATACAACTGGGATAGAATTAACAGCGTCTATACGTTCTCATTTCATCTCATCCAGTCTGTCAGCACGCAAAATCACATTTGACCACCAGAGATTGCTGAAAAAATGGCTGTCAGGAATCATTTTACAGTAATGAGCATTTCCCCAAGATTCTTGATGGATCGATAAACTATGTTGCTTATTCTTACAGGAGAACTTGATTAAACAAACCACAAGGAAACCAGAGCAGCGTTATCGAGTAGGAATCCTGACGTGATGCTGACCGATGAAATAAAAGCACCAAAATCTACACCCGTAACGGCACGGAGCATGATTCTGAAGCGCACAGCAAAAACAGAGAATTTTTTTGTCAGGGCGAGCATGTCAAGCAATGCAATGGAAGCGAAAACGAAGAGTGAGCGGCTCTTTGCAAGCGTAAGCACTATAGTAACAAAAATCTGTTCATTTAAACGTTAAAGTCCATCAAGTATCTGATCGTATTTCAAATTCAATTCCTACTATTATTAGGAATTCAGAGGAAGCCTAGCTGTATGTGGTGGTAGAGGGACAATGCTGGAAAACGCGCACACACACACACACACACACACACACACACACACACACACACACACAAACAAACCTCAGGCACAGCAGAAGTTTCCTCAGAACGCTTGACCTCAGCCTCTGGCCCTCGCAGAGTCTGCAGGAAGAGGGCGGCTTTCCTCTTGCGCTCAGCCTGTATCTGCCTCTCTTTGGACTCTTTGGAGGCCTGGGCCAGTTTCTCTCTCGCTGCGGCTGATAACCGGTCCTCCAGCTTCTGTTTGGCTGGAAGAGAATAGGGAAGAAAGGTCAGACACACACACGCACATCTGTCCTGATACACACCATATGCTCTGACAACTAAAAGCATGGGAGCTTACGTGCATAAGTGCATTCCGTTTCTGCTGCTAAGCAAATGTAAAACGTTTCTAGATAAGTCTGCTCGTGACTTACCTGGTTTTGTAAGCCAGCGCGCCTCATAAAAACTGCATGGAGCTTAAAATGCTACAAGATTACAACGCGTTGCATTTTAATGTTTCGCATCTACCGCGATAGAATTATCCTTTCTGACATTAACTCTGCTTGGGTGTTAAATGCTGCCTGGCTGCGGATTGTATAACGGTCAATGGTGTCTCAGTTCAGGCTATGTACTCATGTATAATTTTTCAGGTTTTGTTCAAGGGAACAGTAATAACAAAAGAAAAACGGGGGAAAAACAAGTCATTATATTATACAAGAACAAGAAGAGGGCCCTGTCAGTGTCCGCACTAAAAATAGGCCCCCTGCCACAGACAATCACATATAACTCGGGAACAAATGCAACTGGAGAGAGAACAGAGGCTTCTCCTTCATTACGTCACTGCGAGTGCGATGATACTATGTGTGGCAGTGACAAAGAAAGAGGAGTTGGGAAAGAAACTTGTTTGAGATGTCCCTCAACCAGCAAAGCTCCTTCCCACAAGTATTTCGACAGTCACAAGTTATTTGCACTGCCTTGAAACAAAAGCAGTCTTGAAGGCTTGCCGTCCTGTTACAATTTAACCTAATCCTCTGTTAGTGCAAGGCATTGTGTCCTCGCCTCAATGAGAGAGCTCAGAGACAAACCGCGATGAAATGAAGAGCAACTACTCTTAAATTATTTCAGATGCGTTCCTGGAAGGGAAAAGAAAGGAAAGTATTGTACATATTACTCGCACAATATTATAATATATATCTTTAACTAAACCGTGGAAAATCAGATCAGTCCAACTTATGAATCATATGTATTGAATCATATAAATAAACAATAAAATATAAAAAAATAAATACTGGATGAAAAATGTTAAAGTTTAAGTTGAAGTTTTACTAAAATTAAAGCTTTAGCTAATATAAATATAAAAACGAATACAAGTGACGAAAGGAGGTAACAAAAACGCTAAAATTCAAATGTAAAATTCTAAAAAGAAGAGCTAATTCAAATTATATTAAATATAATACAATACAATAGAATATAACAATATAATAGTAGTTTACAAATAATGGTACTAAAAAAACAATGACTCACTGAACAACACTTTCTCACTTTTATAAGATAGATAGATAAATAGATAGATAGATAGATAGATAGATAGATAGATAGATAGATAGATAGATAGATAGATAGATAGATAGATAGATAGATAGATAGATAGATAGATAGATAGATAGATAGATAGATAGACAGACAGACAGATAATGTTCCACTGAAGAAGGAAATTCATACAGGTGAGTAAATAATGACTGTTCATCTATTCTATTCCACAAGGTTTTACATAAAATGGCCCCAAAAGATCAAAAAAAGAAAAGAAAAGATGAGCCATTTTGACAAGAATTCGATTGGCTTGCAAGTTGCAAGCAAATCAAGTCACATGTAATTCATTTGTTTTTATATTATTGATCATTATTGTCTTTTCAAAGCGCCTGTGCTCATCCCTAGAAAAAGGACTGCAATAACGTTGTGTGACAAGCATTTTCAATGCAACCCACAGCACTTAACACCTGTAATTTGCTTGTGGCATTTCTAAAAGCAATGACTCTAGTAATTTCCAGTATTTTCCAGCAAATTTCGCATAATTTCTCATCTGCACACTTCAGAAGTCAATCTGCAATTGAGGCAGCAAATAACATTTTGACAAAATCCAATAAGGCTACCTTTTGAGGTTTGATTTTGAAACTACAATTTGCAATATAAACAGGTAAGCTCTGGTAAATACACAAGGAGTGTAGATACTTTGCCTCGTTGCTTTAGCAACCACAAGAAACGGGAGAGTCGACCAAATACAAAACTCCCACTCAAGATCACGGAAACTTACTCCATTCAATAAATAAACTAAAGGTAATAGATGGACACATGAGCGTTTGCTGAATCGTGTATCTGTGATTCTTTAACAGCTCATCAATACAGATTATGTTCCTCTGGATGGGTCGATAGTCATGCAATCTAAGCTAGTTTGCTACTGAGTGAGGCCCTCTTTGCTGCAGTGCCATTTATTTCACTTCCTCGTGCAGTAAACTTCCTCCGGGCATCTGGTCTTATTACTGTAATTACCCCTGCGTTCCAGAAGCATTATTGCTCAGCGCTCGGCCGCAGTGTCTGCCCTGTGCAGTCCAGTGTCAGTGATTAGATTTAAATAAATTCATTTTTAATGGGGAACAAGAAAACCAATGCAAAGTCTGCATGTTATAACGAAAGGTGCATCTCTTGTTAAACAAATAGTTCACCCAAAGCGAACATCTGTCATCATTTCCTCTCCCTCGTGTCGTTCCAAACTCTATGACTTTCTGTCTTCCACGGAAAATGAAATATTGAACAATATCCTGGCTCAACCCTTTTCCATATAATGAAAGTAAATGAGGACTGGAGCTGTCAAGCTCAAACATTCCAAAAAAAAAAAAAAAAGTACCATAAAAGTAGTTCATACAGTATCTGTATACTTATGCACTTAGTCTTCCTCCTAGCTGACAATGATTTGACGCAATGTCAAATCAGAGAAATCAAATGTGATGTTGTACATCTAAAAACGGTCAAATTTTAATAGATGCTGATGGCAAAATTCTCGCACAAAATTAGACCATCGTATTAAATAATACGACTTCAGACGTGATTTTCAATCATTCTGGAGATGGATCCCCACTGACCTTCATTATATTGAAATCAGCAGCCAGTTCATCAATTTAAAAAAAAATCCTTTACTGTTACAAGAAAGAAAGTCAGTCATATGATTTTGGAATACTATGAGAGTGAATAAAGGATGCAGAGCTTCATTTTTGGATGAACTATTCAAAATATACTAATGGATTATTATAGCAAAAACATACACTACCATTCAAAAGTTCAGGGTTCACATTATTTTTTTTTTTAAGAAATTAATATTGATCATTTTTTTTCTTTTTTATATTGACATATTTAATACATTTTATCTTTAATCAGTGTCTTTATAGGGATAATTTTATGGTCCCCATGACTTCCATACTTTTTTTTCTCCATACTATCAAATGCAGACATTCTTCATAATATCTTCCTTTGTGTTTAACAAAAGAAAGAAACTCACACAGGCTGGAACAAATTGAGGGTTTGAACAATAAGAGAATTCGGTAAAGACTTTATATAAAAACAAAAACAAAAAAAAAATCTATTACATAAAAATGGTTCTTTTAAACTTTCCATTCATCAAAAAAATTATAGAAAAAAAAAGTAACAGTTTCCAAAAAATTTAAGCAGCACAACTCTTTTCAATATTGGTATTAATAAGAGATTTTTCTTGAGCAGCAAATCAGCATTTTAGATTGTAATGGCTGATGAAAATTCAGATGTGTCATTACAGGAATAAAAAGTAAACATTCAAATAGAAAGGCTATTTTTACTGTATTTTGATCAAATAAATGCAGACTTGTTCCAAATGTTTGAACAGTAGCGTAGTTGGACCGAAAATGTTGTGTTTTTCGGCAAAAACCCATTTACAATCTCTCACACACTTCTGCAGATCTCATTTCCAGTGTAGACGCTGTCGGTATCTTTGATTGAGAGGTGTCCTTCTCGTTTTTATCTGTGTGAAACACTCCCGCTTAATTACAGGGGACAGTTACTGCCGCTGTTAAGCGTGGTCCATATGGACAGATCTATTACATTAGATCCCTGGCCCTCGCCGGAGTAATTTAATGTGCTGCCAGTCATCGTGATGTGACAGCAATCAGATCAGCTCTGAGGGTCAAAAGAACAATGAAGAAGATCTAGAAGTGCAGCAAAATCCGGTAACCCTTGGCCTAATGCGATCATGATAAACTACAGTTTGTTTCTCAATATTTCTTATCTTGTTACAGTAAAAGTGGTTTCTAAGCTTCTGGCCAGTGAGAAATTACATTTGGGCTGCAACAATTACGGTGAGGGAAATCAGCATGAGTTATTTCTGTAATAATCCACAAACTGACTCATCTCTTCCATTTAAACCGTTTTTTCAGAACATTTACAAAAGAACTGCCTTGAAACAGCAGACAAGGAATTATTTCAATTATGACACACTTACGAAACTTAGCTTCTGAATTCTACAGACAGGGATTCAAGTCTAAAATGTATTAATACTCTTGGCATTTAAAAAGGTGGACAATGGCTCTGAAAAGAGTCTAGTGGTTTTAAAGGGATGGTTCAAAAATGAACAACTGATTTAATGTTTTTCCAACCCCCTTCGACTTTTTTGAGAAATACTCCAGCCACTCTTTTACACATAATGAAAGTGAGCAGAGACTTTGAAACTCAAAAATATTCAAAAGAGCACCATCACATTTAAATAATCCTTCCTTCTTTCTTTCTTTACTTATTCTTTCCTGCCTTTATTCCTTTTTATACGTCCTTTTTTCCTGCCCTTTGTTCATTCTTCATTTTTCCCCTCGTCCTGGCCTTAATTTCATCCAAATACCTTCCATTATTCTATTCTATTCTATTCCTTGCCCTTCCTTTTCTCTTCCCATCCCATTCACAGGGAAGTCGTGGCCTAATGGTTAGAGAGTCGGACTCGTAATCCAAAGGTTGCGAGTTCGAGTCTTGGGCCGGCAGGGATTGTAGGTGGGGGGAGTGACTGTCCAGCGCTCTCTCCACCTCAATACCACGACTGAGGTGCCCTTGAGCAAGGCACTGAACCCCCAACTGCTCCCCGGGCGCCGCAGCATAAATGGCTGCCCACTGCTCCGGGTGTGTGTTCACGGTGTGTGTGTGTTCACTGCTGTGTGTGTGCACGTTGGATGGGTTAAATGCAGAGCACAAATTCCGAGTATGGGTCACCATACTTGGCTGTATGTCACTTCACTTTTTTTCTTTTTCCTTCACTTTTTCCCTCTCTTCCCTCTTATTCTTTGTTCTTTTTTTGTCCATACCTTCTTCCTGTTCTTTACTTGATCCATCCTTTCTTCTTCCTAACCACCATTCCTTTCTTCATATTCTTTCTATATTCCCTCTTACGTCCTGATATCTTCCATTTCTCTTTCCTTCATCCTTTTTCTTAAGTTCCTTTCCTCTTCCTGTTATTTCTCCCTCCTTCCTTCTTCCCGTATTTCATTTCTCCTTCCTTCTATTCTTCTCATCTTCCTTAATTCATTTCTTCTCTTATGTCCGTCCTACCAACTGTATCTACCTTACTCCCTTTTTTCATCCCTCCTTACTTCTGCAGATTTAAATCTTGGTTAATTTGGTTAATAAATCTACTGTGACTTTAGACTTTAGCACACAACTCCACAGAGTTTGGATCAACAAGCGGGTGAGTAAATGCTGACAGAATGTTTAATTTTGAGTGAAAGAATTCTTTAGTGAAGATTTTGATGTACCTTGTTTGGCCTCTAGCTCTTCCTGGGACAGTACCGGTTTCTTCTCCTCAGCCAATGGAGGTTGAGGTGGATCTCTGGTGGCTGCTTCGACCAATCCTATCGCTAACTCCGTTCCCTCTTGCACCTCCCCCTTAATCCCATCCTCATCCGAGTCATCATCCAGTCTCACACGGTTCTTCTCCAGAGGCAGAAGGTCGTTTTCTTTTGACTTTATAGCAAAGCAGATGGGTGCAAAGGAGGCTGGAAAGTGGACAATAAAAGGCACGCTTTTATTTAGTAACTGTCGTTAATCTTCCTCACTTAGCACAAATCTGCTGCATAAGTACTGTCATTGCGGTCAAAGATGTGATTATTACAGTCAAGCCCAAACAGCTCATCTGTATTTACATCAGCAGAGACACAGGGGTCAGCGCGCCATTTTTGACCTCTAAGTGAAACAGCTTGAGCACAACAACAGCAATTAACAGATGGAGAGACACTGGATGGTGCATGAGGACATTCTGAAATGTCGGTATGGCTGACAAGGATGTTCTGAGGTCAGGTGGTGGGGGGCTCGATCGTGGAGCGTAGAGCTGTCTTACCTTTAATGAGCTTGCCCTCGTTCTGCTGCTTGTCAGAAGAGCAGTTTGCTGTGCTGTCCCCCCCACTGCTGTAAAGCAGCGAATCCTGTGAGGCCAGGACGGCAGGAACAGAGAGAGACAGGGAAGAGAGGCACAAAGTTACTTTACTTTGCAGACACAGGTTATGGATGAAAATCCTGAGCTCTCAGTTTTCAGACAAAGGCTCTCTCAAGAGCTTGGCAGTATTTTAAAGGACTTTCTTTGTACCGAATATGTGGTTATTCTGAGCCAGTAATTCCTCTATACTGTTCACAGGTGAAGAAGAGGAGGCACAGAGGGAAATGGAAGTTCAGGCTACAGAAAGAGCCTGAGAGAGAATCTATCTCATCCTTTAAAGGCCATGTGTGTAATATTTTGATGTATAAGTTCTTTCTATTTGCTCTTTCTTTCTCTCTTTCCTTACTGCTTGTTTACTCTTCATTTCTAGTTTCTTCACCTTACTTTCTTCTTGCCCTTTTTCCTTTCTTCCTTCCTGCTTTTCTCCCTTAATTTTTCTTTTTTCCTTCCTACTATCATCCCCTTCTGTTCCTCCTTCCTTCCATTTTACATAACTTTGTTCCTTCTTTCAATTTTACCTTCCTTTCTTCAATTTTACATTCCTTCCTTCATTCCATTCCTTCCTTCCTTCATTCCCTCTATCCATTTAAAATTCCTTCCTTCCTTACTTTCTATCCATCCTTCCTTCATTCCATTTTCCCTTCCTTCCTTCCTAAAATCTATACTACAGGGGAAAAAAACAACAAAACAAAACAGAAAAAAAACTTTTCACTCTCTGATTAATGTGTAGAAACATTGTAAGTAAGCTTTGTTTGGAAACAATGATTATTTTTGCAATTATGTTTTATCTTTAAAAAAAGAAAAACAAAAAGAACATTTCCAACTTGCTATATGCGCTTTGGTCTGAGCTCTATTAGGATGAGATGCAGAGTTTGAGTATCACTCAGGGAGCTACACTGATGGACGAGTATAATCTCAGGAACGTTCTGCAGCGGAGAAAATCACGACAAGATCCTTCACGGTCATGCAGCGTGAGAGCAATGCAGGCCTCACGCTCATTTATCAACCATCTGCCTGCAGATTGCATGCTCAAAAATATCTGACTCCACCTCAATACATGTAGAAGGACCATACTGTGGGGTGGTGAAAAACTTATTAATGAGCTACAGTGTTTCCACACTAATGAGATGTTGTTTTCCTTTTACTGACCCAAATCTTTGTGTTTTATTCTTTTGTTTGAGTCAGCGGAAGTGTACAAATGAATATTCTACACTGCTGTACGCTAATGGGCATAGCCACTGATAATAAAGAGAATCACACACACTGTGATAATCCTACATAATCTCACTGCCGGGTTATGTAACAAGAAAAAAATGACAGAGTGAGAGGACGAAAGAGTGAGATTCTGAAAGTTTAGTGTCCCTAATGGAAGTTTTCAATATTTTACAACTCTATTAAAGAAGTGTCTGTAGATCCTCACTGTAGCCCTGGGTAAGATGAAGGGTCAGGAGGACATTAAACCCAGTTAGAAATCTCTCGCCCAAAAATGAAAGACAAGATGAAGGAATTAAAGCGGGAGATTGGATCTGTGACCAGACAGATCTTGAAAGAAAAAAAAAAAAAGTGAAGTGGAGAGAGTGAATGTTTCAGTGTAGCAACCAACCTAGTGTTGAGAATTAAAAACTGGTTTTCATTCACATTTGATGAGTCCTATTCAGATTCAGTTTTTTTTTTTAAATAACAAAAATAAAGAATGGAGACAATTCTTTAATTAATTAGTAAACAGAAAGAAAAAAAAAACAGGTTACACACAGGTTATCCCACTCTGATTTAAATATAAATGTATATTTAAAATCAGAATCTAAATCATTCAAATTCTTACGTCCCATCACTACTCCTACATAAAGAAGAACATTGCTATGAATTCCAAACGGTCTCCTGAGCAGTCCATTTGTTTCCGCCTGATTGCTCCGCTTTAAAAATGAGAACTTCAGAGTGCTTTGGTTCTCAGAGAATCCTTCGTTAAAGACCTCTGCTGTCCACATACATCACTGAATTAATATCAAATGAACATTAATAACAAATCAAGAGTTGTTCTAAAGTCTCCCACTGTGAGCAACATTACTTCTTCAGCCTTGGGTTTCCTTAAATACATTCTTTCCTGTAGAGATGGTGCCATACAGAATGTATTCATCCTTTCATATAAAGGCGGTAATCCCATAATCCGGTTTATGGGTAAAGTCAGCAGAAGAAACACATGCTGATGGACCATGGCATGTGGAAGTAGCTCAATAAAAGCAAAACACGGATAAGCAATGTGACTATGGGAGCGTTAGCATGCTGTAATTTTAGAGTATGATGGTAGGTGTCACTCATGAAGGCATACGAAGAGATGCAATGCCATGGAAATTATGATTCTGCCATCATTTCTCAAAAAATAATGATTTGCCCATTATCAAATTCACTCTTTAGTGATCTTGTTAAATCAGACTACTCACTAACAAAATTGCTCACTTCACACGGTGTACATTTCAGAATATTTTCACATTTCTGAGTTCACATTTCAGCCCTACTCCCTTGATGCCAAAGATTTCTTTTCACATTGTCATAATTGGTTCCGAACAGCAGCAAAGTTGCGTCATTAGCACAGTTCGACCATGAATAGCAACAGCTGTTTAGCTCTGTAGCTAGGTAACAAATGTGAAGGGAAGGCATCAAAAAAGTGTCTTTGTCCATTTGGTGCAGTACTGAAACCTACATGTGCTATTCTAAAGCAAAAGTCTGAACAAAAAGCAGCTAAAAGGATTGCACATGTGTTTTTTAATCTTAAAAATAAAGTCGTTAAACAACAGGAAAGGTTAACAAGGGGAAAATGTTTTTACACAGCGATAAACAAACTAAACAGTCTAGGAGTCTTTTAGTTTAGTTTATTTTCTTATTACTGCGATAAAAGAAAGAAGGTGAAGCTTTTAAAAAATGTGGCATAAAATGTTAATTATTTATTACACAAGTAAAGATAAAAACAACACCAAAAAAATGTTGGTTAAAACCTGTCACATTAGGATACATGCTGCCACTGAAACACCATCAACTGCAAGAACACAATGTTGATAAATGTTCGCACAACAGTATTGTTGTATCTCCTCTTATTTGAAGATGCTTCAATATTTCAACTGACCGCATAACATTTCAGTCCATATCATAAGCTGAAAAGTCATACCAAACATGATACAATTGTGTGTTAAAACCTGTCATGTTGTATGAAATGTACATTTACAAAAGCAAATGGTTGTGATCCGTATTACATGCTTATTGCATCTGTCTTGCATCAAAGATATGAAGAACGTTAGCTGTTCACCTAAGGCTTTTTTCTGCAGAGACAAGCAGCAACAGGAAAGGCTTTGGTGCTGTGGGACCGATGCCATGCAAGTGCGGTCGTCATCAGCACATCATCGATATCAGTTCACTTGGGCAAATTAAACCAGAATGTTCTCCAAATCGAATCCCAGACTCTTCCTCAGTGAGGTTCCTCACATCCTAACTCAAACCGAACTGAACTTTGATGTCAAGCAGACTGAAAACTCTAGCATATCTTAAACTGAAAGTACAATGTTCACAAAACAGACTTTCTTCTGAGCAGTGGCAAAACCACTTTTGTAACAACATGCAAGGATTCTCTAAAAGTTCAGGTGGCGGAAAGCACAGAAAGTGACAACAAAAGAAGGTTTCTTATTCCAGAAAGTCAGAAGTAAAACAAAAGTGCATTCCACAACAAATCAAAAATACTGCTTTAAAGAAACTAGTGACTTATTTATTGATGCTGGCCCTGTTCTCTTAATTATTCAGTTTAAATGAGCTGTTGGAGGCCTTGTGTACAGTTTGATTATTTCCACTAATCAAGCCATCAACGCACTAGCGCGAGGACGGTTGGGCTATCTGACGAATCCACTGCCGCCCTGTCACAGCGTTCCCTTCCTGCTCACAGAAAAGCAGGGCACTACAACAATGGATAAAAAAGCGACAAAACAAATTGGAATAACAAGGGATGGAAGGGTGAGGGAGGAGAGAGGTGCAAATGTGGTTCATTTCCCCAGAGGAGAATACAATGAAAGGCGGCAAACAAAGAAAGCAGGGTGACTGAAGCACTCTTTGGCTCTTTCACCTCTTCAAAGGCGAGCTGAAGTACTGCAGACCGAGTAAAGAGGCAAATCAAGAACAATGGTTTTCAAGCTGCAAGCGCAGAGCTAACTGGACTAGAAAGTTAGATAAAATACATGGAAATATGGTAAGGACGACAATGAACAGGAGGACTGAGCAGAGTGAGGGATAAGAGAGGGAAGGAAAAAGGGAGAAAGAAAGAATGATACTACACATCCCTCAACTTGTATATGAAACAAAAAACCATCTACAGCCATGCAATTACAGCTGAAGTCTATGAGGCAAGGCATTTACAATGGACGTCTGGCCACGGCATTTATAATGAAAGCCAATGTGACAAAGCATTCAAAATGGAAGTCTAGGGGCAATACATTTAGAATGAAAGTCCACAGGGCAAGGCATTTGCAGTGGAAGTCTACAGGGCAAGGCATTTACAATAGCTGCGTTTCCACTGTCGGGCCAAAAGCGGGCGTGCTAGTGCGTGCCAGGGCCAGTCGCGCGTTTCCACTGTCACTTCTGGGGCTTGATTGTGCCTCGTCAGTGCTTCCTCGGGGCTAACGGCCAGGGTTTTTTGGCCCCACAAAAACTTTGGGCCGAAGCGGGCCAGCTGGGGCTAGAGGAGTGGTTATGAACAAAGGCGGAGTTTCTCCGCATTGGGAGAGCGTCAGCGCCATGGATAATTTCATAAAGTTAACAGCTATAACACCAGCATTAAAGACTTTTAAAATAATGTTAGATAATAACGTCTGTTTGAGATACAATGTGGATTATGATCACCATACAGGGTAGAAATATTTATAAGCGATGCAAAAGACTATGCACGCTAGCCATTAACGTTACCATAGTAAACATGGTAAATAAGTTACGACAGCTTGAAGAAATCAGACGTCAGCCTCTCATTCTCTAATCACAATCGTGTAACATTAACGTTATTTATTTAGTAACATATTTTATCGGTCATAAGTCTCATCTCGTCTACGCTCTGCGCATGTCAAAAAATCTAATAATGGTTTTTGTTCGGGAGCTCTCTCTGCTACTCAGGTCGTATTTTTGATGGAAAAAAAAAATATTATAGAAACGATCACTCTTTTTAAATGTGATGTATACTTAGACTACAAATAAACAGAAACAGACTCAACTGAATAAGTACTGTATGTGTCCTCTTTCTTTTGTGAAATAGTGGTTCATACCGCTTTATTTCTGTGTGACTAAATTTTCAAACCCGATAAATTAATTCATTATGATCAATGTATCTCTTATCATTGTAAAACATTGATGCTTTTGGATTTAAATCTTTAATAAAACATGCAAACAAACAGCTGCTTTTATCATGTTCGTTTTGTGATTTCTTATTAGTTTTCTAATAACTTCTCTTTATCAGTGAAATGATGTGGTTGCGTGACGTTGTTCCTGAGAGTCGTGTAAAGGGTGGGTTTTAGTGAAGTGCAGCAGAGCTTCTGGCCCGACGGTGGAAACGCATTGTGATTTTGGGCTCGGTGCTACAGGTCCAAGGCTATTAGGCCCACCCGGCCCATTTAAAGCACTGGCTTGCACTGGCCCAACAGTGGAAATGCGGCTAATAGAAGTCTATGGGACAAGACATTTTCAGTGGAGGTCTATGGGCCAAGGGAGGATTTAAGGCAGAAAAAGATGTTTTTGCTAAAGCACTTCTGCAAATGTTATTTGTCCATTAAAACATCCTTTTAGTGGTAGGACTACTGTTGTAGGCGGAAGGTCAAGACAAAGCTACAAAAGACAAAGATTAGATATGCACAGATAATATTAGCACTCTCACTGCTGATGTTAACACATGTAGAGTTTGGCGGATAAACTTTAGAAACAACTATAACATAACAGTGATTTGCATTACTGTACTGCTAAAGCATGGCATGTTAAGAGCAACACTTCTAAAAAATGAAAATGAATAAACAAAAACAAAATGTTACAATAAGGTTCCATTGGTAAATCTGTTAACATTAGAAAATGAATTGCATATAAGGAAACTAGAAGCAAACAATACTTTGCTAACAATACTATAGCATTTGTTAACCAACGTTAATTTCTACATGTAATACATTTTTAACGTTTCAAGTTATATGACTCAAAACATATTATGAATAAACATAGATTAGCAATGAACAAGTGTATTTAAAAAATAACATTAATCTTAATAAAAGCTGTAAAAACTTAAGAAAGCTGGTACATTTGAAAGTGTAAAAAAAAATAAAAAATTTAAATAAGAGTAATCCATTGTGACCCATCTGTAATTTTTACAAACTGAAGGATGAAACTAAATAATTATTTCAAAAATAACCACAGAAACACTGGGGCGCTCATACTGTAAGACTGTAATCATTGAGGCTTCGATTAAACACACTGGATAATTTTCTTTACAATTAGAACAGACATAAAGGAGGTTTAAGGAGCGCAAAATGCTAGGATTGACAGAGAGATTCTAATTACAGATACAATCTATAATTGATGAAGCAGACGCTCAAAGACAAAGACTCAGCTCGTAGGCTTAAAACAGAGGTTGGGGTTTGCAAATATGCCTGCTTAATCACCACAGAAGTGAACAGGAAGAGCTTCTGTTTGTTCTTGCACCGCTGCTAATGGCCTGCCAGTTGCAGTAATTACAAACTGTGCTTTTAAAGTAGGTACGAGAGAATACGGTAGTCTTGTGACTTGACGGAAAACAGATACCCTGGCACCTCAGTTGGTCCTTAAGTGAACTATGTGAGACGTGAGACAGGACAAGATGAGAAGCAAACATGTTGCAAAAGAGTGCGAGGGGAGACGCAAACAAAAATGAAAGAAGAACCTGAAGAATCACGTGATACTTAAGATACTGAAAATTCAGCTTTGGCATGACATGAAAAATTACACTTTGAAATAAATTCAATCAGAAAACAGTTATTTTGCATTTTAAAATATTTTATAACATTACTATGTTTTCCTCACAATTTATTTATTTTTTCCTTAAAATAAATGCAGCCTTGCATAAGAGACTTTATTCAAAAACTTTGAATGCCAGTGTACAAAAACACAGTATGTGACCCCGGACCACAAAACCAGTCTTAAGTGTCAATTTTTTTAAACTGAGATTTATACATAATCTGAAAGCTGAATAAATAAGCTTTCCATTGATGTATGGTTTGTTAGAATTGGATATTATTTGGTCGAGATACAACTATTTGAAAATCTGGAATCTGAGGGTGCAAAAAAAAAAAAAAAAAAAAAAATCACAATATTGATAAAAATCGCCTTTAAAGCTGTCCAAATGAAATTCTTAGCAATGCATATTACTTATCAAAAATGAAGTTTTGATATATTTCTGGTAAGACATTTACTAAATATCTTCATGGAACACGATCTTTACTTAATGTCCTAATGATTTTTGGCATAAAAGAAAAATCGATTATTTTGACCCATACAATGTATTTTTGGCTATTGCTACAAATATACCCCAGCGACTTAAGACTGGTTTTGTGGTCCAAGGTCACATATTTGGTCAAACAACCAAAAAATCTGACATCAGTGGTATTAAAATTAAACTCTTTACCTCAAATCATTCAAATATATGGTACTCTTAAGGCTAGTCCAGATAATCCACTTATAGACCAGCAATAGACCAGAATAAGCCTTTACCAACAAGCTAACTGACTGCTTTAAATTAAAAAACAAAACAAAAAAACTCTCTTTCCTACAAAAGAATCACATCCTTTTCAATAACCACTATGTTGAGCACAGCAATTTATGATTCATTTTTCTACAAGTGGTCAGTCTCCTCCTCCACATGCTGCCTGTAGTCTATATTCAAGACCCTGTGGATTTCATTCACTTTTTCAAGCATTGTAATCACCAGAAACCAAAGGGAAGCTGCAGCCTTGGATGTACATAAAAAAGAGAGAGGGCCACATGATCAAAAATGGTTTAGTTGAGGTAAAAGTGCCCTAGAGAGGGCTGTAAAGTGGCACACTGCTAGAAATGTGCAGACAGCTTTTAAGCGCCACTGTCGTAGCTGAGATACTGGTGCCCGAAGGCATTTCTCAAAGTCACTGACAAGTGTGGCGCACATCCATCTGCCAAAGTAAAACATGAAGATATTATTAGCAGCCCTCTATTTTTTTTAACCGCCTCAAGGTAACACCACTAACCATCGATAAATATTCATAATTCTTTTGATTAAAAAGTGTAATTAAAAAAATAAAAATTCAGAGTAATATTTGGAAAATATTATATGTACAGAGGACATGTCTTTCACTTCCTACCACCCTCAAAAACCACAACAAAGATAATTCCTGTCTTTCACTTTTCATGTTTTTAAAGCAGTCTGTTGGATATGAAAGGGAATGCAGAAACCATGCCAGAGGGTAAAAAATAAACACTTCTAAAAGCGAAAGCTTTAATTTACTTTAATTTAAGAAAAAAAACATGACATATTGGCGGAGGCAAAAACTTGAAAAAAAGAGAGTAGAGAGGATTTAAAAAAATTATTTAATAAAAAAAAAAAAAAAAACGAAAGTCACATTTATTAAAAAATATCAAAGATTATATGTCAGGGATAACGCCATTCATTATCGCAAATTAAACCTCAAAAGGCTGATCTGGATCCCAATGCAAAGTGGAGCGGCTTTGTACAACCTTGAAGGGGTTTACTTTGAGATAATGGCCAAACGACAGTTCATTATTATGTTGCTTAGATTGCTGCTTATAAATAAATAATAAAACCAAATAAATAAATAAAGAGGACATGAAATATTGATCTAAGTTGAAATTATTTTAACATAAAAAAATGCACTGTTTTACGAGAGAGATGAAACTAGTTATCTAGGAAATTGGCTGCCAGGGACAACATTTACATATTCACATTCACATTCAGTAGCCATTATACTAAAATATCAGCAGGATACTGCAATCAGCCAATAAGAATCAAGTATTCTAGAGAGCCACGCAATAAGCTCTGTGCAGCTCAAAAAATCCTTCTAATGTATAAAAATAGTTGCTCAAGAGTGGAAGATGGAGGGTCGTTCTTGATCAAATTTTTAATAACATCTTATAATGTTTATGAGGAAATGGGTATATATATATATATATATATATATATATATATATATATATATATATATATAGTTGTTGGTGGTATAGACACGTACGACAAATGAAATATCAACCCGCTACTTTCCATTACGTGCAATAAAAAGAAAGCGGAGAGAAAAAAAACATCAAATGAAAAGCTCAGTTACACAGAGGTCTGGAACAGCAGAGAAATGTTTCCACTTTTCATTAAAAGCAGCTAAGAGGCCGACTATTTCATTTAAACATGAGTGCGTGCCAAAACCTCAGAGCTGGAAACGTCAGCGGTGCAGCATTTATATCTTATGGAGAAGCTGAAAAGCTGCAGCACAAAAACAATATTGATGATTTATGAAGTTGAGGGACCAGCCAAAAACCTCCGTTATTACACAAGAAAATATTAACAAGGACCTCACCAAATCAAGCACAAAATATACTCCCCATTCAGGTTTCTAGAATGTCAAACAAGAACAAAACTTAGTCGATTTCATTCAAATTAACTTGGAGGATCTTTGCAGTTTTAAAAGATTGAAACATCAAATAATTAGACCATTAATGAGAGCACAGAAAAAAACAACATTAAGCTATCATCTGACATACTCACCAGACCCTGCTTTTCTTTGATAAACACATTAGTGCCATACTAGACTTGTTTTAATGGAACTGATATAAAAACTTTGTCTGAGAAAAGGTCTGGTAAGGAGAAATAAAACAGGGCAATGGGCTCCGGAACAACCATTACCATGTTTAAAAAGACCTTATTAAACATAAGTACATGTTCTTCAAAGAGAACACTTCAAGAACTGTGATGATGGCTAAAGCAGATGGTTTTTAATGCGAGACTGGATTGCAATTACAAGAATCGTGACTTTCAGAACCTGCCAGCTTTAAGGTCAAACTCCTCACCTGACCTTAAAAATAATTCAAAGAGCTTGAACCATAGAGCACAATACATTTTCCTCTAAAAGTCAAGCCACAGCAGTCCCTGAGAGTCTTCTGACACAATTCTGCCTTGTAAAAGCACAAGTTCCCTCACATATTTCCAAAAAAAATTATACTAAAGGGAGGAACACATATGAAATGTGGTTAAATATAGCTGACTTAAAGCAGTCAGACGTTGCGGAGATGGAGAAATCTGAACCAAATGTCACTCGCTTTGAAGAAGATCCCAGAACATCAAGTTTAAATGCTGGCTGAGGCCGACGAATTTGCAGGGATGCTGAACTTTGCGAATCAAGCCAAGCGTTTTCGGTGGATCCTGAATAAGTGAGAAGGAACAAAGGAACATCATGCAATACAAAAAAACATTCATGTTGAGATATTAGATTGTGGTTCTTCTGCGTGTGCGTTTGGATATTCTGCACTTATTATTAATTTGACACAACTTTTATTCAGCCATAAGCTGAAAAAGGGCTTTCAGGAACTTGGTGGGACACTGGTTTTAATGAGGCAGCGGGTGTTGGTGAAATATGACTAACCACATAAACTTCCATCGTGTAGTATGATACTCAAAGAACTAGGTTGTGGGATGGTGTCCTTGAGGTATGCACACAAGTTACAAGAATAAATTGATTTTCACAGGCTCGAGGCTTCCTCTGTCCTTCCTCTGAACCTCCGGATTTCTATCCTGACCGCGCAAATAAAAATCCTCCAAAATGACTTAAATGAAAAAGCACTGAAGTGTGCATGAATGCAGATGCACTGCAAACTCGCTTCATCTGACAGTGCTTAGACATGGTTCAGTTTTTCTATCAGTTCACTTATTCACTCTAATGATGTGATAAAACGCGCAATTTAAGGTGATATTAAACAAAATACTCATGCAGGAAAAGCATAATTTAAAAAGATTTTACGATGCCAGCCTTGAACTAAGAAAATTTACTGGCCATGAAACAGTATTTTGCATAATCTTGTTTTTCGCATAAAAGAAACTACAGCCTTAAGCCACATACATATAAAATGGGGACAAAATAAAAAAAAAAAATTAAGATTTTTTTCTTAATCCAAGAAAGAAAAAAACACTTTAAAGAAAAGTGTAGTACTCTCAACATTATTTGTTTGCATTTGCCGCTTGATTTGATACTTTGCTTGGTCTTATGTAATGATATTCGGTCGTTTTAAGAGTGATTTAAAGGGTCAGTTATATCTAAAAATGAAATTTACTCACCCTAAAGCTGTTACAAACAGACTGGGGTTCAAACAATGTTGACCCTTGATTACTTTGACTGCAAAAAACATTTAAAATAAATAAATACCTTCCTTTGTGTTCCATGAAAGAAACAAAGTCATAGACATTTGGAAGGAACATGGGGTGAGTAAATGATGACAAAACTTTCATTTGTGGGTGAACTACTCCTTTAAGCTTCCAAGAGAGTCCAAATTCTTCTTGGGATCACTGTATTAAACTTGATCGCTCTTTCAGACAATGCTTAGCAGCAGTCCAAAAAATGAGCTCAAGGGATCTCCAGAACTCTCTACCCAGTTAATTTGGGGAATGCATGTCGAATTTTGTGCACCCAAAGCAAAGCCAAAGCTTTAAGAGGTTGGGAAGCATTCAGCATATCCGGCAGCTGGAATGATTGCCACCCAGTTGGAAGTACAAATAAGAGTGGAAGACATTCAAAATGAATAAACAACAAAAAAATTGCACAGCTTATAATGCAAAAAGTTCTGAAGAAGCAAGGAAATTAGCTAAAGCCGTAGCCCAGCTCTGTCTCTGGAGACAATATTACTGGCAGGGCAAGCAAATAACATAAGATCCTGCTGTGAGCACAGTGTTGTTGTGTTGATTGCAACAATGGAACATTTCGTCTAATTTTCCCACTAAAACGCTTTCCTTCCTCTTTTTCCTCAATTTTCTAAGCTCTTATTTCCTTTCATTCCTTATTAGTTCCAAGCTCCATATTTAGACAGATGTAGGCAGAATATCTAGCATCTCTTCTCACACAGTGATGATAGTACAGTCTTAAAAATAGGTTCTTTATTGGCATCTACGGTTCCACGAAAAGAACTTTAACATCCATGGAACCTGTCCATTCCACAAAAAGCTCTTTAGATTTTTAAGATGTTCTTCACACCAAGAAAAAATGTTTCAAGCAAAAATGGTTCTTTTATGGCATTAAAAAGTGTGTATATTCTTATTTCATATTTTTCTTTCTGCAACTACATGTAAAACAACCCATGCAAGTAAATATATCTGATCATAAAATATTTAATTTTTGGACATTTTTTTGAGTGTGTTCTGCAGGTACCTTGGCTGGTTTGGGCCTGTCAAGTATAAATATGTATGACAGTAAAACCATCAGAAGGTGTCAGCAGGGCCCTGTCTTAATGAGAGGTTCACTGAATCATTCATGCAAATCAGCTCACACATCATTAAAACAACAATTATGAAATTATTGTAGATGATAAATATCACACATTCCTAATTTGAAGTTCGCTCAGAACAAGGGCTGCCAATACCTAAATGTTTAAAATGTAATTAATTACATATGCCGGATTAATTAATCAAATTAAATCAGGCTTGAATTGTGAAAAATACATTTAAATATAAATAAATATAGATCAGGGGGCATGATTAATTGCTTACATTTTTTTTTAAACAAGTTACTTTTTAAATAATTCATCACACTAAATTAACACGTTCAACTAGGGGTGGGCGATATGACCAAAATCTTATATCACGATAACGATATATATCACGATATAGTATTTTTTTTCTTTTAAAAAGGTTTTTATGATATTAAAATCTTTGATACCATAGAATTTTCATAATCTTTGTCACCAATGTCAATATCAAACTAATACAAACGATCCTCTCACACAGAAACAGAGACGGTGCACGCATATAGCCCTGTTGTTTGCGTTTCAACGGCTTAAAATCGGTTGTTTTAAAACTGCAGTGCTTAAAAACGCGTGCCCATGCTACAGATGTAGTCCCTCGTTTAGGAACCAGCTTCTCGTTTTGTTCTGGATCTGTCTCCTCATCACGCCCTGGTGGTGTGTAAAGATCTCAGTCATCCAAATGATTAAAAAGTATTACCGTAAACAATGTATTTTGCGACACCACGAAATAAACGATAGAACATAATATGAAACGATAGACTTTTTATTTCGTCCATCCGATATATATCGTCATATCGCACAGCCCTACGTTCAACTGATATCCAAGAACATTAAAGGTATGACTGAGTGAACTGACCAAACCAGAAACTCTACCCTCAAAAACACACTGAGGTATCAAAGAGCCAGAGTTTCCAGGGATGACTACGCCATGGCAACCGGAAAAGGAATCGATATCATCTGAGCTCCCAAAGTCTCTTCTTAGCCCTGGATGAAAGCAGTGCAGCGCACACAAAACCGCACATCAGAGCTTGATCCTCACATTTCTGACCTAAACACTCACCGACAGAGGCACACAGCCAAAGCTCGCAGCCGGCGGCCTCATTAAGGAAAGGAGGATCTTCAGACAAACTGTTGATCATAATCACACACTGTGGAAAAACAGCAGCTACAGACTCAACTCAATGTATGTAAACTTGTACAAGTGACATCTGACACCAAATCTTATAATACCATCATAAAAACTCGTTAACCTATGCAAATTACATTTCACACTGTGATTGGCTGCTTTTTGTTACTTTCTACCTAATATATGCAGATACGTCTTCAGTTCCATCCACTTTTTCCTATTTCATTATGTCATGCTTCATCTAACCGTTTCTGAACATGTAACCTTGTTATGTATGTGCACCCAGTGAATTTAAGGTACAGTGAATATTAATTAGACCATGCATAAGTTGCTTGGCAACCTTCCAGTGAGCGTCCAGTCAAGTAACTTAATAAATATTCATGAAAGACACCTTTACAATAATAGGGTATTTTTAATTCACCAGTTGATTAGCACATACTTAATGTCTTCCTAATAGCCAGTCAGGTAATTCCCCTAGGCAAGCATAATTAATATTCAGAAGCAAATATTACTGTTATGGTCTTTACATTTACATTTATGCATTTGGCAGATGCTTTTATCTAAAGCGGCTTGGATTACATTCAAGGTCTACATTTTATTAGTTCATGCATTCCCTGGGAATCCAAACCATGACCTCAGTGTAGCAAGCACCATGCTCTACAGACTGATTTACAAGCTAAATGTGCTCCTTTAAAATAAAGCCACATTACTAAACCTGAAAACAGTCTGATTATGGCAACTCTGAATTTAGATCACTTCAACGTTGAACTGCATGCAATATCAATTTAAAGCTGAGAATGGGTCCATTAGCATAAGATTGATTTACGGAGATCACAGGTCAATGATCGCTTAAAGCATGTATGTGTTCTACCATACAGATATCATGATGAATCCCACCTCCTTTCTACTATAAACATAATGTCAGTCTATCACTTGCTTACAAAATTTGTATTAGCTAGTGCCATGCGTGGGAGAAATACAGAAAGGCCACTCTGAGCACTTACAGGCAGATGCATCCATAAAAACCCTCTTACTCTAATTCAATTCACTGGAACGTTCCTTATATTCAATAATGCACAGCTGCACAGTTAGTCGATCTTGCCTCTCAATCCATTAAGGATGACCAGTGAGTTAATAAGCAGTAATGACAGGGAAAACAACAAGTAGTTTTAGCATAATGGATTTACAGCATCACACACACCATTAGAGGCAGAATACGCATGACAACAAATAAAGTAAAAAACAAAATAATAATAAATGCCAAAAAAAAATAAAGATGGGAATTAACAGCTATAATTATTCCTGTTATTCTTGACATCTTTTTCAAGTCAACATGACTAATTGACTGGTAAATATATCAAGATGTCATTTTCTGGCAGTCAGCGGTCAAGACTGGCATCATTTGCTGTTCACAGTCTGAGATCAGTCCCTAATAAACTTGGATTAGCCTGAGTACACACAGCAATGTTAAAGCTGAATTGTGCTATTGGCTTTACCAAATGGTTTTCCAAAAATAACCTGGTCAATCATTTCCTACTAGTCAAAAAACAAACAATCCTGCCCCAAACTAATACAACTGGCTGAGTGTACAATTTAGCAGGTTGCACATGAAATAGGGATAGGAGAGACTAATTTAAAATTTTAATAATTACATACTTCAGTTTGACCAATTAATCAATGACTTATTCATCAGTGTTAATTGAATTGATTAAGCTTATCAAGTTTTTACTGGAGAAATAGACTTCTGTTCTGTGAACATAATTGGTAACACTTTATTTTAAGGTGTCCCTGTTACACGTTACATGTACTTAATATTAATTAAATAAATAATTAATTATGCACAATTACATGCATAACCCTAAACTGAACCCTTATCAACTAATCATTTAGTCAAAATCCTGAAAATCCAGTCAAATTAAACAGATATAGGTAGAGGAGAGACTATTTTAATAAAAATTAAAGCAAAATACACAAATAATATTTATACTGTGTTTCTGATTAAACAAAGCAGTAATTGATGCTATAAAATCATGAGTGATTTAAAGTTCAGAAGCTAGCTTACATGAAGAAGAAAAAAAAATACATGCCACTTAAATTAAATAATTTTATATATAATGATTTATTCATTAATGTGTAATTTGTTATATTTTTAAACAAATTATGAGCTTTAAAAGATGTTCAGAATTTTTACAACTCTTGCTGTAGACCATTTACAAATGTTAAATCTTAAAATAAAATGTTAAGGTTACCACTGCATCTTTCTGAAAAAAAAAAAAAAGTAGCGATTGAATATAGTTTATTTATAGTTATTTTAAAAGCATCAATGTACTGTCATTATTTAATAACTTCACTGTTGTTTAATTCTAACAAATAAGTTCTTGTTAAAAACTATCCAAAATTAAAAATCATTTGCTTATAATTTCCACACAGGAGAGACTCGGTGTTGTTTCCAAACAAAAGGAAATATATCGGTATTGGCATCGGTTATCGGCCAAAATGAGTTAAAAAATATCGGCAAAAATCCAATATTGCGCATCCCTACTAATTTTATTAGAATTAATAATTAAGGTCATACTAAACATAAAAAAGCTGACTAATTAAAATTAATCAAAATTCAAATTCAGCAAACAAATTATCCTATTTTATATCTGCTGAAAACAGCAGCCGAATCTCTCTCTATCGTACATCAGTGTTAAACTAGAGCAAGAATCAGCATAAACTATTTTGTATTGACTGCACAAAACCTCTACTGTTTACTAATTGCCCTTATATTACACTCTTTACACTGTCCTGAATTGCCTTATTGAATTACCATTACACTGAATGGCATTCCTGTATTGTATTGCACTGTTTCTACATTACTAAAGAGGACCATAAGGCACTAATCTGCCTACTGCACTGACTTATAATTTGTCTACATTAAGCTAGGTTTTTGTCTTGAAAAATGATATTTTGGGGCTTTTCATCCATATTACAATTGTTTTATCCTACCGGTACACAAAAAGCCATCAGTCACAGAAGTTACCATCTTGAGCGGTTGGTAAAACACTACATTTCTCTCAAAATCCATATACTGAATTTTAAATACGGATGATTTTGAATATTTCTACTGATACGAGTCATGCAGCAATGTCAAATCAAGGCTCTCTCACTGAAAATGTGTGAAATTAATAAACAGAAATATACGGGGGTGAATCAGTAATGCAGAATCAGCAGTAGTGGCCTTGGAGAAGAGCCACCAAGTATTAAAAACCCTGAAGGTTATGAAACATGATTATTTAAGTTGGTAAACATCAATTTCTCAAACCAAATGAGTAATTAATGAGATGCTAGATATGCCACATTGTTTTATTAGCATCCCATAAACATGCAAAACCGTTTGTCAATATCAAAAAGACATGGTCCTATGCACACTGAGGAGCTGTTCCAGTAAAAATTGTACTTTAAAAGAATAGTTTGACTACAAATGTAATTTTGCTGAAATTTGACTCGCCCTCAGGCCAGCCAAAATGTAGATGAGCATTTTCTTTATCTGAACAGATTTGGAGAAATTTAGCATTACATCACTTGCTCACCATTGGATTCTCTGCAGTGAATGGGTGCCGTCAGATTGAGAGTTCAAACAGCTGATAAACACATCACAATAATTCACAAGTAATCCACAAGTGACTCCACTTCATCAATTAACATCTTGTAAAGTGAAAAGCTGTGTGTTTAACTCCATCAGTGAGGCATTTCAAATTTAAACCACTGCTTCTGGCCAAAATCTGATGGCATAATCCATAACAACGCTTCCTCCAGTATGTGATGTGTGTTCACATCAAAATCCACCAACATGTTTTGGACTCTTTTTTACCTTTAAACAGAGTTTCATCTGTACATATTTCTCTCCTGATGTAGATGAGATAGCTTTTTCACTGCAGAAAGTAATATTATGGATAGAAGACTTGTATTTTAGCCTGAAGCAGTAGTTTGAAGTTAGAAACACCTTTGTGATTTTTTTTTATTTTTATTATTATTATTATTTTTTTTAAAGAAACATGCAGCTTTTCACTTCACAAGAAATTAGTTGATGGACCATGTGGATTTCTTGTGATGTTTTTATCAGCTGTCTGGTCTCTCATTCTGACGGTACCCATTCACTGCATTGGTGATCAAGTGATGTAATGCTAAATTTCTCCAAATCTGTTCAGATAAAGAAATAAACTCATGTACATCTTGGATTACCTGATTATGAGTACATTTCAGCTAAATTTTGTTTTTGGGTGAACTATTCCCTTAAGTCACCTTAGATAACAGCATTTGCTCCATGAATATACTTAATCAGGGCTCTAGACTAACGTTTTGCACTGGTTGCACTGGTGCACCTAAGAAGCCTAGGTGCACAAAAGTTAGGTGCACCCAAATTTTCGACCGCATCGCATTTAACACCACATTGGCTCCGTGTCAGAGCATTGGTTATGATTTTCGGACGGATCAGGCCTTAACTCAACATTCTTAACGAAAAAGTTGTCAATTGTTGTTTTCATCTTCTCTCATCATCCACATCCACTCTGTAGAGCCCTGTTAATTGTAATTAGCAGTGAATTTAAAAGAAACAAAAACCAGTGTGCGAGAGAGGAAAGAAAGGAGAAAGTAAAAAGAAAGACAACAAAGCATAAACTACCTCCTGCATGCTCAGGCCTTCTTTCTGCATGAAGTAGTGCTTTTTGAACTCATAATAGGAGTTGTACTGGTGCCAGGACTGCAGGAAGTCAAACCTTTAGGGTGTAGAAGATGCACACATACACACAGAGAGAGGTTTATAGTTATTACATATTACAGTAATCTAATAGGAGCAGTGAGACCTTCATATCTAAAGGCTGGCTGTAACGAGCAGGAGCATAATTGCTTACCGCGGGTCATTCTTGGCACGCACGCTGCTCTCAAATTTCACCCCGTTTCTGGCCACATACTCAGCTAGTTTGTCAATGACAGGCTGGATGTCGGGAGGAGGAGGGATGATGGCTGCGACAGGGGCAGCAGCCGCCGGCACTGTGGGTACAACGGTGGTTTGAGGAGGTCGAGAACTGATGGATGAAAAGAAAAATAAAGCCAAATTTTGGATTTTTGAAACATGTCAAGCTCTGTAGAAAGCAAAGTAAGAAAAGCAAGTAGGGTGCACACCTGGAAGCTGGAGGGGCGGCCGGAGCAGAGTGTGAGAGCGGAGCAGACGCAGGAGCTGACACCGTGACTGGACCTGCAGCAGGGGCTGATGGGATTGCAGCCGCAGGATCCAACAAAGGTGTAGTGCCAGGGGGAGGAGGAGGACCAGATGCAGGAGGAGCCGGCATCATGCCAGTGGGCAGCGAGGTGTAATAAGGGCTGGCATCAATCCCAGGAGGTGGCGGGGCAAGGCAGTATGTTCCATCAGGCAGAATACAGTACCCATAGTACATTGCTGCCACATTAGCTGTGTGAAATACACACACACACACACACACACACACACACACACACACACACACACAGACACACACAGAGTTACTAAATCAGACGCACATCCAACGCAGGCACTTGAAACTATATAATAATATAACTTTTTCCAGTATGATTTTTTGAAAGAACTCACGGTCACCAAGGCTGCTCTTATTTACTTAAAAATAAAGGGAAAAAAACCCAATAATATTGTGAAATGTTATTACAATTTAAAAGAACTGGTTTCTATTTTAATATATTTTAAAATATAATTTATTTATTACTCCAGTCTTCAGTGTCACATGATCCTTCAGAAATCATTCTAACAAACATTTCAAAGTTGTGCTGCTTAATATTTTTGAGGAAAACATGCTAAATATTTTTTTCTGGGTTCGTTCATGAATAAAAAGTTGAAAAGAGCTGAATTTATTTGAAGTAGAAATCTTTTGTAACATTATATTTTCATTGTTAGTTCTGATTAATGCATTTTTGCTTAATAAAAGTATTAATTTCTTTAAACAAACAAAAAAATACAGAATGGTAGCGAATTTATATAACAAATTTTTACATATAATTATTGTATGCCTGTCTCATTTAATAATTCTGAATCAAACCCCTTTTTTCCTGCCTCACTTGAAATGTAAAGGCAGAGTTTCATTCGAAGTTTTACTTGTCTGAATATTTTTTGGTGATATTTGTCGAGCCCTGCATTAAACATTAGTCATCAATAGCATTTCTGCTTTTTTTTTTTTTAACATACCCGGGAAAGTACACTGAGGGAACTGTTGATGCAAATTAAGAATTAAAATAATCTACGTTTGGATCACTGTCCGCATAATTAAATTTCCTTTTCAAGTAGAAGATAAAAAGCTAGCGGAAGAGAAAAATCGCATTTGTTTGTTCTGCTCTACCACAAATAATTAGGATCAAACTGTCCTCATGTTGAGATGGCAGGCATGTAAAGACATACAGTTCTTGAAAAACACTTAATAAAGCCTAATTACAGTCAAGCGCTGCTCCTTCCCTTCAGTCAACTGTTACAACAGCAAAAAGAACCATTAAACAAAGCAGTTTAATAAGAACTCAAAGAAAACAGAGCTGTGAGTTCGAGCTCTATTAAGATCAACACAACCAAATCTGTGCTATTACGCAAATACAGAAAATATCTGGGTTTAGTTCACTCAAGAATAAAATTGTCATCATTTACTCACCCTCATACAAGTTTAGAACAACATGAGGGTGAGTAAATGACAAAATGTACATTTTCAGATGAGCTGTCCCTTTAAGTGAACATAAAGGTGTTTAGACTTCACAAAGGTAAACAGATGAACCTGCAGCACTCTGACAATAAAGAAACACTACAAAAGAAACAATAAAGAAATTTAAAAGCTAGAGGGATTAAAGCAACGCCATCTCCTGGGTACTCCTGGAGTCAGGGCTGTTCAAGACCTAGAAGAGACCAATAGTCCTGCTCATTTAAGTGAGTTTAGCATTCTGTCTGACTCCAGCCACACATCAAAGAGAGCTGAAAGAGGAAGAGGAGAGGGAGGAGAGGGGCGGCAGGGATCTGGATACATTTACTTCATGACTGACTGGGATGTATGAACGCACATGTGAGTGTGGGGAGAAAGAGAGAGAGAGAGAGAGAGAGAGAGAGAGAGAGTGGAACTAAGCACAAGAGGGCAAGAGCTAAAAAGAAATGAGCAAAGGGAAAGAAAAAGAGAGAGAGAGCCACAAAAAGATTCTGGGAGAAAAGGAATGGAAAGAAGGAGAGAGCAAGAGACGTGTGTGGCATGTGTATCTCCACATTTTATGAAAGATGTGGCAGAACTAGGGCTGTGACTCACAATTCTGAAATTCTGAATAAACTACATAAAGAATAATATTATGCAATAATATTTTATCTAATAAGTAATAAGTGGGATGAAGCACAGATACTCATTATTGCAAAATAAACCCCTTGAGCACACAGTATGGTAAATATTAATATAAACAAATTATAAATAAAAATAATATTAGAAAAAATATTAAAACATTTAACTACAATGTTTATTTAAACATAATAGTACATAAAATATATTTAAGAAATTCAAATAAAAATCTTTTTATTGCAATTTATGTTTGTAAGTGGAAGTCGCCGTTTTGTCAGATACCTGCAATTAATCACAAACGGATGATTATGAAATAATTTTGACAGGCCTGTTTCCATCATAACCATATTACTGAATGACATCCCAGCTCCATTAAAAACCACAGCAGAATTCACGTATCTCATAACAAATGAGTCCTTACTCCACCTCCAGCTTAGCAGGCTTCATTTTCAATGATGGGATCTAATCGTTTATGACGTCTCCCTGTGGAGATAAAGAGGCAGAGAGCTGTGGAGTCGAGCGTGTGCTGCTGGATTTGAGTCGAGCTCTATTTGAGAAAGATTAGCCTGAAGAATCAACAGACAATCCTCGATGCCTGAGGGAGCATGCCTCAAACGCAAACAAATTTATGCTTACTCTGGCAAACAAGTCTGTGAGTGACTTCTCTTCAAGGAATTACGATCTGAAACTCACAAGACACCTCAGGTGGCTGAGACAAGCTGTAACCCAAAATAACATGGAGACCGGAACTGAGCGTGAAATGCCATTCAGAGGTTAATGGACAAGTCCTAATAGAATGGAATGGAAATCACAAGAAATGAACCAATTTTGGTTCTTGAATAAATTGAATTGATCAAAAACGACAGTAAAAAGGTACATCTCAAAAAAATGTTATTCTGAACATCTATTCAAATATTATTGATAATAATAATAAATGTTCTTGAGCATTAAATCAGCATATTAGAATGATTTCTGAAGGATCATGTGCCACTGAAGATTCGCTTTGCAGTCACAGGAATAAATTACATTTGAAACATATTTAAATAAGAAACAGTTAAGTAAAATTGTAATATTATTATTTCACAAGGTTACTGTTTTTGATCAATTAAATGCAGCCTTGTTGAGTAGAAGACACTTCTTACCAATATTCCCTTCAAAAACAAATCTTACAGACTCCAAACGTTTTAGACAGTAGTGTATACAAACATTATGGCAGTGAGTAAGTTCATTCAAAACCTATTTCAACTAATTCAATGAGAGAGTAATCTGTTTTGGACCAGTGAGTTTATCTGTGACTCATTCGTGAGTGGTTTGATTCATTTAGAAGAACTGGCTCAGAAGAGTCATTCAACTGTAAGATCACAACCCAACCAAAACAATTTCTTTGCCGTACAGTAAACACTGTCAGAGTAGTTCAGTATGGTCTTCTATAACAATAACACATTAACCCAATTATGCATTTCCTACAGACACTGTTCTAACCACCATCATGACTCATTAAATAAAAACAGACAACTTGTTCTACTGGGATTGCAGTTTTGGCAGAAGCTTAGTCCAGTAACTGAGCGGTTCAAAGGTCACACCTCCCCACTGTCAACATATTTAATAAACTGCATTAATTATGCGTACTGAATGAACGTGGATCACCAAGGTCTACTGAACCCTGATAAAATGATAGAGTAATTGTCCTAGCGATGTAAAACGGACAAAACCGGCCCACTCTTTTCTGCAGAAGAGCGATGTTTTATGGGGAGGGCGAGGTTGGCATGGCGTGTGGTGTGGTGCCGGGGTGACTCACGGGCAATGTGCAGAGCATTCTGGGATGAATGAGCAGAACAGTGTGTGTGACGTAATAAATCTGCAGTCTGCTTAAACTGTAGCAGTAAATGAGGATATCCAAGAAGGCTTGAGCCATGCACGTCTCTCAAGCCTGCTGAGTGTGCACTTATATGAGCCCCATGACATCCTGCTACCAGTTAACCAAAGGAATCTGTTTTCATAAAGCATTTCTGTGCTTTCGTCGCACCACATGGCTGGAACTTGGGCTGGAGTTGATAGCAACCATTTTAAATATATCAAGAAGGGGAACTAATTCAAACTTGATTTGGGCAGAGAGCGAACAATGTTTAACCGAACTTCGAATTTAGTGCCAGGCATCCCTCAAAGACAAATACACAGCAAACCTCAGATACAGGCCAAAGCCTTGGAAAAATAACCCTCACATTTGGACAGAGATTATAGGATGACTGTGGTTAAGCCTACAGAACCTCTTTGTCATGCTGTTAATCCTAGAAAATACACATTTGCAGTCAAAGTAGCTTTTCTTTTGAGAAACTGGCCCACTCAAGCACCTTCGGGCACTGTAATCCTGTGGCACTTCCCTCAAGAAACCAGTAGAGCTCCTTCAGTCAGGCTAATTGAGACAAATCAACGGTCCCAGCTTGAGTGTTTCACCAGCTGAGCGCTAAATTCTCTATTTCCAATAAAGGCGAATTGTTCGTTCTCCACAGTACCTTAAATCCTTGTGAATTAAAGTAAGAGGACCAGCTAACTGCAAATGGTTTAAAAAAGTTTTAAAACCATGGGATACTAAAGGAAAAAAACCTTGTTTCAGGTTCAAGGATAAAGCTCTGAGTATGTAGTAGGGCAATCGATATAACAACAATTATGTCATGAATAAAATTATGTCTAAAATTATTCTATTACCAATGATGAGTTTAACATTTGGAACTGCCAAGCTAAATGATGGCAAGCACCAGCAGATTTATTTTAACAAAAAGACAGATGTATTGCATTAAAAATAGTTTTTCTCTAAATAAATAAATACATACACACACACATATGCATACATATATGTATGCATATGTGTGTGTATGAGTGTGTGTGTGTGTGTGTATTATATAGGGATGTCAATCGATTAAAATAATCGCATGGGTGTCATGAGTTAATTTGTGATTAATCACAACTTAATCGCACATTTTTATTTGTTCTAAATGAACCTTAAAGTCCCAATGAAATCAAAATTCAAGTTTTTTTGTTTTTTAGTATGAATATGTTAGCCTGAAGTTTACCTATAAGCTAGTCTACTCCAAAACAATAACACAATTCACTTTTAGAAGATATAAGCATTCAAAGCTTGCAATTCGTCACTTCCGCCAAAATGGATCAACGATTTTTATGACATCACCCTGCACTTCAGCTTCTCATCAAAGTTTCTGTCCAATCAAATGCTCTCTAGCATCCGAAGCCCCCACCCCCTACACTATAAATAGATGCTGAAGCTGCTGCTGAGATCAGTCACTTGTTCACAGTGTAGTATTTCCTGTACAGTGAATGGCACGTAGTGCTCAATGTAGGCGATAGGGAACGATTCAGACAGTGTAAATATGCTTTCGATTGGGGCAAATGAGGTCTGGTTTCACGTGAACCGCGGCAGAGTGCACCGTCTGATCCGGACTTTGGCTCGCACGATCACACAGAGCGAATCATATGCGCAATTCGGCATAACAATTTTAAAACTACACAGCCTCAGCATGATTATGATCACTATTTTGTTTTACTAAGAGTTTCATACTGCATCTAGGGCATAATCTATTAGACTGTGGCTGTCAAATGCGGCTTTACCGAGCTCAACGGCTCTGGCCCGAGCAGATATAAACAAAAAGCTATTGGCCATTTTAAAAAGGGGGTGGGGCTGCTCGATATGTCCCTCCCAGTCTTCCTGTTTCAGTTTAAATTATGTCACTAAATAGAATAACGCTGCATGTTTCAAGGCAGGGGACCTTTAAATTAATACTTTTCAAGTTTTTAATACTCTAATCAACATGGGCATGGATAAATATGGATGTTTTATGCAAATGTATGTTTATTATTATTGAAATCATAGTCAACATAGAGCATGAAGACTAGACATGTTTCAAAGGTCATAAATGTTTTTCAAAGAACTTATTCATGTCCATTAGACACATGAAAAAAGAAATACCAGGTTCCCATTACTTCTCTTTCTTTGCACTGAGCAATTTCCTTACACAAACCGGTTTACATTTTTGCACGACAGGGCAGCTCACTTCTTCTGAACATGCAAAATGTACATTTATTATTAGATTTGTTTGCCTCTCTGTGCCCACATACTGTATTTTGATGCAGCTAAATTCTCAATAAAACTGTTTATTGATATATTTTACTGTTTCTGTTGTCAGACAACGGAATGAATATGAAATAGTGATTGAAACGCGACCCATTAAGACTACATAATCAGCTCTCCCTTCCAAGATGTTAATCTGCACAAAAATCCTGATAATCGAGCCGTCGTCTGATGAAATCAAATACACAAGATAACGACAACAGCTGTGCTGTGATTTCGGCTATACTTGCATGTAAAATTAGAGAAGCAACATAATATCTGTTTTTAACTGAAAGTGCTACTCCTGTCCCCCACTCGCTGAACAATGCAGACGCACAGAGAGAGAATGATGTGTGTGCGCGCTGGGACAGCAAGACCTTGCACTCGCACGGCAGTACAAGCGAGTCTCAGAAACTAAATAAGGTTTTGCTAAAGGGGTCTGCAAAGTAGCTAAGTTGGCTGTGCATCTCCATTTCTCCAACTACGGGCTAGGCCACGGGTCAAACAGAAAATGAGCGCTGCGTTAATCATGCGTTAAGAAAATTAGTGCCGTTAAAATTAATTGATGTTTTTGCGAATTTGCTAACTCTGACAGCCCTAATATTATTTATTTATTTATTTACAAACACAGACAGAGTGGTGGCCAAAATTATTAGTATTTTGACCAGATAAAAAATGGTTTTAAGTCAGTTATTTTTATATATCCTGAAATAAAACATATGTTGAAGCACAGCAATTGCTAAAACTAAAAATATATTAAAGCCAAATAGTAAGAGCAAATAACAAAGTACATAATAACCTTAATAAAATGTAAGCTAAATTTAAAACTGAAAATAAAAAATAAAAAAAGCTACTTTAAAGTGATAAAACACTAACTGTTTTTACAATGCTGTTTTTTCGAATTTACATTAATATACTTTTTTTTACATCTATTGCTACACGTTCAAAACAAGCTGAGAACGTTCCTAAATTAATTCATTGCCATTTTACCAGTAAATCAAAACTTCAACTTCACATCTGTCCTTTTAGCAGCAGCAAAAACAATTTTTTTATAGATCTACACAAAAGCAGAATTTTCCCTTCCCATTATAATCAGCAAATCTGTTATTGCAGGAATATCTTATTTGCGCTGTTGATTATAATAGGACTGTTCTAGTTGCAGTGTATATCAGGTACTACACTGCAAGCAAGTGCTGAAGTATCAAGCAAATTCAATATTATTCCAAATTACCACAGATAACTTTTTACTTTGATTCTAAAACTGCTTTTTGAGAGTCAGGTGCACTCAATTTGGCACCAACGACAGTAAGCAAAACATCTGTGGATCAGACTGTTTGAAACTCACTCTTTAGGAGCAGATGTTGTTACTGATAAGACTTATGGACTATTTTGAGCACCTCCAATTCACCATTGTATTCACGAAAACATCGAACATGTCTGTGATTGGCTATGGTACTCAACAGCTGCAAAACTCAGAGGGTGTAGTGAGAATCAATTCAAGTGGTGAAAGAAAAACTGCCTTTAACGTCGTAAAGTTGTTGAATTAGAACTGACTGAAGATAAGGAGGTCACGATGGGCAGTCTGCCCATTTAAGTACTTAATTTAATGAACTTTGCTCGCATTGAAGGGTCAGCTTCATTGCCATGTTCACTCAAGGACACCCTTAAAATCAATCATCCTAAAAATAATTCAAGATGTTAATGATTTGCCACAGTCTTTAAAGAGCTGTCATTGTAGTTCTCACCCACTTCCATTAAAAGGCTCTTTTTAACAGGACATTTGTCTTTGTTCATCAGCAAGAGACAAGAACAACTAACCTCATTCAAAAAAAAAAAAAAAAAAAAGAACATAACTATCATGCTGCAGTTTCAGTTTGTGTCAAGCTTTATGGTGCAATTTAAGTCTCAGCACACTGCAAATGTCAAGCCCATTTACGGTCACCATGTGTAAAACAAATCTGTTCTTTCAGTAGAGCAACCAAAACGGTTGCGCATATGCAATGCCGGCAAATATTTTAAAGCATGTCATAAAAAATGCATACAGAAATTTTCATGAATAAGTTAGCTGAATTTAAAAAAAAGTTGTCTTGGCATGCATATTGAATAAAATTGAAATGAAAATAGTTTTTCTTTCTTTTTTTTTAGGGGGGCACAGTCTTGTTAATTACATTCGTAAAATATGTGTTATTATCATTACTATCTATCTATATATTCATCCATCTATCTATCATATACATACAGCTGCACAAATCAAAACCATGATATGCATGCTACTAAATAATTAATTAATTAATTAATTAAAAATAATAATAAATTACTACTACTACTACTACTACTACTATGCACAGGGGTCCACAATTTATGAAAGTACATTCAAAATCATATGATATGCATGGTTTTGGAATTTTAGAACTGCTTTATTAATGTGATCATTATTATTATTAATAAATAAGAATTTGCATAGAGTTGTAATTACTGAAAATAAAATCAAAATCATGATATGCATGCAATTAGCATTATTAAACTGCATTATTATTATTATTATTATTATTATTGATACAAAACTACAATAATAATAATAATAATTGTTGTATCCATTTAAAAATATATTTTTATTTTATATTATTATGTTTAAATATTCGTTTGTGTTTTGTTTGAGTTCAATCTGTTAATTAAAAAAGAAAATTTTAAATGTCATAAGGGGCGTTAAAGACAATTTTTGATTTGAGTTTTTATTAATTGTGCAGACCTAAGGTCTTTTAACTTCTAAAAAGCTGTTTGAGGACCTTTTGTCAACCATATAGATCACATGTTGATTTGCCATTATACTCACGGTCAGATGAGTATTCTGCCTGTGTGGCTACTGCCGACGACTGATGCTCTTCCTCTGCTTTGGCTGCCATCGCTGCAGCGCCATTATTCTCCTGTTGGGCTCTTCGAACAAGGGCAGCCAACGGGTGATCTGGATCAATGACCTGCAGAGGCTAGAACACATGAAAACATAAGGTCAACAGGGTGTGCAACATTTCCCTCAGCATATACAGTATATATACACACATTTTCTGGGTGGGATAAAGCTGTTTAAACATAACAGAAATGTAAAAACACCATATGAATGGAATAAATCAGGTTTTAAATCTAGCTAGTGTTTTGTGAGGCCCCTTGGAAGCAATTCACAATAGCACATTGGTTTGTAGTTTTCTCAGGTGGCTTTGTGGCAGCACCTTCCAGGTTTCTCACACAGTTTGGCTGCACTTAGGGATTTTCCTTGTCCATGTGATCAGACAGAGCTCCAATTATGTATAAGGTAGCCAGTATTAAATTGTATAAGAATAAGGCATATTGGGACGTCACTATGAACCAAAGATTTGGAGTCTGCACTCAACTCTCCTCAGTACTTTCTGCCACTGGATGTCACTCCATGCTTTACAGACTTTTGAACGCTGTCACCACTTCTGCTTGTTGCAGTCCTGCATGAACGGTTTCTTTCTCAACCCAGTGAGACCACTTCTTTTTAGACGACGTGCTGAACACGCACTTTACTGGATTCCCTTCTGTCCCCTAAGGAGGTGACCTTTTAAGTACCGTTCACCAGATGCAGCTTTTTCTGTCTTCCAGTGCATTTTCTGTCGAGTCTCTACGAATGTCTACATGCTATTATGACACTATGCCTTCAAAATCCAATTTTCTGGCCTGTTGCTCACTGAATAACAAACTTATATTTTAAGATACAACATAGGAGTGAGGAAATAATGACAGAATCTTCATTTTTAGGTGACAAGCTTATGCAGCTGAAGCTGAAGTACTGTTTTTCACCACCAGAGGTGCAATATTACAAGTATGAGCTTTTAATATTCATCACATCAGCAGAAATCATTCCTCAAGGGCTCATATTTCAAGCTTATAAATGAATGAACTCTTTGGGAAAAAGGTTCTACCCTATGGGTATGAAATTAGCTTCATTCTTTACATTTCCATTCGTACAGACTAAAGAAAATGTATGAGAAACGACAGAAGTATGCAAAAGAAAATGTCTATAGGAACAAGCTAGAAATCACTAAAAAAAGAGCAAAGTTTGTTGATCATGAGTTTTTGTGCTTTACAAACCTAAACATGTGGTTTTCTGTGATATATTAAACATACACATTGTGATCTCTGATGATTTAAATATGTCAAGGAAGTCATTTAGCTGGCTGACATAAATGAGGTCTTGTGGAAATTGCAAAAATGATTTGTGATAGTCTTCGAAGCATCATTTAAAATGGGTTGAAAATGATAAACAAACCACCATAAGCCATTATTTTTCCAGCAAGTCTGTTTATGAATTTATAGCTGTCCAGGAATTTCATTAGAACTGCATAATTTCTTGGTAATTTATACCCTAATAAATGTAGATCCTGTAATTGCATTATATAACATTATGATACAACTTCTGTATTATAAATGTAATTTCATTACATGCGTTTACATTACTTTATTTTACATTTAATTTAAAAAAAAATACTTTTCTGAAAAAAAAAAAAAAAAAAGAAAAAAAAAATCAATGCTACATAAATATGTGACAATGTTATGAAAAACATTAATATATATGGCATTGAATCATTGTTTTTTTTGTTTTTTTTTTCTCTGAAAACTATATTTAGCAGGGTAAGCTAAAACTAAAAAACTACTTGCCTGACCAGACCAACAAAAAAAATCTTAGATAAAAATCTTATCGTCTATGTTTTTACATTACATTCACATGCCCTGCAAACTGCAAACTTGATAAAGCTGCTTGTGTCATTATGAATGCATGACTGGTTACTTGAGCTGCTATTAAGTTATCAATCCAGCATAACATGTGGGTGGCATAAATCCCATTTTCTGGAAGAACCAGAACACACAGGTTGACTAATCCACAGAAAAACATGACACGCAGAGGGATCTCAAGCGTAAGACCTGAGATGAATGTTCAACATTCACTCTTCCTTTAGCATCACAAAACTTAGTATAATAATTTCTGACAATTCTGGCAGTACTTGACTGTAATAACCAGGAGTTAGCTCCTTTAAATAAATTAGATGAGTCTTGAAAAATAGAGAAAAAAATAGTTTCTATAAAGTTCATGATTGAGATGCAAACTTTATACTGTCAAGGCGAGAGCAGAAGACATCTATTAGGAAACCAAATCAGATAACATTAGTTTATTTTACAGGCTTTTATCTCTAATGTCTCTCTGTGCCAGTCTCCAAAAAAAAAAAATGGCAGAGCAACTCAGATTAAACATACAGAATATTAGATGAAGAAATCAAAGATATAAGCATCTGATGAGAACTTCATATCCTTATTTGAACAAATACATAAAAAGGGAACACTTTGATGTCAGATGCTTTCATTTCAGGCCCAGTTCTGCCAAGAAATATAACAACTTAAGAGCAATTTGACATTCATTTTGAAATGCACTGCTTTGAACACTTATCCATCGAATTAGAAAATAATAGCAACAGTCTATGAAGTTGGGTTTTGTGTGTATAGCAAGGGGGTAAATTATATGTCATTGCTGTTTGTTATGAACACGTGTGTAAAAAATGTGATCCAGGGAACACGGTACATAATCACAGTCTGAAAACCGTCAAAAGAGTGTATTAATATTCCTAAACAGCATGGGGTATGTTTGAAGCCGTACCTTCATTATTTCCTCCAGACGAGAGCTCTTCTTCGATGCAAACAAACTCGGGTGCAGGTAGTTTCCATCTCCATCGTCATCATCATCGTCATTGTCAGAATCGTCTGACTTTGATTCTGTTTCAAAAGAGCCAATCGATTGGATTGTTAACTGACTTCAGAAATGTCACATTTGTTCATTATTCTAAAAACAATTGACTCAATTCAACTTCTTAAATGTACAATATATACTACAAAATGAGTGACAAAGTGATACAATATATACAACCATTCAAATGTTTGAGCTTGATAATATATTTTACATTTTTGTTTTTAAAAGAAGTCTCTTATACTCCCAAAAGCTGCATTTATTTGATCAAAAATGCAGTAAAACCACTAACAATTTGAAATAATATTACAATTTAAAATGACTTTTAAAATGTCATGCATTACTCCAGTGTCATATGATCCTGCAGAAATCATTCTAATATGCTGATTTGGTGCTCAAAAACATATCTTATTATTAGTTTTAAACACAATTGAGCGGTTTATATATAATATTTATTTGAATTAGTTTTAGGTCTTCTTAAAAAAATCTTACTGACCCAAAACTTTTCAAAGGTAGTGTATTTTGAAGCAAAAATGGACATTTCATTTTATCTAGTGAACTGAATAATGAAAAGCGGGTATTCAATACCAGAGCAAATCATTATATATTTGACGAAATATTACAAATATATATTACGTCATCTTTTCTAGAATTTTTAGAATCTTTAAATCTTCTCTAGAATAGCCTTTGCCCCAAAACCAACTTTTTTTGTTTTGAAATAAAGTGCATAGAATTATGGGGAAATAAAGGAGGTCACAATTTCATGTCAACCTAATAAACTGTAACACATGAAAAACTTACCCTGTTGCTGGTCCTGTTTGGCCTCTGATGCCGGTGTGTACCTCCCCTCCTTCATAGCTCGTAAAATGTGTTTGTAGTAAGGGTTCAGGTAGTGGTCGAACCGCAGGAAATCAAACTGGGAGTTCCCAGATTGCTTCGCCTTCAGCACAATTTCAAATTGGGCCCCCTGCTTGCATACAAAGTTGGCGGTGCGCTCAATAATAGCGTGCGTCTTGGTGGTCGCAGGCTGAAATAGATGCCAAAGAAATGGGGTAAACGAGACTGAAATTCTGATTAAGCTTATAAGAGAATATGCCATTTTGAAAAAAAAAAAAAAAAGATTCATTAGAAAATTTGTATAGGGAAAAACGCGTATAGAACATTTATCATCAATGACTTCGGGCGCAGGACTTTTTAGCTACTGCAGTTCACACACAAACAATTCATGCATTCCATGAATCTAACCAGGGACATCATTAATTCATTTCCAGCTACACATGCAGATTTAAAATAGTCACACATCTTTCAAGCTGCAGACAAAATCATATTCATGTGCCGAGCTGATTTATGGCGACGCTGTATTTTAAATGACAAATGGCACCAATAGTGCTCCAAATGACACATATCCTTCATTAGAAGGAAGCATGAATATTGCATGAGAAGAACTTTTCGGAGGGCTGCACTTTAGCTCCAATGTCCAGGTAAACAGAGAATCTATTGTATTCGAAGCCCCAGAGAGTCAAATAATGACTTGCTAATTTGAAGATAAACAACCCAACGTTTGTCTTCAAAATCGGATTCTTTTGTTGCTTCAAGCTATGTGCTGTACAATAAGCAAGGTAATCAGAGCAGCTGAAGATTAATAATTCAAAAGGCTCCTTCAAAGAACCTCACAAATTCGAAACTAATTGGGGTTTTCAAGCCTTAGAAACTGAAGGTTTCGACTAATCCTCCAACCTTGTGACGAATATCACTCCCTCCAGCAAAAAAACTGCTGGTTGGGGTATGCTGTTGCAAGTGTCTCACTGGATGGTGAAGTATTTATGTTTCTATGTTTCCAGTAGGCTTTTGTGGAAAAGCGCTGACAAATCCCCAGTTTAAGAAGATAAAGGAGGGGCATCGAGACTCCTGAGCTTTTAGCAAAGTATAATTTGGTGGGATCAACTTGCTTTCAGCTACAGGCACAGTAAAAAAAAAAACTGTAAAAAAAAAAAAAACTGTGATTGTGTGGCTCCCAAACGAGGGATCCTGCGGCGATAAAAGCCCATGTCTGGTTTGTGCAGATTGACGTTTGCATCCCACCGTGTGCATGCTGGTTATACAAAGGAAGATCTTTATAGCTCAATCAAAATCTGAAACTTCTGAATAGAAAAGAACAGAGAATAGAGTCTTTACTTGCCACAGAGTCATAAATGGCCTCTTGCAGAGTGCAAATCTTTCGGTATAGTTATCAGACATCCAATAACAGAAATGCAAATCAAGCACATATTTAATTAAAATATGTAGGTAATGGTGATTACAAGTAGGGATGCACAATATATTTGTTCCATATTAATCTGCAAATATTAGAGACTTTCATTTCACTTATTGGAGGTTCACCTAAAAACAAAAAATCTGTCATCATTTACTTATCCTCAAGCTGTTCTAAATCTCTTTACATTTCTTTCTTCTGCTGAACACAGAAGATGATATTTTGAAGAATGTTGGGGGAAAAAAAGAACAACTTGAGGGAGGGGAAATGACGACAACATTTTCATTTTTGAGTGAACCACCCCTTTAATTGATCTGCATATTCAATAGTGTGTGTTCATTGTGTGTGTTAGCAAATCTCCAAATACATATCCATTTTCGTGCTGTTCAATATAACGCTGTGAAGCCTAAATTCACTTGTAGTATTTATAATGAATGATTTCACTTTAAAAACGGTTATATATAATCTTCAGTAAATCTCCAATTTAATATAAATTTTTATGCTGTACATTACGTTATATGATGTGATGCCTAATTCACTTGCAGAATTTAATAATTGATTGATTTTAGTGTAATGCATTATTTTAATTTATTTAAACAAAATAGTATTGAATCTTTTAAAAGGCCGTAACATGAAAATAATTACTGTCTTATGGGAATCGACCAGAATTTTACTACTGGTGCATCCCTAAGTGAAACTGTAAAATGGGTATACTTCATTATCTGCTCACCAGCTCTACATCTGGAGGGATGAGGAGGCCAGGGGGCGCCACAAACGGCTCCTCACTCTCTTCCTCTTGCTGCTCTTGATCTGAGAGAAGGGCAAAGGTGGGAAAAACAGAATGAACAGACAAAATCAGATTGGCAAGGCAAAAGAATCACAAAGAATCAGAGTTTCAGGAGCAGGATGAGAAACACACACACACACACACACACACACACTATGCAACTATGAAGCTTTCGTTAACTAAGGCCACTTTAAAAGAACTGGAGGCACTTTAAGTTTCATTTTGAGTTACTACAACTTTCTGAGAGACCACAAGCCCCGTCAGCTCTGTTTACTGCTGCTGCCTGTATGCACTCTTCTACCCTCTGCCTCCACGAATTGGCCAAGACAGGTAAAAACCAAATTAAAATTTGATGCTGAATACAGTGTGAAGGGAAATGGGGGCAGAAAATGGAAACACACTGCTGGTGCATTAATGGAGAAAATAATCAAATCTAGTAGTTACAAAGTGCCACATTAGTTGCTCTAATAAATCAAACAGCTCTTCTAAACCTATCCAACAAATAGTAAGATGTCACATGATCATTTTTTTTTTTAATGCTGATGGTTACAATCAAATAATCTCGCTCGACATTTTTGGTCACAATCAAATCATCTCACATGGTCTCACAAAGCTTTGTGTAAATGGCGTAAGGTCTGGTCTACACTGCAGATTATTTTGGCCAAGAGCCAGCCACTTAGAAACAGACCATCAGAATGATGTGTAAATGACTGAGCACTGTTTGTTTTGTTTTTCTATGTTTAGATCATGCCACATTAATAGACTGGCATTAAAATGTCATTCAGTTATTTTCAAAAGTAACAAGCATAGAATATTTCACAGAAATAATTCAGAAATAGGGCTGGGAAATGTAAACAACCTGTTTACAATTAACCTACACAGAGTAAGATACCTTTTTAATTTAGGGCCCCATGAAATCCAATTTTTTTATGGATTTATGGATTTATTATTGCTGCTTTGAGAAGTACAATTTAGTATACAACAGTAATATATTTCTGTTATAATTTCTTCAAGTTAAACTAAAATTTTCTGTCTTGAAGATCTTTGAGTTTCAATGTGTATTTGTATTTTTTTTGTGTTCAAAATTTATATAATAAGTGAGTACACCATGAATCCATTTTCCAAACCATGTTTTTGGCTTGTCCTGAATCACTACGGTACACCTATAATAAGTGTTTATATTCTGACTATTTTAGACTGGTTCGGGTAGGTGATTTGTCATAGACATAAACAGAGAGAAGTAGCTCCAGCTACAATATTCTTCCCCAAGATGCACACAGTTCTGTTTATTAACCACTAGAGCGCCAAAAGTTACAACCGCAGCTTTAATTATGCTCGTACAAGTCTTTGTTACTTTCACTGTTCATTTTATTACATTATGGTATTTCATCTTTAATTTAATAGCGCATTAGAGCTGCTCCATTGCAACAGCTCAGTAGTGTAATCACAAGACGTTATCCTGTAATAATGTGGCGAACCACTCGTTATATGTAAATCTTGTAACAGCGATATATTTAAAAAAAAAAATTTAAGTTGGCTTTTGATCATCTGAAACCTGCTGCAACTTATATTCCAAAGCAACTAACATAATGCAATTAAGTTTCTAGTTTCACTTTCGCTTTAAACAAAGTTGTGTATGCTTGACGTTTAAAATAAATGCTGTTTATAGTGAATGCCTCTATAATTTTTGCTTATATTTGCGATTTAGTTTTAATCCAAATGATGCATCTGCTAACAGAGTGAACACCAATAAAGATCATGCAACAGAAGTGTGTTCACTCTCTCTCTTGCTTGATTCTCTCCCTCTCTTTACCCTCAAGTAACTTTAGTAACTTCTGCATTGTTTTACTTTTTGACATATCTGACCGAACTACATACTTTCCAGTGATGTTTGTGAGAAAGACATATTCTCTTGACAAGCTCTCACACTATCTGCTTATCAACTCGCGCACATCAGCTATACAGACATGAATACTGAATGTTTAACATTACATTGATTACATACAACAAGTACTTCATAGACATCCTTAATCTCTAATAACTACATTCTGTTTTCTCTTGTCAGTGTTTCTTTGTCTGGAGCACTGTTTACATGCTGTGTGGTATCAGCTTTTGGTATAGGAGCATTTCATAAATTTCATAAAATCCCTTAAGTTAACAAATTGTTTAGTTATATTACACTTACAACTATGGGTTTTCTTAACTTTAGGTGTTTCTTGCAACTAGGCACTGGTACCTTGTAAATATGACTTTATTTCCAGGTGGAATAATTAAAAAAAAAAGAAAAAAAAAGAACCTGTGTGCCCTTATTCTTGAAAGTCATCTAAAACCAGCCAATCAGCTCAGAGCTCGCCACATCCAGAAAGTGCTTTCCAATTTTGTGGGCAATATCGGATGGCAAGTGAAAGAACTTTGGGGCATGACGTCCAAGGCTGATGATTGCAAATGCTGAGGTGTCTGGTGTCTGGATTCCAGTTCAGCAGCTACAAAATTTATGACTTCATCACAGTCACTGTAAGAAAAAGACATCAATGCCACTAGTTGAGTGTGTGTGCGCAGTGAGTGGGTGGATAAAGACTATGCGCCATGGGCCAAGTCTTGTTCTCTGTAGAGTGCTGGTGCGAGCAGGTGTGAATGAGGAGCACAAAAGCATTGAGGGTGATTACTGTTTGTTTTAGAAACTCATTTGTCACCGAATTTCTGCTTGAGACGAGCTCTGAGGCCTCAAACTAATTCCAGGCTCCTGTATTTATAAAGCAATCAGCCTTGGAGTGTGATGTTTTTGCTAAAACCCTGTAGTGGTTAACCGCTGGACCTTACTGGTCATTAACAGTCCCTGCATATCCACAGCCTGCCTCGCTCAGTCTTTAAAAAACTTTGAGCTTTTCAGTGCCTTGAGGCTCAAAAAACGATACTTATTTGACCTAAGGGAAATGGCCTCTTTTCATCCCGGAGCATTTTGAAGTTCGTAGGCTAAAGTATGCAGAGAAATCTGTCTCAGAAACGGAATCTCTTGAGGCAGACTTACAAGCAGCATTTCAAAACAGGCACATGGTTTTTGAAGTTGTGTGTTTTCTAGACTTGTACGGATCCCACCTGCTTCTTTGCTGGCCTCTTCTTCCTCAGTGGGCTGGGAGGGGTCATAGTAGTCAGCGCTGTAACGGAAGGCCACTGCATTGTAGGTGCCTTCATCAGCCAAGGCTTCGCTCAGCCTTTTATACTCCTCCTCTGAAAACAGAAAGAAAGATTCACAGGAAAAATTCACATGAAAAAAAAAAAAACTTCACTTCTGAATTAACTACAGTGCTCATCATCCTCAAACATTCTCTTTCTATTCTTATCCACAGCTGATTCACGAGTATCAAACATTGTAAAGTTGGATTAAACAAATCATTACTGAACCATTTTAATTCAAATATAAATGCTACACTTAAAATGCTACACTCGGTCACACTTTATTTTAAGGTCCAATTCTTGCTATTAACAAACCATTAACTATTACTTTTGCCTCAGAAAACTCATAGTTTTCTGCTTATTAATAGTTAGTAAGGTAGTTGTTAAGTTTAGGTATTAAGAATGTAGAATTTAGTAATGCAGAATATGTGCTTTATAAGTACTAATAAACAGCCAATGTGTTAATAATAGACATGCTAATAAGCAACTAATTAACAGTGAGAATTGGTCCCTATACTAAAGTGTTACCAGATTTTCTATCCTTAGTTGAGGTTTCTATTTTTGTTTTACATACACCATTCAAATGTTTGCTCAGATTTTTTATGTATTTTTTATTTTTATGTCTCCTGCATTCAGCAGCGCTGCATTTATTTGATCAAAAACACATTAAAAAAAAAACTGTAATATTGTGAAAGATTATTAAAATTGAAAATAACTAATATTTAAAAAAGCAATTTATTCCTGTGATGACAAAGCTGAATTTTCAGCAGCCATTACTGCAGTCTTCAGTGTCACGTGATTCTTCAGAAATCATTCTATGTCACCCTGGACCACAAAACCATTCATAAGAGTCTTTTTTTTTTTTTAATTGAAATGTATACGTCATCTGAAAGCTGAATAAATAAGCTTAAAGCTTTCCATTGATGTATAGTTTGTTAGGACAATATTTGGCCAAGATACAACTACTTGAAAATCCAGAATCTGAGGGTGCAAAAAAAAAAAAAAAAAAAAAAAAAAAAAAATCTACAAATTTGAAAAATATCTTTATGGAACATGATCTGTACTTAATATCCTAATGATTTTTGGCATAAAATAAAAATCAATCATTTTGACCCATACAATGGCTATTGCTACATATATACCCGTGCTGCTGCTTGTTTTGTGGTTCAGGGTCACATATGTTAATTTGGTGATGTTTACAGTGTTCAGAAGAACAGCATTTGTTTGAAACAGAAATCTTTTTTTAACTATAATATTTAGATTTCTCTTTCTTGCGTATAGATCACATATAGCAAAAATGCTGCACAGAAACTGTGTTAATTCCACACTAAAACTTAAAACCTCATATATTCACACCAATCCACACATCCAAGCAGCCACAGTGAGTTCTCATATTTAATGATCTCACTACAAAATCAAAACTACTAAAACTGCAATAGAGCACAAGGACAGTCCAATATTAAACAATCACAATGCTTTATTACAGTTTATAGGATGTTAACGTAGACAGATTGATAAAAGTTTAATGAGGTTAGGTCTCCCCCTGAAGGGCGAATCCACATGATGACTAGAGATAATGACTATGGCGTACTGACACTATCAGCAAAGGACATCATAATTCACTACCACTTACTGCGCACCTCTGTTTAAAGATTGTTAACCTGCAAATTGAGCCGATGAGCGTAATGTTGGACTTTTTAACCTGTTGATGCATCTACGGAGTTATAAGAATGTGCCATACTGATTTATCTCAATTTGATTAATCAGAATAGTTCTAAGACTAAGAAGTCGCGAAACAACATTCTGAAAATGTTTTAAAAAATTGCAACAAAAATTAAAACCCAATAGTTCCCGGCTCTAAAAAGTGATTTGGATGAGCCATGATTGATGCCCTTGTAAAATATTTCATACACACAAACACTATTTTTGAATGATATTTCAGTGCATCCAAAACAATACATCACTTATTGTTCTTAGAACACATATTTGATCATATCTTGTGTTAATCAGGCCAGACGTTACATAAATGTGCCTCAATGAAATAAACAGTTAAATTGCTGGGTGTAGTCAATGGACAAACTTCATTCTGAACCGCATTCTTGAACATAAACATTTCAGAACAAGTTTTAACCGACACATCTACATCAATAACAACATCTAACATGTAACCAACAGCAACAACACTTTCACATTCAATGGACTAAAGTTATTTGATTTATTTCAAAACAAACAGCCATGTCAGTTTTATGCTCTTCATAGTATACAAAACAAGCACAAGTACCTTTCACTATTCTGGAAATATAATACAATCAAAAAGATATTAGAGAAAAGCACTTAAAGCCTGACCGCACCAGTCTAAAGTCGATAGCCATGAAAAACTGTAATGAAGAGCTCTGGTTGTCCACCTAAGCGAAACAAGCTAGATTAATTATTTCAGATTGAAAAGGTCTGTTTTTTTCTCCCACTGCCACTATGAAAGGGTTCTCTTCATGCATTTCTACTTTCATAAATACATATACACATACATATATATATATATATATATATATATATATATATATAGTTTATGAGTGCATAGAAAAATGGTAGAATGGGTTCGGGGGGTTTCAGAAATCTGAAATGGCTAGTGAAAATGCTTCTATTTTGCATTTTCCGAATTGATTAACTTAACAGAAAGTTAAGAGAAAAGTTAATACTAGTTTATGAGTTTACACAAATAAACCTTGTCTAATTGGCTAATGAAAATGCTTATATTTTGCATTTTTCTAATTGAATAGGTTAGCAGAAAATTAACAGAAAAATGTTCATAGTTCATGAATTTATAGAAAACATAACAAAAAAAAACAAAAAAAAAAAAACAATTTGAACTTTAAATGGGTTAAGTCCAAAAGTTTGAAACTGCAAGTTAGTTTTTTTTGCCACCATGTTATCAGTATTTTAGTTAATTTTATATACAGGTGCTGGTCATATAATTAGAATATCATCAAAAAGTTGATTTATTTCACTAATTCCATTCAAAAAGTGAAACTTGTATATTATATTCATACATTACACACAGACTGATATATTTCAAATGTTTATTTCTTTTAATTTTGATGATTAGCGCTTACAGCTCATGAAAGTCAAAAATCAGTATCTCAAAATATTAGAATATTTACATTTGAGTTTGAATAAATGACCATCCCTACAGTATAAATTCTGGGTATCTCTTGTTCTTTGAAACCACAATAATGGGGAAGACTGCTGACATGGCAATGATCCAGAAGATGAACATTGACGCCCTCCACAAAGAGGGTAAGTCACAGAGGGTCATTACTGAAAGGTGTGGCTGTTTACAGAGTGCTGTATCAAAGCATATTAAATTCAAAATTGACTGGAAGGAAGAATTTGGGTAGGAAAAGGTGCACAAGCAACAGGGATGACCGCAAGCTTGACAATACAGTCAAGCAAAGCCAATTCAAACACTTGGGAGAGCTTCACAAGGAGAGAACTGAAGCTGGAGTCAGTGCATCAAGAGTCACCACGCTCGGACGTCTTCAGGAAAAGGGCTACCGAGCCACTTCTGAACCAGAGACAACGTCAGAAGCGTCTTACCTGGGCTGTGGAGAAAAATAATTGGACTGTTGCTCATTGCTCCAAAGTCCTCTTTTCAGATGAAAGTAAATTTTGCATTTCATTTGGAAATTAAGGTCCCAGAGTCTGAAGGAAGAGTGGAGAGGCACAGAATCCAAGCTGCTTGAAGTACAGTGTGAAGTTTCCACAGTCAGTGATGATTTGGGCTGCCATGTCAACTGCTGGTGTTGGTCCACTGTGTTTTCTGAAGTCCAGTGTCAACACAGCCATCTACCAGGAGATTTTAGAGCACTTCATGCTTCCTTCTGTTGACAAGCTTTATGGAGATGCTGATTTCATTTTCCAGCAGGACTTGGCACCTGCCAACACTGCCAAAGGTACCAAAAGCTGGTTCAATGACCATGGTGTTACTGTGCTTGATTGGCCAGCAAACTCACCAGACCTGAACCCCATAGAGAATCTATGGGGTATTGTGAAGAGGAAGATGAGAGACACCAGACCCAACAATGCAGATGAGCTGAAGGCCACTATCAGAGCAAGCTGGGCTCTCATAACACCTGAGCAGTGCCACAGACTGATCGACTCCATGCCACGCCACATTGCTGCAGTAATTCAGGCAAAAGGAGCCCCAACTAAGTATTGAGTGCTGTACATGCTCATACTTTTCATTTTCATACTTTTCAGTTGGCCAAGATCTCTAAAAATCCTTTCTTTGTATTGGTCTAAAGTAATATTCTAATATTTTGAGATACTGATTTTTGACTTTCATGAGCTGTAAGCTCTAATCATCAAAATTAAAAGAAATAAACATTTGAAATATATCAGTCTGTGTATAATGAATGAATATAATATACAAGTTTCACTTTTTGAATGGAATTAGTGAAACAAATCAGCTTTTTGATGATATTCTAATTATATGACCAGCACCTGTATATTTTTAGAATATATATATTTTTTTAATTATGAAGAAATTACATATACAGAAGATTTCGAAATCTCTTATCAATAGGCTAGGTAAGGTATTTGCCTAATGACAATGTGCACTTTAGATATTAATATGCATGTGCACAGATATTAATGACTAAAAATGTTTCTGTCACCAAAAAAAAAAAAGAAAAATGTGCGTCATGACGAAAAAAATTAATTATAAATTCAAATTTAAAAATCAGTTGACATAAAAAATATTTAACATATATATATATATATATATATATATATATATATAAACATAAAAATTATTTTTATGAAAATATTTCTGAAAAATTTGAAAAATACAAAAAAGGTGATTGTTTCAAACAAAGCATAGTAAATAAATAATGCTGCACCCAAATGTATCCTAAACCAGCAAAAACCGCCACTTGAGTCAAGAGTAAAAATAACAACAACAAAAAAAAGTAAAAAACTAGGACTAAAGATAAAATGAAAAAATGAACGCTGCACTCGAGCTGACATTAAATTCACACATTTGAATAATGCAGTGGTTTTCAAACTTGTTCCTGGGGACCCACAGCTCTGCACATTTTGCATGTCTCCCTAATTTACACACCTGATTCAGATCATCAGCTCGTTAGGAAAGAGCTCCATGAACTCAAATGAGTGTGTCAGATAAGGGAGACATGCAAAACGTGCAGAGCAATGGGTCCCGAGGAACAGGATTGAAAACCACTAGAATAATGCATGAAGACTGACTGAGCTGATAGATCAATGTTCATTTACCTTGCCTGGCCTCCTCCTCCAGCAGATCAGTGTGCATGGCCAGGTACCTCTCCTCATCGCACAGAGCCTCTATCCTCGCCTCCTCCTCAGACAGCTGGTAATCATGATTCCACGAGCCTGCGTCATATTCCGAAAGATCGTGTAAATGACCGCGGCCATCGTACCTGCAATATGAATCACATGGTTAAAGGCGAGGGGAAATTAACATTGGATTACATACAAGAAATACTCACCACACTGAAGAACCCTAAAAGTAAAGCCGTTTTTATATTCACATATATGCTTTCTTTCGAAATGCTACTTCACTTACAAGGTTTGCATGAGGAGATGCGAAAAAAGCAGACGGCCTAAGTGATGCACTCCAGATGGTATACGGGTCAACAGATGAGTGCACTTGCGTGATAAACTTACTAAATCCATCTAATTCTTCACTAAAACCATAAAAAGACGCAACAGGCCTTAGTAAAGAACGAATAAAAACAAAAAACAAAAAAAACGCAAACAACTCTCCTCTTACCTTACATGGTTCAACAAACCATTCCAACTTTTTGAGACTTTTTGAGACAACTGCCATCATCATTCCTAAATATACTGTAAAAGAAGTACATCCACACAAGCCCGAGCACATAAATACCTATCCGTAAGAACCCATATGGAGGAAATTTTCCTGCGCTCGCTCCTGTACTCCACTTCTCAGTTCCAGTTTCTTCGGCAAAAGAGAGAAGTGGGCGATGAGGTGGCAATCGGGGCCTGGCGGGACCCCTTAGCCTTAATTGCTGAGGAAATAAGTTCTGTATTACGTGATAGAGAGACACACACATACACATTGGAAACAAGAAAACAGATCCATGCAGATTAAGGTGGCTCAATGCAACCCGCTGCTTTTCAACACACCCCAATTTTCACATTTTTTAAAAGGACTGCAGGTGAACTGGAAAAAGTGTGGAGGAAAAGACAAAACAGATAAAGAATGCAATATTCGACTGACTATGTGTTAAAAGTACTTCCTGCAAAAGAACAATGTTAGACTTCAGATCTATGCACAAAGACAGAATTCATATAATGGGATTTGAATCATATATTACTTCATATATGAGAACCACCTTAATGCACGGACTAATTTACAGTAGCAGGTTAATCTAACGTGAATTTGCCATGGTTTGCATTTGTGACCCTGGACCACAAAACCAGTCATAAGAAGCACGGGTATATTTGTTGCAATAGCCAACAATACATTGTATGGGTCAAAATGATTGATTTTTTTCTTTTATGCCGAAAATGATTAGGATATTAAGTAAAGATCATGTTACATGAAGATATTTAGTGAATTTCCTATCATAAATATATCAAAATTTATTTATTATTTTTTATAATATGCATTGCTAGGAACTTCATTTCAACTTTAAAGGCGATTTTCTCAACATTTTAATATTTTGATGATCTCGTCCCAATATTGTCCTATCCTAACAAACCTGGAAATACTAAATAAAAAAAATAAAAAATGACCTTATGACTGGTTTTGTGGTCACATTTAATCAAATAAATGCATGGGACCAAAGCAAATTCCTAAAGTGCTATGAAGCAGAGGCCTTACATGACCAGTACACTGGATTCATATTCACTTATTGTAACATCATTCAATAAATTTGTCATTCATATTTATTTTAATTTTTTTAACCTATATTTTAAATCATATAAGTGAGTACCAAGTGAGCAAGGACTCTGCTTTGGATTTAAAACATCCCCTAACCCTGCGCAAAAAAAACCAACAAAAAAACCCTCTTAAACCGGCCTATGCTGGTTTGCTGGTCTCCTGGATGGTTTTAGAGGGGTCTGGGCACTTTTTCAGCCTGTGGAGACTAGCTTAAACCAGCTAAGACCAGCAAACCGTCTTAGGCTGATCTTTCTGTTGAAACATTTGTCAGCTTTGTCAGTGCTTACAAATAATCACAATCCAAGCAAGTTATCTTAGATCTGTCAATTTAAAGTTTCTTTTATTCACGTTTGGCCATGTAAACATCACACAATGCCATCAGCTCCTCCCGTGCTGCAAAACAACAAATACATCCAAGGTCTCTTTGGAAGACATTAAGTTGGTTAAGTAATAATTCCCATTAGGTTTGTTTAACCGACCTATCGATCATGATGTTCTTGTCCCCCATCCATGGGATAAGGTGTTTGCCCTGATCGTGGTAGATGGCCCTCTCATCGTCCCGGAACATCTTGCAGGCGTAGCCGAACACCAGCAGCTCCGCATACTTGCTGCTGTCGCTCTGCTCCTTAGTCGCTTTATTATGGTCCGTCTTGCTTCCCCCGCGCCGATACATTCCTGATAATATCCGCAAGACACGCGAAATAAGCGATAAACTGCTAGAAATGTATAACCATTTCTTTAAAGTTGGGAAAAGTGGGATAAAATATGTCTGCTAACAATTGCTCCAACACATAGCAACACATACTGAAACAAATATGGCGTGTTGAAGAATGTTGCGTTTCAGAGTCGCAGATTCGTTGCACTGTGTTTCGTGAAACTGAACGCGGTGCTGCTGTTTTAATTTGTAAAAAATATATTTGAATATAATATGTGAGCTTTTACAATATTTAAACAGTTTTGGTATTCATGTACATAGGAAAGATGGACACCAGTCATATTCGAGACGAAAACCTCAAAGTGAAAATGAAAATGATAACGCAGATTTGACCCACGCTGTAAACTTGACTGAACGCAGAAACAAAGTCAGAGAATCAGTTGACATTCATCAAAAAAGAAGTTCCAACTAAATTTTATATGAGATGTTTTATTTTCTATTAATTTTAAGTGGGGTTTGCCATTTTTGCAATACTGTTACCAGCCTATGTAGGACACACTGAAATATAGCTTAAACCATGATGTGCGCTGTATTTCTAGCAATAAACAATTTTCAGGAAATAAACATCAATAATAAATATATAATTTAAGCATAAAACTATACTAGAATGGATTATAGGTTTGCACATTTGTCCAAAATTATGCTGGGGGTGGATATTTGCCCAAAGAAAAGGCAAAAGAAAAATCACACACACGCGCGCGCGGTTTAGTTATCATTAATCTCTATTTTAATCTACCGCAAAATTAAACTGCACTATTATGGATTTTTGAAAATCACATTTCATGCAGTGTGTAACACAGCTCTAAGTGAATGAAAACATCCTGCAAAGTTTTAAATCTGAAAGTGCACTGTATATAAAGTTATTGTCTCTCAAATGAAAGAGTCTACTCTGAATAATTTAAAGGTGCTGTATGTAGGATTTTGACTGTAGTAAAGCATAAAAATACCATAATATGTTTGTAGATATTTAAGAAACATGCTAATTTAACATACTTGTTTATCTGAAAAACAATGAATCAGTTATTCTCCTTTGAAAATGAGCATTCCGGCCCGGAATGACTGCGTTTGTTATGGTTTGTGAAACCCACCCACTGCCAGTTTACCCAATTGTATTTCGGCACCGAGGGTTGCCAGTTGGCGGAAAACACAGCGTATTTAATTTCATTCGTCGGCATGTGCGCTCGTTTCTGTTGGTGTCGTTAATCTGGCAACCTGCGTGTGCGTCAAGTCTGAGGAGGAGGGGCCTGGTGAAAAAAACCGTCTCCAATATTTTGAATTTGGACTGCAATACCTAGTTCAACCACTGGGTGTCAATCCTACATATAGCACCTTTAAGTCGTTAAAACAAATCCCAAGCCATTTCATGCTGATGTCAACATTTAAACATAAAACTATATGGGTTACTTTGCACATTTGTCCAAAATTATGCTGGGGTTGGATCCGTTTTTTTTTGTTGTTGTTGTTGTTGTTGTTGTTGTTGTTGCTTTTTTGCCAAAGGACGAGGCTGTGAAGAAACAATGATTAAAGTTCATTTTAAACAGAAATACCATAGCAGTATAGCCACAACATTGTGTTGTGTCCCCTTCATTTTATTTAAGACTGCTACAGTGTTTCCCACAGACTTAAGCCCCAGACACACTGCATGATTTTCGGCTGTCCCAGAGAAAAGATTGGCATCGTGAAACAATCATGGCATAAAACCATCAGTGGATTTTTGCATTGGTCTGAATGAAAATGCAAATTCATTCTTTGCCACTAGGTGTCGCTTTTGAAGCGGTAAAGCGTGGTTTCCCCGGTAGTGGCTGTACACAAAGCAGCACTGCACTCACAAATGCTGCTTTATCAGGCATTACAGGCATGATGAAATGAAATCGACAAATCAGACCAATCACCGCAGATTAGCATCACGCAAAGGAGGGGTTTGCAAAAATGAATCGGTGAGCGAATTGTTTGAGAGTCTTTGAGCAGATAAGGTAAAAATAAATGCATGTAAGACAATGAAAGTGTTTTTTTGACCTTGCATGCATGTCAACCTTGTTGGGGACTCCCAAAACCAAAATATTAACCTTTCATATCCCATAATAGAGGCACTTTAAGAAACAGGCAGAGTGAAACAAAGATGTAATTTCCTAAGACTGTCAATCATTCAACGATTCAGCAGATTTGATAAACCATATTAGATTTGGTTGATAGGATTACTGTATCTCATACAAAAGAGAACTGTTGATTATAAAATGACCTAAGCAAGCTCTTTAGAATTAAACCTGCTTATAATTTAATTAAATTAATTCTAATTATAGCTATATAATATAATTATTTAATATTAATCTGAGGTTTGTATTTCAGCTTTAATTCTAATGAATATAAATGTTTTTAATCGTTTTAGTTAATGAAAAATCTAGTGTGTCCTTGCATGTTGTCTAACTTTATTCAGGAAACATTTGATAAAGGATGGTTTGCACAAGTTTACAACTTGCGTTTTTTTTTTTTTTTTTACTTTTTTTTTAATGCATAACTTCTGTGTGACTTCTGTTTGTTTTTAAAACAGAGAAAGGTCATGATTTGTCCGATATGTCTGTGGCAATCAAAAGCATGTCACAAATGCTGTTAGTAGAGCTTTTTTTTGAGTCTATTATCTCAGCAGACACGAAACCTGCAAACTTGCTTACCTGCAAGATCATGTAGCACAACATGTTTTATTGGTTCACATAATGTTAAGACCTGGATCTCTAGCTGGGAAAATTTTGTCTCTAGTGGTTACCATACAAGCAGGACAAAAAATAAAAAAATAAAAGTTTGATGATACACTTATTACTTCAGGGCTTCAACAAAGCTGTTAGATTCAGGTGGATGAGGGAAATGTCATGCATATACAGGTGTTTTTGATTAAGGACTGAGATAATCAAAGGTTTTCTATATGGTTCTGTCATGTGCTTCTCACTATCAGTTTTCATATAGCCAGTAAAATGTGAACTTACAGGATTTGTTTTAACTCTCTAGCACCTTGTTTGTCTGGCTTTGCATTATACAAGTACAAACAGTTGCTTTCTCTTTTAAAACACATTCAGCCTGATCATGTCTATTTAGTACAATCAGCATTAATGTAATAAGAATTTACAGACCAGTCAAAAACTGTGAAAACAATGTAAAGGATAGTGGTGAATTACACAGCAATGTTGTTGATTTAAGAAAAAATAAATAATAATATTAATGGGTCTGGCAAAAAATAATGATTTATTATAAAAAAAAAATACATAAATGCTGGTCCATTTTAGTAGTGTAGGTTAGATAAATGTCACCAATAAATTCAGGTAAACAGTTCACATTCTGAAACAATCTGTGCATAATATGTTTGGATGGTTTCTTTCACTGAAACTGTGCAAACTTTAGTCTACATTCAAACCGGTATATCATATTTCTTTATTTGTTTAGAGACATAACCATGACACACAGACATCTTATACTTAAATTCCTCCTTGGACATAAACTGTATTATTATTATTATTGTATTGTATTTAATTTATTTTTATATATTTAACTATAGAATGGTAGAAGAGGCCTAGTTTAACATTGAAAAAATCTTTTGAAAATAAATTTAGTTTCTGTACTGGTCTATTGTATCTTGCAAGTTTTCATGTGGGTGTGTTACATTGATTTGCTTTGATTTGTCATTTCTGTTTACTTGATTTTTTTTTTCAGTACCTCTCCCTGACTAATTGTTGTTTGTCTTGTGCTTTGTCAGGTCTTGACTTTGGTACACAATTCCCTTTTTTCATGATATCAAGTTCTGGATTCATATTTATATTAGTTCCAATGCATTTTTTTGTATGAAAAGCTACTGTAGAAATTGAATGAAACGCTGATGAACAGAAATTAAATCATGGATTCTTTAATTTACAGCATGTCTCTTACTTTATGCTTTTACTAAGGTATAACAGGTTTGTTGATATCGTGCCAACATACAGGTCGCATCTATATTTTGTACATTTCTGCTGAACAAACTCATGCTGGTAGCTTGGGCAACCCAACAGGTTTTGTGATTTTAAAGAAGATCCCACCCACATTTTGCAATAAATATAAATACAGCCTCAAACATAAACTGTTGAGCAAGACTCATGTACAAAAGATCTATTACAATAAAACGGGCATAATTTTCCTCCAGAGTCATGTTTTCACTGGTATTGGAGAATGAAGCTGTTGAAATGTAAAATTTATAAGTCATAATTTAAATCACCATCAACAATGATAAAGATCCTGATGCATTTTTTTTTTTTTTGTATAAAAATCTAGTGTTGAATTTGAATGGAAAGCTGCTGGACATAAACAAAATCATTCATATATTCTTCCGTATACAGCAAGACTTTCACTTCATGCTTATAATAAAGTAATCTTGACAAGTTTGTTAATATTAAGTTCTGCTTAAAAAAAAGTTGGTAAGTTAATTAAGCCACCTAACAGGTTTTGTGATGTTAAAGAAATGAGTCACACCCACATTATGAATTTTGCTATAAAGAGAGCTTTGGGAAAAACGGGTTAGTGAGACAGGCGACTTGAAGTATTGAATCCTAACAGTAAGTAACAATTTTAACAAACAATTTTGACAAAAATACTTTTGTAACAAATTTATATATTTGATTATTGTTATTATTATTTATTTATTTATTTATTTTTTACATTAGAACAGGCGTAGTTTTTCTCCACAGCCATGTTTTCACTTCTACTGTTCTCAGGTATGGAATTTTTTTTTTTGTGTTATTTTAATCTAATCTTGGTTATTTATTTGGGGAAGGTGGGGGTTTGATTGTACAAACATTGACCACTGTAATTTGTTGATGATTTTTTCTGAGCAAGAATATTCTAGTCATGCAAAAGCAAAAGTTGTTTTGTCGACCTTTTGAAAATGTGTCAAATGTTCCAATTTTATGTTGAACAACTTTGCACAAGTTCCTGTCATGCATTGCTGCTTGAAAAAAACAAAAACAAAAAAACAGGTAACAATTTTTAGATAGTGATCGTTGTTTCACACTTTACCAGCTTAATTTATACCTGGACATGGAAAACAGTAGCCAGCGTCGATCATGGTGGCACCCAGTGGCGCAAATAAGGGGTATGCAGTATATGCAGTGCATAGGGGCGCTACACATAGGGGTGCGCCATTTTGCCATAATCATTCTGTGAAAATATTCTATAGTAATAAAACGTAATAAATAATCAGAAGCTTAGTTATTAAAAAATAATTAATGGAACATTTTTTCAACAGTTTTTAGCATTTTAATGAGTTCAAAAATGTATTTATTAAAAACTTATTACGAGTCGTGGAACGGCCGTATATCTTTGCGACCGCAACAAACGGGAGACTTTTCAGACGCGCACTTCAGCTTGCCCTCGGCGCGCGAGTCAAACAAGCGCGGAAAAGGTAGGCTACAGGTGCCAAATGAGCTTCAGTATAACAACAGGGAACTGGGTCTGATTGGAAATTGTTATATGTCAGTAAAACAAACTTTCCTTTTACTGTGCTCACACGCACACTCTTCAACTGTATGCGAATATGAGGCGCACGCTCTATCACTTCATCATAAAAAACCGCACTAGAAACTGCGAGCATACATGGTCAGTTAATTAATTGGTTAGTCACGAAATTACCAAAATGACGATTAAAGCTGCAAAGCTGTGCATGCATGTATGCGCATTACATTTAAGAACTTCTCTCAAATTCATACAGCTTACTGAAATATCCTGCAATTCGAAATCACAATAGGGCCCAAGATGATAGGCTATGTAAATTATTATTATTTTTAATTTAATGCACAAGTAGGCCAAATGTGAGCACAGTGCAGTTAAATGTACTAGAAAATATGCACTAATTTTTCGTTAACTTGGAAAGTATGAAAATGAAACCATAAAATGCATAAAATATCTCATTTTACATTCTTACATTATTTTCCTTTGTACAGAGCTTGATTTAGGTATGACAAAAGTGCTGCAATTAATTGATTTTGACAACTAATAGAATGTTAGAATAGAATGACTGATAACTTTTTCAGAGTTCATTGATTATATAAAATTCAGTGAAGGTTGAGTTCAGTTATCTGCATGTCTCATCCATGAGTGGGACTATTCAATGATGGAGAACAAGATTTTGGGGGTGTTAAGACCCAGAACCAAGCTTACTGAGCAATAAAGCTATAGTGAGCCCTTTTATTAAAATACCTGGAGCCTAGGTAATACAAAAATAATACAAAAATTGTCATTCACTTCTATGTTGAAATAATGAAGATTTCTGTGCCACCCCAGACTGGTTTCTGCCCCCTTCTTGGCCATCCCTATGAAAGAGAATTCATTCATTTGAGAGAAACTGAGAAGATTGTAAACAAGGATACACACTAGTCACTTTTAACTGAAAATTGCTGTTGTAAATTTAAAATATAGGCCATCTGTGTAATTCAAGTAGATTCAATGAGTTGAAAACTCATTTAAAAGGTGTAATAGTGATTTTATAATGTCTAAATATAAATCCATTTGCAAAACATGTGAAAATAACTATATTACAGAGTGGAAATGGTAAAGGAGACAATAAATGATCCTCTGCTGCCAATTAGTGGCCATAGTGGGAATCATAACATTCATTTTAATAGTATTTGTTTTTCTACAAGGTGCAGTCATGGCAGCAATCTTCCACTTAGCATGGCAAATTTTCCATGAATTATCTCTTTAAGTAAACATTAAAGAAAAAAAATGCAGATGTTCTTTAAAATAAATGTTACTATATAAAAATGTGCAAGAATATGAATAACTTTTAGGAAAATAAATCATATTATATTATATAACAAGTGAGCAATATTACATGTGTTTGAAAAAAAAAAAGAATTAAAAAAATGTGTTCTACTCTCTGGGGTCTACCATCAGGAGTTAAAGGGGATGTTATGTGACAAACTTTTCTTTTCTTTTTTTTCTTGTTTTTACTTTCTACCCTATATGGTATTAAAAAAGAGGGAAGGGGGTTCAAACCTTTATCACTTATTTCACTCCTGATGAGTCTGTATCCTTCCACGCACAAGCTAGTAATGGGCTTTTGGTCATTGACTTGCAGAAAGTTTTCTGTGCAAGTTAGGTGCAAGTTAGTGTTGGAGGCTACTAGAATACAGGGGGGTGCTGGCACTGATCTTGCATACCCGTCGACAAATGTGCAGTTTCGCCCCTGGTGGCACCCATCGGTTGTTCAGGGAAAAGATGGTCAAGAATGTGCAGGTTATTCTTGACTTGATGAGCGCAGTTTTCTTTTCTGTGACATATTGAAACACACGTTGGAATTGGACATGTCATATCATCTCTTTAAAAAAAAAACAAATAGCTTAAATCAACCATAAACATGATTTACTAGTTGGTGGCAGGAGGTATTAAGGAAGGCACATTATCATTCTAGAGAGCATTTTGTTGAATAAAAGTCAGTGCGGTTTGAGATGAGTCAGCTTTATAAAATTCCAAGTTATTAATTTATTGTCTTCGGAATGTGCACTTCTTGTTTGTAATTCCACCATTGAATCTTACATCAGAACTACTGCTGCTCTTCCTTGTTAATGTGTTACAACCATTTGGCTTGTTTAATGTAATTTCCTTAATTTTCCAGTCTAAAAGTAACAAAAAGAAGCCATTTTAAAGAAGTAAAAAAAAACCTCTGCTACAATTTAGTGTAAAAGCAACCAGTGGGAGTCAATAATATTTTCAGTATTTCTTTTTAAGAGGGTCTGTAAATGTAAATGTTTTTTTTCTTCTAAAAGTTAATTTTGTCAACATTTGGAGACATTAGCACATAAATGGGATCAAAGATAACACATGAACTAAAAGACATAAAACTTTCGTGTTAGGGCTGTCAAGCTTTGTTATGAAAAATATTATGTATTATATTGATTTGATATAAAATGTTAATATGTGGTTGTTGATCTAAACAAAAACACTTCTTACGGCCAAGGAAGGAATGAAAAAAAAGTGGGGAGTTTTGACCTCATATTTGGATACCTTTTCACATTATAGAAAGAGAATTTTCTTTCTTGTCGTCTTTTGAACGTACAGATCATTTTGAGAGTCACAGTGTGTATCTTATAGATAAATATTTTTGGTTTATGGGGGTTTGTGGTTTGGACCTTATACTGACACCTATCAGGATAATTAATGGCCAATTTTCACTGCCATTATAGAAATGGATTTTCTTGCAGACTTCCAATGGCTGCTGTGTGCGCATGACCATTAAGACTATAGGCCGGTGTCCCATTAGTGATGTTAGCTTTCAGAAGGAAAGCTATGCACCCTCGATGCGCACTTCTGCTGAGTCCACACTAAAGCGAGCTCCACAGCAGGCTTCTACCTGACAGTCACAGTGCCATTGTATCATGAAAGTGTGGAAAGTGAGACAGGGCCTCTAGTATCTGATAATGGACATACATAACTGAGATCATGTGATCTCAACATAAGACAGCTTTTGTGTTTTCAACAGGTTTCTTTACCCTCACACTGTGTGCCCCTCAGTATGTCTTTGTGAATGAATCCAAGACGTGGGCAGAAGCTCAGAGATACTGTAGAGATAAATACACTGATCTGGCCACCACTGAAAATGAACAACAAACGATTCAGTTGATTGACAAAGTGAATGATTATTCCAATGATTTGGCCTGGATTGGACTCTATGATGATCTGAACAGTTGGAAATGGACTCTAGAGGACAGTGGTTTCTTCAAGGTTGAAGAGAAAAACTTCAGGAACTGGTATAACCAAGGACCAGATAATTATGGAGGACAAAACCTGTGTGTTTATATATACAATGGGATATGGTATACAGCAAGCTGCTCCAATACATTTTATCTTACGGTCTGCTATGATGGTGAGCTGTTCCTTTAAAATGCATAAGATGGTGAACAAAATTGAAAACTATTAAAGCATTCTTTCTCTAAACTAAATTTGATATTCATATTTTTTTTTCAGGAAGACAGAATGCCAGTGCTACTTATGTTTTCATTTACCAGTACAGAACCTGGAGTGAAGCTCAGAGATACTGCAGAGAACATCACACAGACCTCATCAGTATCAGAAATGAGGTTGAAAACCAGAAGATCCAGTATTTATTACGAAATAATTATTATTATTATCAATATGTTTGGATTGGACTGTACAGAACCAGATCTTGGTCAGATCAGAGCAACTCTTCATTTACTTATTGGAGCACATGGCAACCAGATGCTGCAGGATCCTGCACTGCAGTGTCATTTAGTGACTCTGGCAAATGGACTGATGAAAACTGCAATTATGCATTTCCTTTCTTTTGCCACAATGGTGAGTAGATCTCAAAGGTCGCTCAGATCAAAGACTATAACTAACAATAGCAATAAAAATACACTGCCTATAATAATGATAAGCAACGATATCACTCTCGGAATCTCTTTTAGAATTATTTTTCCAGCTTATGGGTGATAAAACTTTTACAATTATAGCCAATCAGAATTCACTTGAGCATTTAAAGTGGCAGACAACATAACTGCAGTGTGCTTAAAAAGAGAATTTTATTGTGCATTGGCGTGGACACTAATGTAGTTACCATTATCATTCTTGGTATGAACGGCCCTAAATTCATCATTTATTCACCCTCATGTCATTCCAAATCTGTATGCATTTCTGTCTTCTATGCTTCATGCTTATTGGATCTCAAATCATGTTTGAGAACATTATTATTAATCATTATTATTATTTTTTAATCAAATCGTGTTTGAGAACATTATCATAAGGTTTGACACAAACATAAGTTCATGCAGTTTGAGGGCTGATGTCATTAAAGTAAAAGGAAAAAAAACAACAATATATTTTGATATTTGCATTTTTCAATCCAACTTTTCACTCGGTGCTGATCACATAATTTAAAATAGTAAAGATTTCATTAAATGTAAAAAAAATTCTAAATCTTTGGTTGCAGTCTCAGACATTTGTACTCCACTGAATTCAACAGAAATATTTAGGATACTTTGATATGTTCAAAACACACACACACACACACACACACACACACATACATACAATTTAATTTGTTTCCTGTATTGGCAGCATCAGTATCATCCCGTCAGTATCACTTTGTGAATGAGTCTAAGACGTGGACTGAAGCTCAGAGATACTGCAGACAGAATTATACCGATCTGGCCACCATTGATAACATGGAGGAAATGAACAGGCTGATTAACACAGTTAATGGGAGTTACTATGGTTCAGCCTGGATTGGACTGTATGATGATCTGAACAGCTGGAGATGGTCACTGGAAAACAATGATTTCTATCAGGAAGGAGAGAGAGATTTCAGGAACTGGTATCATGAACCGGACAACAATGGGGGGAACCAGCTGTGTGTTTACATGAATTCTAATGGAAAATGGTATGATCTTTCATGTGACAACCAGCTGCAATTTGTTTGCTATGATGGTAAGGACATTTAATTTTTTTTATAAATTAGATATTTTTTTCAGTGAGAGCTAATGCGCATATACATTTGTCATATTTTATATCTCAGGTAGAGAGACTGCTACACAGAGTTACATCTCTATTTATAACTGGAAAACCTGGTCAGAGGCTCGTAGATACTGCAGAGAACATCACACAGATCTCGCCAATGTGAGAAATCAGACTGAGAACCAGAGGATCCTTGAGAGAACATATGGATATGGAGTCTGGATTGGACTGTACAGAAGCAGGATTTGGTCAAACAGTCAGAATACTACATATCAAAACTGGAGGCCACAAATTCCTGGGTTTCAGGCACAACCAGATAATGGCGTTAACCACGTTTCTGAATATGGATATCAGCACTGCACTGCAGTATCATTCAGATATTCAGGCCGATGGACAGATGAGATCTGTGTATCCAGCATGCCTTTCTTCTGCTATAGCAGTAAGTTCAGTTGCCTTGTTGGATGCCATTATATGGCAAGAATGAGAAAGAATTTAATCTCTTTTCTCCAACATGAAATATTTAATTTGTCCAGATATAAAACAAATTTAATCTGTTTTAGAATCCATTGTATTTGGTATCCAGTCGTGACAGGAAAATAATTAACTACTAATTAGTATAATGTCAGATTGTTCACAATATTATGGTTTATTGGTACATCAGTGACCAGCTCATGGCAACAATTTTTTTTTTCTGTGCTGTAAAACAATTCACAGGAACCTGCACACAATCTTCATGCACCCGTCAGTATCACTTTGTGTCTGAGTCTAAGACCTGGACTGAAGCTCAGAGATACTGCAGACAGAATTACACTGATCTGGCCACCATTGATAACATGGAGGAAATGAACAGACTGATTAAAACAGTCCGTGTCACTTACTATGGATCAACTTGGATTGGTCTGTATGATGATATGAGCAGCTGGAGATGGTCTCTGGATAATACAGCATTAGGGGGAGGTTTTAAAAGCTGGTTTGTTCAGCAACAAGTGAACTCAGGTGGAAAGAGTCTGTGTGTGTATATGTCATATTATCGGGGAACATGGAGTGAAGCATCTTGCTACTATACATTTCCATTTGTTTGCTATGATGGTACGAAATAATGCTGAGTGAGACTTTTAACCAGTAATTTGAACTTTTTTTTTTTTATTATTCCATGATATATGACATATTTGAATTGTTTCCACACAGGAAGAGTGAATGCTAGTACAAGTTATGTGTATGTTTACCAGTCTAAATCCTGGAGTGAAGCTCAGCGTTACTGCAGAGAACATCACACAGACCTCGTCAGTATCAGGAATGAGTTTGAAAACTACAGGGTTCAGTCATTAATTTCAAATTATTACACTGTTTGGATCGGACTATACAGAACCAGATCTTGGTCAGATCAGAACAACTCTTCATTCAGTAATTGGAAGGCAGGACAGCCAGATAATGCTGGAAACAGTGAATACTGCACTGCAGCGTCATTTAGTGACTCTGGGAACTGGACAGATGAAAACTGTAACACTGCATTACCTTTCATTTGCTACAATGGTGAGTAGATCTTTAGAATGAAAGAAAAAAAAACCTGTGCCATTTTTGAATAGTGAGTCAAAGTAACAAATAAGAATAAGATGTATTATAACATCATAAAATAAAGGGACTGATTAAATAAAGGTGTGATGTGATTAAATGCTTTGTATAATTACATTTTTCACCACCCTGACAGCATCAGCATCTTCCCACCAGTATCACTTTGTGAATGAGTCTAAGAGCTGGACTGAGGCTCAGAGATACTGCAGACAGAATTACACTGATCTGGCCACCATTGATAACATGGAGGAAATGAACAGGCTGATTAACACAGTTAATGGGAGTTATAATGGTTCAGCCTGGATTGGACTGTATGATGATGTGAACAGCTGGAGATGGTCACTGGAAGACAATGATTTCTATCAGGAAGGAGAGAGAGATTTCAGAAACTTTTATCATGAACCAAACAACTATGCTGGGAATGAACTGTGTGTTTACATGGATTATAATGGAAAATGGTTTGATTATTCATGTGACAATTATTACTCATTTGTCTGCTATGATGGTAAGACATTCCAATTGAAAATGTATTTATATATATATATATATATATATATATAATATACATGTATGTGTGTGTGTACATATATGTGTGTACATTGAGTTTTCTTTTGGTAAAACACTAATTGTATTTGTTGCCATTTTATTAAAATCTCTGGAGCGTGTCTTGGCTTTGTTGGCCTGAATCAAAAACCCGATGTACTACCCAAAAAACATCAGGTTTATTGAGCATTATGTCGATGCAAGCAGACACCTGTAGCAAAATAAAGATGTTTAATGCTCAAATTGTAAACTTAAAAATAATTATAAATGTCAGTGTATTGTAGATATAAATGTATGCATATAGAAGATGTATAACCAGATGAATTAAGCAATGAACTGACTTATTAATTTTATGTTTTTATCTTAGGTAGAGAAAACGCCACTCAGAAATATATCTTGGTATCTCAGGGGAGGACCTGGACTGAAGCTCAAAGCTACTGCAGAGAGAAATACACAGAATTGGCCAGTGTGAGGAATGAGACAGAGCGGCAACAGATACTGAGCATTACACGTTATTATTATAGTTATGGGTATTATTATTATGGGTATAATGTATGGATTGGTCTGCACAGAAACAGACTGTGGTCAGATCAGAGCAGCTCTTCCTTCACATATTGGCTTCCATCGACTCAAAATGTTGCTGCACAACCAGATAATGGTGCAAATGTCCAAGGACTGTCTGGATCAGAACACTGTACAGCTGTGTCTTTACAACACTTTGGTCAGTGGACAGATGAGAGCTGCTTTGCCAGTTTGCCTTTCTTCTGTTACAGTGGTGAGCAAATATACCCACAGTACTATAATGGCATAAAAGAATAAACATCAGGCTGTTACACATAACAATTGTGGATGTAAATGTGGATTCTGTAAAATAAAAAGAAACAAAAGTCTGTTTAATGAATGTAACATGATACTTATGCTAAAGTTTTGCTAATGTAAGACTTCTGTTTGTTTTTTGCTGAACCTGATGACCATCACATCAACCTATTCAGATGAGTATGGTATGTATTAATATATATGTGTCTTTCTATTAGTATATATGTGTATATAAATATCTATTTGTTTCTTCTGTTTTCAGTACATTAATGCATTGTAAAAGATTTTGGAAGTCTTGGATTTTTGAAGTTTTATGTTTACATGATTTAACTGAGACTAAAACAGAACTGAAACAATTTGTTTGTTTCAATGTAGCAAGTTAACAACATTTTTAGTTTTGACCTCTAAAACCTTTTACAGTGTGGGTGTAATAATTGTTCATTTTAACACCTGACCTGTTCCATCCTTTTTTTCTTCTTTTTTTTAATAATTGATCAGTGATGGGAATGCGAGTAGAAGTTACAAGCCTAGAAAATTTATCAGAGTCTCAGATTAAAGAGCTTGTGATTATACAGGTAAGTCAAAGTCAATATGACTCATTTACCTATGAATATGTACCATGTTTTTACATAAACATTGTATTTTATACTTTATTTAGTTTACATTTAATTTGCTATAAACATTTCATTTCAAAAGAATGGAGGCAACTAGGCAACAGTACAATAAGTACTTTTAAATTTGAATAATAAATAAAATAAAAAAAATTAATTTGATACTTAAAATGACTGACATATCACACCAGTGCATGACTGTCATAAAGCTCATGTATTTTCAGTTACAAGAGGAGATGATGAGGCTCGGAGTTCCCAGCAACGTCACCTTGAATTTAAGAGACTATCGTAAGATTAATCCCTGATGGAGGATGTTACAACAGATCTATTAAATCAGTGAACGGCTTTGTTTCTAAATGAATGTAGCTTGAATTTAACGCTAGAATGATGGAAAGTTGGGCTTAAAGTACAGCTGTACATAATCAATAGTTTTTCATGTAAAGGCATATCAGGTGAAAACAATAACATTATACTCATTATACCAATAATAATAATTATTATTTTTTTTTACATCAGTATGATTTGAATATGAAAAATATGAATATAAGATGATGGGGGATTTTGTGTTTGATTTGAAGTTATGCATAACAATTAAATAAAGTTTGAGATTTTGAAAGGAAGCTGTGGTTGTTTTGTGGGTGTAGTATAGTACTTGGGGTTTTAGTATAGTACATATATGAAAACATGAGAATCAGAAAGAACTTTATTGCCAGGTGTGTTTACACATACAAGGAATTTGTCTTGGTGTCAGGACATAGTGCAGACATACATACTGTAATGTAATAAAACACAAATAATCAAGAGAACAGACAATAAATTATGAATAACAATAAAGTAATACAAATATAGAGAAAAAGAAAATGTCACAGACAGAATACTGAATGTGCATATGTGCTATTATTAAAGTTTTGATAAGTTGTTGACAGAAGTAAAGTCCTGAGATGTGTTATATGTTTTTCATAAATATGGCCTGGGGGAAAACGTGTGTCTGGCTGTTTTGGTATTCAGTGCTCTGTAGCACCGGCCAGAGGGCAACAGTTCAAAGCAGGAGTGTGCTGGACGTGAGGGGTCCAGGGTGATTTTTTCTCACTCTGGAAGTGTAAAGTTCTCGAAAGGTTAGGCAGGGGAGCACCAATAATCTTTCCAGCAGTCCTGACTGTCAGTTGTAGTCTCTTGATGTCTGATTTGGTAGCTGAGCCAAAACAAACAGTTATAGATGAACACTGGACAGACTCAATGATGGCAGAGTAGAACTGTTTCAGCAGATCCTGTGGCAGGTTGAACTTCTGCTTGGCAAAGGAAATACAGCCTCTGTTGGGCCTTTTCACAATAGAGTCAACGACAGAGTTAATGATAGTAAACCTTCTTCTCCTCAGTTTTACCTAGTAAGGTGCTGAAGAGCATGTAACGAAATACATCATGTGGAAAAAAAACAAACAAAAAAAATCCTGTTTCCTAATTCCCCTCCTTTGCACATATCTGTTTTCTTTACCAGGACTTAGAACATAGATGGAATATGAAATAAGAGTTTTCTTTTTTAGGTGAATTATTCCTTTACTAATTATTAAGATGTAGCAAATAATTAAGAAATACAATTAAATACAGTGTCATAACTGGATAAACATACTGCATACAAACAAAAAGAGTAGCTGTCACTACTAATTTGAGATACTAAATGCCTTGAGTTGAAAGCAGATGAGAGTAGACGGCTGCAGTAAGGGGAGCAGAGAAATAGTGCAGTCAAGATGGAGAGTATTTAGCACCAATTGTGCAAGTTCTCCCTCTTAAAAAGATGAGAGAGGCCTGTAATTTTCATCATAGGTATACCTCAACTATGAGAGACAAAATGAGAGAAAAAAAATCCAAAAAAATCACATTGTAGGATTTTTAAAGAATTAATCAGTAAATTCCTCTGTAAAATAAGTATTTGGTCACCTACAAACAAGCAAGATTTCTGGCTCTCACAGACCTGTAACTTCTTCTTTAAGAGGCTCCTCTGTCCTCCACTCGTTACCTGTATTAATGGCATCTGTTTGAACTCGTTATCAATCTGGGGCTCCACGCAAGATCTCACCCCATGGGGTCAAAATGATCACAAGAACTGTGAGCAAAAATCCCAGAACCACACGGGGGGACCTAGTGAATGACCTGCAGAGAGCTGGGACCAAAGTAACAAAGGCTACCATCAGTATCACACTGCACCGCCAGGGACTCAAATCCTGCAGTGCCAGACGTGTCCCCCTGCTTAAGCCAGTACATGTCCGGGCCCGTCTGAAGTTTGCTAGAGAGCATTTGGATGATCCAGAAGAGGATTGGGAGAATGTCATATGGTCAGATGAAACCAAAATAGAACTTTTTGGTAAAAACTCAACTTGTCGTGTTTGGAGGAGAAAGAATGCTGGGTTGCATCCAAAGAACACCATACCTACTGTGAAGCATGGGGGTGGAAACATCATGCTTTGGGGCTGTTTTTCTGCAAAGGGACCAGGACGACTGATCCGTGTAAACGAAAGAATGAATGGGGCCATGTATCGTGAGATTTTGAGTGAAAATCTCCTTTCATCAGCAAGGACATTAAAGATGAAACGTGGCTGGGTCTTTCAGAATGACAATGATCCCAAACACACCGCCCGGGCAACGAAGGAGTTGCTTCGTAAGAAGCATTTCAAGGTCCTGGAGTGGCCTAGCCAGTCTCCAGATCTCAACCCCATTGAAAATCTTTGGAGGGAGTTGAAAGTCCGTGTTGCCCAGCGACATCCCCAAAACATTACTGCTCTAGAGGAGATCTGCACGGAGAAATGGGCCAAAATACCAGCAACAGTGTGTAAAAACCTTGTGAAGACTTACAGAAAGCGTTTGACCTCTGTCATTGCCAACAAAGGGTATATAACAAAGTATTGAGATGAAAATTTTGTTATTGACCAAATACTTATTTTCCACCATAATTTGCAAATAAATTCTTTAAAAATCCTACAATGTGATTTTTTTTTTTTTTTTTTTTTTTTTTTTTTTTTTTTCTCATTTTGTCTCTCATAGTTGAGGTATACCTATGATGAACATTACAGGCCTCTCTCATCTTTTTAAGTGGGAGAACCTGCACAATTGGTGGCTGACTAAATACTTTTTTGCCCCACTGTAAAACCATGATTTAAAAAAAAAAAAAAAAATCTAACATTTTAGAAGAGAACAACATGTGACTGTTGTTTAAACAAATTAGCATATCTGTGTTGTCAGCAAGCTGATTCCCATCATTACCTTGGAAGACAGATGTCTGCGCTGAGAATGACATCTCTGTTGACCTATCATTACACTGTCAGAAAAAAATATGCAAAAACTGCTTGTCACTGAGGTAGTGCCCTTAAAAAGACAACTTTTTGCATTATCTAACCCTAAAAGATGCATGTCAGTACCATAGAGTAATATGTACTCAAGTACTATGAATATTTTATGGGTAAATAGGGTACAAAGATGTCATTTAGAGCTGGTGGTAACAGATATGCAGACTAATGCAGTTATTAGAGAGAGAGATTGAGCATGTGAATTATCTCAGTTTCTGTGTCTTTCAACAGTGTTCGGCAGCAGTGTCTAATAGCAAACTAATATGTAATATGCAAATAGCAAAACTGTATGTTTAACTGCTTCAAGAGAAGCACTTTGCTAGCTCACTATTGAATCATGTATGGGGCTTTTCAGTTGCAAAACTATTTTAATGATAAAGTTGTGAGGCAGCAGTGACAACAACTTTCTCTGTGGAAGTGTAAACGTCCATTGTTAGTGCTTGACTTCAGTTGTTTTTAAAACTGAGAGATGTGTCAGATTTGTCAGACACATCTGTGAAAATTTAAAACACGTCACAGATGATCATAGTGGAACTGCAACATTCCTTTAAAATCATGATTTTTGAATGAGTCTACATTTATCTCAGTAGATTTGACGAATATAGATGTAGTTTAGATCACGTAGCACAGTAGGAAATGTTGGTTGTATCTGTCCTCTTTAAAGGCACATTTGGTTGCGGGTTCATAATGTCACGACTTGGCATCATGCAGGACAAAAAAGTTGTGTGACAAGTAAGTTTGATGACACGCTTATTATCTCAGAACATCAAGGTATTTAACCTTTCGTTTATTTTACTAGTAAACTTCAGACAGCTCTGACAACTCTCTAACAGCTCACAAACTATGGTTGTCCTGTACATATGAACATGTAAACATAATGCATGGGCAAGTAAAGTAAAGTGAGGCATACACTACAAGATAATCAAAGTCACGATTATCTTGATGGTTCTACAGATGATTTTATCAGTTTTCTTGTGGTGTGTGTTAAGAGTAATTGAATCTGCTCAGAAGAATGTTGGGGCCGGACCGATCTTAAATTGTAAATATCCAACAATATTTATGATCAGAAATGTTGTATGGTGGATCCCCTGGACAAATGCGCTCACACTCTGTAGATTGTTACGCGGAATGAAATGATTCCCAATCAGAAAGCATTTTCAGTTTACAGCTTTACTTTCACTTTAGGCTTTCAATAACGTAATGTTTCATCAATGGAAAACTTTCAGATGATGTATAAACCTCAATTTCGACAAATTGACACTTAAGACTGGTTTTGTCGTCCAGGGTCACAAATAAGCTTTCCATTGACGTATGGTTTGTTAGGATCAGACAATATTTGGCCGAGATACAACTATTTGAAAATCTGGAATCTGAGGGTGCAAAAATATCAAAATATTGAGAAAATGGCCTTTAAAGTTGTCCAAATGAAATTCTTAGCAATGCATATTTCTAATCAAAAATTAAGTTTTGATATATTTACGGTAAGAAATTTACAAAATATCTTCAGGGAACATGATCTTTACTTAATATCCTAATGATTTTTGGCATTAAAAAAAATTGATAATTTTGACCCGTACAATGTATTTTTGGCTATTGTTACAAATATACCCCAGCGACTTAAGACTGGTTTTGTGGTCCAGGGTCAGATATTAATATGTAAGGAATAATTGATGACGGGCCGCTGAATTATTAGAAAAATCACAGGTGGTGATGCGGCCACGATGCGAAGCGGAAGCGAAGCCCTAGCCCAGCATGTGTCCGACCAACCAGGGAGACGTTATCAGATGAAGGCTTTGCAGCAACTTCATAATGCATTTGATAAACTATTGTAAAACTGGTCTGTGAGAGGTTAGGACAGCATTCTTGCTCATGTTTTATCAAACTATCACTGAAATTCTGCATTTTGCATTCTGAACTACAAGTGATATTTTAGATTTGTCTTATTTGCAAAATGCACAGTTTTTGAATCCATTTTGGTCAATACTTGTGTGTTGTTGATTGCTTACTCATATTATTCAAAGTAAATGTTCACCATGAATTTCTGTTTAAGAAACAAGCGTATCAAATATAGTGCGTCATCAGATCCCAGCTGCAGCAAACTCATTTAGTTAAGAAATCCCTCAGTAATATATTATTAGAGAGATATACTGTATTATTGCAATTAAAAGGGTTGCCTTCGATTTTGTGTTTTGGTTCACCTGGGCACACTTTTAATTTTATATTTTATATTGTTGATCAAACATATAAAAAATGAGATGCAGGAATAAATCCTATGCTTCAATCTTGAGTTGGTAATTATTTAGAAATGTTCTTCCTCTGTTTAATGGTCTTAATATGGTCAATGATTTGATACTGTATGAACTTTTATCATACTTTACAGTCTTTCTTTATGGCTCTGAGTTGCAGTAGGCTACATTATACATTACAGTATATCCACAAACCAACCAAGACATCTGCACTCAGAAGTTTAGAAAATTATAATGATTCTTATTCTGAGACAGAGAGAGAAAAAATGGTTGAAAAAATGGAGTTGGGCTGTGTAAAGCATTTTCATGTAACAGCAGAATGTGGATGATTTTCAAAGAGTATATTTAATACAGCAGCTGTGTGACCCAACAGGTTTCGTGATGTCAGGTGTGTTTAGAAAAAAAAAGGTCCCTCCCATATTTAGAAAAATATAAATATAAATATTAAGACAGTCAGGTAATCTAAAACAAAAGCAGAAAGAGAAAATACAAGGCTCCAAATCAAAATGTAAACCTTTGAAATGCCTTTTCATCCTGGTATTTAAAATGTTAAAGGAATAAGTTATAGTGAAAATAAAATTATTGGATTGATTTTACATGTGCATACTATTTTCCACAGCTATGTTTCCATTGCTTCTGTTATGGGGTAAGACAAATATTTCCATAAAATATTTTATCTCTAATTAAACTAACATTTTGCATGATGTGGAATTTGGCTCATACTGCTACAGAAATTTATTTTCCATTTTTTATCATTTGGAGAATGCAGTTATTTACAGTGTCCCGTTTGGATGCTTTCTGACTGAAAAATGAAACTTGTCTTTAATAGGGTTTTTCATCTTCACCTTGAGTGTCCCTCATGAGTATGTCTTTGTGAATGAGCCAAGACTCAAAAGCTCAGAAAAACTGTAGAGAGAAATACACTGATCTGGTGACCATTCAAAATGAACAACAAACAGTTCAGTTAACAGACATGGTGAATGATGACTCTACTGATTTGGCTTGGATTGTAGTCTATGATTATCTGAACAGTTGGAAATGGACTCTAGAGGACAGTGTGGGAGAGACTTCATACTGTAAAAAATTTCAAGCGGTTTCAACTAATTATTATTTAGTAACTAGTTCCACAGAAATGTTACATTCAGTCAATTTCTGAATTGTTATTTTTTAGTTGGCTCAACCTTTAATGAACTAGTTTTATAGTCCATTAAACTAAAATGTTTTAACTGGTCAGACATTTAGAAGACTACAGCAAGTTAAGTCAATTAAAATGTAACCGTTTAGTCTATGTCTTTTATATGTTACCTCAACTAAAATGTATTATTTGGGCATCATAAGAAATTGCTGGGGAACTACATGTAACTGGATTAGGTGATGGACAGCAGTGGTTGCCTATCAGCAAGTAGTACCTTCTATTTAAAGACCGATTGGCTGTTACCTGGGATGCGTCACGTCCGTTTTCCACCTTTGTTTGCCTGTGGGTACACGTGCTGTGTTTTAATACAACCCACTGGGTTGGAACATACGAGGTGTAACCACTGCAAGCTGCAAAGTAAACAGGAAGAGTTTGTTCGAACTCCAATGGTTTTGCGAGAGAACGCAAAACATTTGAAAATTATTTTTTTCCTCACTATTATTTTCATTGTTGTAATGAAATTTATTCAACAGTTCAAATGTTTTCCGACCATGGTTTTACTGTAGTGATTTAGCCATCTTATTTTAGTTGTAGAGTCACAACAAATTTACGATTGTTACTGTATTTGGCATTATATTTACAGTACAGCCATGAAATTGTAAATGAATATCAATCTGCTAAGAACAGCAGGAGTACTACAGTATATTATTGTGTGTTTGTGATAGAATTATTGCTTTTTTGTAATATTTCCATTATGTTCTTGTAGAGACCACTGTTTCTACACTGCTTGTGCCCTTGCTGTCATCTTTTCCTGGTGGGACATTCCACCGAATGGGTGACATTTGCTTCCAAAACTCTAAAAAAAAAATAATAATAATTTTCTATATTTTTTAAAGACTGAATCTAGTAATACACATATTTAACTATTCAAAATCTGTATTGGTCAATCTCAGGTAACTTTATTTAATTTTTTACACAATTTTTAAGTGGAAGATGCATGCATTTTTCTCAGTCCTGTTACCAAAATTCTAATGTCTTTTAAAAAGCATGTTTAAAATGTCAACAAATTCCTTAATTTCCCCCTCAGGCAGGTGTTTATTTTAATGAAATTGTTGGTTTCATGGTCAAAAAACATTATTTTTATCATAAAAAGTCACTATTTATCCACACAAGGTGTATTTTTCTTAAGTACACAAACCCATTTTTTTTTCATTTTAAAGGCAACTTAAACCTCAAGTTTATCAATTTTCTATGATGCAATTTATTAAACAATAGGATCAATTATGAACTAAACATAATTTAAAAAATAATGGTTTAACTTTATTTTTTAAGGAAAAAACTATTTAGTAACAGGAATGAAACTGGTAACAGGAAGGAGTATCCATTATATTATTATACAGGTTTGACTACACATGTGAGGTGTTAATGTCTGCACTGATACAGTGAAAGTGTTGAACATTGACTAGTGAGCTGACCTCACTGCTAAAAAAAGCCAAATCATGTTCCTATTTAAATGTAGTGGTCTGTTGAGGTTTTTGTTAGGGTTATGTTTAAGGGTAGAGGATAGGTTATAAGATGGTATATAAATAACTAAAAAATAATAAATATTAAAAATAATAAACTTTTCAGTTTTTCTGTGGATATTGTTTTCTTGTCACAGCTCACACTCAAACGCCATTCCATATATGAATAATAATAATAATTACTTACTTTTATATAGCGCTTTTCTAGGCACTCAAAGCGCTTTACGATTGTGAGGGGGGGGGGGGGGGTCTCCTCATCCACCACCAGTGTGCAGCATCCACCATATATGAGTCTAATACATAATTGCCACAGGACAGAAATCATACATTTTCTGTCATACTTGCAGGAAAGTAATATAAAACAACAATGTAGGAACAACCATAGGTTTTCTCTGGGCAAAAGCATTGTCTCAGTGTGGATAGAAGGCCAAAACGTTGAGAAAAAGATGCATTTTCAAATGTAGATCTAGATTAATATGGATGTAGCCTAATATTTAAATTAATAATTCTGATGACACTACTCACTCCTGTTACTTTTACTCAGTTACTATATACAAGTATAGGATATGAGTAACAGGACTGAAAGTAACAGGATTGAAATTTTAGGATAAAATTAGCAAATACATATCTAGCCACATTATGACAAAATTAAATTATGAGAATGCTCAGCAAATTATAGTAATTCACAAAGATTTGTATTTTTAAAATAAACAAGTAACATCTAAGATATAATTTAGGTAACAGGACAGCATATTTATAATGACACTCCCAGCCACCGTTACAATATCATCAAATATACAGAAAGGAAATAAGACCACATGCTTTCGGTAATTTCATTGCCTTCAGAAGATCCAGATGCTGCAATATTATGTTGAAAATGTGTCTTGTGGAATTTTCCCAGTTTTTTTAGAGGGGGGAATGTGTTGGGGTAACAGGACTGAGTGAAAACCAGGGGACACGACTAAAATGTGTATTTTATCCAAAATATTATAAATTTATTTTGAAATAAATGTATGTAAAGCACAGATGGGATATGGAGGTACACAAAAATGCAAAACAAACATGATTTCTAAAGGATTTTAAACATTATATTTAATGTTAAAATGTAGCATTAGACACTGGGGACATGTACAAATGCTATTTTTTCAGTGTTTTAGGTAGTTTTTAATTTTTTAAAATATATATTTTAAATTTACAGTTAGATTAATGTACAGGACACTTTGTTTAATAATAAAATGTATTTTATAGGTAATTTTTATGCATGTTTGTACCTATAATGCCCTGGGGACAAAAATGTTCCCCATTCGGTGGAATGTCCCTGGTGCCAATACAGATCCTCAGTCAGATACAGGTAAATATTTGACACATCAACTACATCATGCACATAGGGTTTCTGCAGGTTTTTAAGTCTTAAAATGTCTTAATTTACCCTTACACAAATTAATGCCTTAAAGTTTTAAATCAGAGCACAAAGTCTTAAATTCATAAAATGTTGGATGGAAAGCAAAAAGTGAACGAATCTCTTCCTCTGAAAGATATTTGATATTTGTACTGGAAAACAAGACAAAATACAATCAAGATGTTTGTTTCAGATGCAAATGTTAATGAAGTCTTGAAAAATGTAATGAAATGAGTTTATTCTTAAAACAATAGCAAATATCAGTCTGAGTTATCAAAACTACCCTTTGAATTATGTTGACTTTTTTGCCAAATGGCAGATATTAGTTCTTGTTTTAATCACAAAATCACTTCAAACAAGACTTTGTATTTTATGCCATTTTGTATCTCCAGTAAATGTGTTTTATTTAAGAATCTTTAGGCATTTGCACTGGAAAACAAGACAAAAATACTGAGGAAGAACATCACTTTTTTGCAGCATGATCTGAAGCTGCAGTAAAAGATATTTCCATATTATAGCATCTGGAGCAGAGTGTTTCAGTGCATTTTTGTAAAATGAATTAAACAAATTATGAATATCTGTTTGTATTTTCAAACTCTGAAGTTACAACTTATTATGTTTCTTTCCAGACATTTACGTTCTACAGAACATGTTTTTTTTTTCTCATTTGTTCCTCAAATTTGCTTTACTTGGTCTTAAAAATGTCTTAACTTAACCTTCATAAAACCTGCAGAAACTGTTTTCTTACACATTAAACTAAATAGAAATTGGCCGAACAGAACCAGGCAAGTGATTTGTGGTTTGGGCTTATCGTTTCCCCACTTTTCATCCTGCTGCAGCTGCTCATGATTTGTGCTTGTCGTGTCAATTAAAGGACAAACTGTCTGCATACATGCCAGTGGACTTATGCGAATGAAAAGGACTCCTGCAGGTGTCATTCAAACCAGGAGGAGTGAATCGTTGTGAACTGCAAAATCATTGTGAACTTTTTTTTATTATAACTAGTTACCTAGCTGGGGACTACTTTCAGGCGCTGCGTAATATCACTGTGCATGCTGCGGCCATGTTACGGCAGCAAAGTTCCTTGATTATTACTCCGGAATGAGAGTATAGTTCTTAATCATATCAGCCTAGAAAATCGCAACTTTTCATTTTCTGCCGGTCTTAGTACACGATATAACTACAGAAGAGTCAAGTTTTAAATAGGACAAATATCGAAACTCTTTGGTCATTTTTGAACGCGATGCTACTGGTCTTAATCGGATTCAATGATCTATGCTAAGCTATGCTAAAAGTGCTCTCACCAGACCCGGAGATCGGCTGAATGGATTCAAAAACGGTAAAACTCAACTTATTAACTCTGGGGGAATTGGAGAATGAGCCTATTTCCAAAAAAAGTGGAGTGTTCCTTTAAATAGCTTTGCAGAGCATGTACTTCTTGACCCAAACATTCACACTATTTTTTTTTTCTGCTTTTCAAGGCCCATGGTGAGACTCTGGCTGCAGCCATGGAGGGGATGCAACTTGGCCTGTTGATAGGCTATGAAGGTGACAACCAGGATGCCTTTCCACGTGAGGTCTTCAATGTGGCAGTTGTGGTTGAGGAGACTGTTGTGCTTCACAACTTCAAGGATGTGCCATCCAGCTTTGCCATGCTTTTGGGGATCATCTACTGCGTTAACCTTGAGTATCCACGAGCCATGAAGTATTCCTTTGAGTTCCTTCAGAGGGTAGTGATGAAGATCAAACCAGATCAAGCCTCTGCCAGAGTCCACGGCATCCGACACAAGCTCCTGAGATATAATTTGTAAACCATGCCCCACCCGAGAATAGGATTGGAATTCATTTTTTTCATTTGCTTCTGTTGACATGCATACCAAAGTTGAAGGCAAAATCACTGATTTTTTTTGTTGGACTTGATACATTTACTTTTGTTGGACTGAAAACATTTAATGCTGAATATTGTTCAAATAATGGGGTCAAAGTATACTGTATTCAAGTTTCAAATATTTGAAAACAACCAGCTGCAGTCTGAAGTTTGGGGTTCAGCACAGCTTTTGGTATAAGTTAGCTGGATCTGTGAGATTAATGTTAAAAGGTTTTTTAAATGTTTACATTTTAAAACCTGTTCAATATTTCAGTGTTGTAAGGAAAAAAGCTAATGCTTTTAAAGGAATGTATTTTCTGTTGGGTGAATATGAATAGTGTTCAGTACAGCTTTGGGTGACCTAATGGGCATATGACAAGCAGAGGGGTGTGCACGTGCATATAGAAGGTGAGATGTTTCCTGCAGTAATCATCAGTCAACTTAACCTCATTAGGTCACACACCAATAACAATGATAAACAACTTAAATGACAGGCTGTGATTTTATTATTATTATTATTTTTTTTTTTTTTTGGAGGTGCTAAATCTAGATATCTATACTGCTGTATGTCTATTGGTCTATCTAGCCTACATTCAGCATGACCAACTTCTTGGTTGACAACAGGCACTGCAGACAACTGCAGGAAACACTTCCCATCATCCACCTTCTATACACACACTGAGAAATACTTGTGGAGTCTGCTTGGGATACCCCCTCATAGTGTAAGCTCACACACAACCCTTCTATTTATCTTAGCCTCATTATGTGACCCACACCCAACCGAAGTTTGGTATTGATTACAAGTTTGAGATGATTTCATGATTGAAGTGTTTATGTATAGCTTGTATTGGCTTAACATCGGTTTTAATAGTTTTAATAAAAAAAAAAGTTTTGTACTCAAATTTGTGTTTTTATAATTAATTGTTAAGTTAAAACAAGACATTCTTTTAGATCATCTTAAATTGATACCCTAATTCAAAGATATTACTTAATTTAAATTACTAAGTTGAACCCACTAATGGGGATAAGTGAACAGAATGCTCATTAATGAGTTCACTTTATTTTGAACTTGCATAGCAAAGTTGAAACAACAATAATTGTATAGTCATGTTGACTCGCAGAAGGCAATTCACAGCTTAACAAGACTCAAAATAATGAGTTAAAACAATTCATTAATCCATTTTGTTTTTACTTGAAATTTTGAGGCAGCTGCTTAACTTATGATTTTAAGTAGAACCAAGTAGATATTTTTTACAGTGTACTGATCTAAACAGCATGCTCATTTGACCACAAAACTGCACATTTCACAGTATGTCAAGCACCTGGCCAAACTGCTGACCACCAGTTCTTCTTTAAACACAACTCCAGAGAAACATCTTGAAAGCGTGTAGTAAAACAACCAGTGTGCCAGTGGTAACAATGAAGCCTGCGGATGTAAACCCACCAGCACCTGCTCTGACCACACTCCTAACTTATGAGACCATTGAGACAAGTGTATTATGGAGCGGCAGCAGCAACCTGAGCAGGAGAAGACTTGTCTTGCTTGTGGACAGCCAAAGATGGTTCCTCCATCTACTTTTTTCTTAATCAGCAAGGCCCTGTCAGGTACTTCTACTGTTCCACAAAGGTTTTTAATGCTTACAGTGATTTAAGAACTAACAAACCCCAAAGGTAATTAAGTGAACTTGAGGACACAAAGAAATGGGTGAAGGAGAAAGGACAGCAAAAACACAAAAGGCCTGAAACTGAACACGTTAGTCGCTTGTGCAGATTTTGTAAAATGGAACTGAAGCAAAACAGTCCTCACATACACCCAGGCTTTCCTGGTGTATCAGGCAAATATGTTCATTGCCCTGCTAAAGTCTTTTCCATTTACCAACCTCAGGACATGCAGAAAGATGACCTGGAAAGAGTTTAAAGAGTCTGCATTTTACAAGATGGAAAGACAGAGATGTGTGGCACAAAAAAAGAAATAAATGACATTTCTTGATATTTTGCCCCTTAGTAATATTTAACTCATGTATATACTGTATATTTTGATTTGTTTATTTTTCAGTGTGAGACTGTAATATGTATGTTTTGTCAGAATTTAATTTATTATTTTATTTATTATTTTGGATCAGTATTTACTGATCTTAAAAAGTGCTTAAAGCATTTAATAAAAACAACTGAAAATTACAAATTGCTTCACGAGTGCTGTTCTTTTTCATAGGACAGATATTTTACAGTTTCTATGGTTGTGGAAACACTTAATTGATTATTTAACTTAAGTATGACTTAAATTATTCCATCACTCAATCAATTTTCATTTAGTACTTGAATATTACTTAGTTTGAGTTCAATTTAAATGCCTCTTACTTTCATTTCAAAAGCCGTTTAATAGAGACCATTCATGTTTAATATAACCATTATTATATAATTCATATTTTCATATAACCATGTAATGTATACTATTATTTTACTGTATTTCTTTTAATACTAATCATCTATTCACAATACTTTGCTTTGTAATCCAAAAAGGCAAGACACAAATTTAAAATACTTTGCAGCTGTATTGTTAAATTTAAAAATTTTGTTTTATAAAAAGCACAAAGATGTGTGAAATAATGGTTTTAGACCTGCGTGAGTGGGAGTCAAACCCCTGTCCAAATAAATGCATGATAAAATCTGATTGGCTATGACATTTCCGCTCTTTTGCCAGCTGTTGAAATGCTTCAATTTTATTGACTGTCACTGAATTCCAGCTATCCACGGCTGGCCCCTGCGTGGTGGTTGAGAGCTCTACCACTGAGCCACGGGAGTGGTAATGTTGGACCCAAACAAAACACTTAAGGCAGTATTCCAGGAAATGTAGATTTATTTAAAAAAAAAAAAAAAAAAAAAAAGCCTTTGCAAGGATTATTCAACAAAAGTTCTCCTTGGACCGAGGTATAAACAACAAAAACAATGGAAAGAAAAAAACAAAGGAGAAAATAAAAACTCCACAAGGGGAGAAAACAGAACCAAAGAACAATAACAACTACAGAAAGGAACTTGGGGTAGCTAGAGAGGCTTTAGCGAGACCAGGCAGGAGACACAGGGTAAAGACTCAAAAAAACAGAGTGAGGAACCAAGGGAAAAATACGCAACTTAAATACACTGGGGGGAACAAGGCACAGGTGAGCTGATAATGCTAACAAGGCCACACGAGGAAGAACTAAGGCAGGGGAGAACACAGAGGACCTCTAGAGGCATGGAGATAAACTACAGGAGGTAGGATGCTGACAATAATAGCCTTTATTTATTAACAATCTCCATTTATAACATTTTTTCATACAAACTAAACATACAGGAATGAAGAAAAAAAAGCTACCTACATCTTGGATGGCCTGACGGTCAGTAAATTAACAGCAAATTTTCATTTTTAGGTGAACTATCCCTTTAAAGCTACAGTTCAAACATTACATCTAATACAACTGAAAATTTCAGTTTAAACTTTGTTTAATGAACTAAGAAAAAACTAAACTAAAGCTAAAAAAAATGTTAGCAAACAAACATTTACAAATATTATTACTTTTCACAATTGCATCTTTAAAATGAGGCAGAAGTAAAAAATAAATAAATAAATAAATATGAACCAGGTGTGACAGTATAAAAAATCAAATCAAGTCACCTTTATTTACATAGCGCTTTATACAATACTGATTGTCTCAAAGCAGCTTCACAGAGACAAACAGGAAAGTAGTTTGTCAATAATGCAAGAGGACATTAACAAATCATTTTTCCAGTTAAAGTCAGTTCATTGGTGATTCAGTCTTGACGTCATCCAGTTCAGCTCTCTTCTAATAATGTCTGTGCAATCAGCCAAGCATCCCCAAATAAGCAAGCCAAAGGCGACAGCAGCAAGGACCTAAAACTCCATCGGTGACAGAAATTGAGCAGAAAACCTTGGGAGCAAGCAGTCTCAGTCGGGGGGCAGTTCTCCTCTGGCCAGACAAAACCGTGGTTTAATTCTAGGCCCAGACTGAGCAGAGGACTTGTCTGGTTCTTGTGGTCTTGTCCTGATGGCCAACGAGGTCTTTGAAGGGGATCTGTCTGGCTCAGCTGACATGGTCTCCGCTGACATTCAGGGCTGTAGAGGTCATCTCTAGGTGCTTATCCACCATCTGATCTGGATACGGACTGGACCTGGGTGGCTACATTCACCTCGGAATAAGAATGAAACAGACTAATATTAGCATAGATGCCACTGTGAACAATAAAGCACATTATAATTGCAGTAAAAACTAAACATTTACACATATTACCTGGAATGAATACAATAAACTCCTAGTCTTGAAAGTACACACAGTATAGTTACAGTGGAGCGGTCTGGTCACGAGCCAGTGTTTGGTGCCTTGGAAGAACTGACTGGGTTGCATCTGAAATCTTGCAAAGATGATAATCAATATCAGTTAATTAAATTTGTGATGAAACAGAAGTTGCAACCTTTTTTTTTTTTTTTTTTTTGGCACAAATCCATTGCACAATAGGGAGCATTGATGCTGACTGGATTTGTAATAGAACATTTCATATTATAGGGCTAAGTTACCTCAAATAGCATAAAAATAATATCAAAATATAACGGTCCTGCCTGTTGTTGATAAATACCAGTGGGGATGTTTTACAAATTGATTGATCAGTGTTTACTGATCACGGTCTTTCCCTGTGCAGGGACTCGTGTGCACTATCTACTGATTCACTACCTAGGGAACTGACTGAGACGCTTTGAACGGCCCTGTGAAATGATTCAATTGTTTTCTTTGGGAACGATGAACTTCTCTTCCGAAGCACCTTCACTAGACAAGAAATGCTGTAACATTAATCCGCCCCATTTGAAAAAAGCCACTTTCCACCATGCCTTGTAGTCTCGTTTAATGTCATCTTTTTACTTCATGGGACAACTCCAGAAGTTTACACACGCAAAAACCCATTCAACATGCCCATGTTAACTTCAAATGAGTGCATTAAGTTACTGTGCTTTACATTAAGTTACACGTTTCATATATTTCAGTTAACGTTAACGTTAGTGTTAGTCGTAGCCTACTGCTTAATGCTTATCCACCTTTTTCTTCAACGCGGAAGTAAGTCTATGGGTGAGACTTCCGGTTCATTAGCCGCTATAGGTAAATAACGAGAAGAATAACAACGTGCAGTAAACGGTAAAACTGTTTGCACTACAAATCAGTGTGTTCATAATTAAGGTAATACATTAAAATAATATGATAAGACACACTAATTTTCAATATCAAGCAGCAAAACGAACTGTTTTGTACAGCTAAAAATAGCTGGACGCAGATGAGACCGGAAGCTAGACCCATATAATTTACAAATGGCCGCGCCCATTTTTACGTCAAGAAAAAGGTGGATAAGCACACAATAAATAAATAAAAAATATCATACAACACGCCAAAATTAGCTAAAATTCATTATAGTAATACAGCTTTTGATATTAAGTGTTTTATGGATTAAACAAGGTGAAAGACCACATTCCCTTCATTTAAATTTCCCTCATAGCCTACATCATACAAAGCTTATTCGATGTTTTTAGGTTGTACGTTTGTGTACATATGTTTTAAATAAAACATTTACACCTTTTAAAAGTAAATACATAAAAATACTTTTTTTTTTAAAGTAAAAATACGTTTTGATAAATTCAGTCTAACGTTAAGAACAAATATTTATTCAGTGCCACAATTGACTTAATTACCTGATGCCTGAACTTGACATAGGCTACACTGTCTTATATCCACTTTTCTTCGGATATACAACTCATAAAACACTTTCTAAATATATACGAATATGTTGCATGATTTTCTCGTTAAATTTAGTCTAAATAATAACATTTATTTAGTGGCTCTTACCTGACGCATGAACTTGACATGATGACGGCGCTGTTTCTCCCGCGAAGTCACTCAGGCTCGTGCATGTGCAGAATGATCTCAGTGTTGGCTGGAATTGTTTTTATTAGTTTAGTCAACATTTAGCATTCTGAATGTTGACTGGATTCTAAACTAACCATTTGTTTAATGTTTTTAAAATATATTAGTGCAGACTTAATATAATATGTCTTCTCAACTAAGCACAAGCAATAAAATTAGTTCAACTTAAATATTTCTGTACTTCCAACATTTTGTTAATTGGAATTTTTACTGTGCAGGAACTGGTATAACCCAAACAATTCTGGAGGGCAAAATCTGTGTGTGTACATGAAGAATGGGTTATACAAGTAGAGTAAATACTTTTCAGAAGTATGTACAGTTTATAAGAGCAGTATTGTAGTCATGTTGTTTTAATTGCAGCTATAATTTTGATAGATTTTTAGTCAAGTCAACAGATTTCACGCTGATGACTGATGCTGTGTAATGCTGCATAGTCACATAATGGTTTATAGGAATGCGGACAGCGGGGAGCTCAACACTGTAGCGTCCGCTTAGGCTCATTGATGGTTGATTACACTTTATGCTTTAAGAGACCCTTTTAGCCTTTTGACATTTGCATACAAATTACCGACCTGGCCCCACCGTCTACATTTATATGGGTGCTAAAATTTAAATGGCTTTCCCCCACTATCAAAAAGATGCTAAACAGATCGCCTCTCTGGTCTCCCAATCGAACTTGAAACACAGTCCAAAGAGGAGTGAATGACCCCCGTGCCAGGCACCAACAGCCTGACTGGACCAGTGGTCTCCAAAATTTCAATACACATCACACACGCACAAAGACATTTTCTTTATTTAGGCCATAATTAAGCAGTTATAAATGTATCTGGTATATGCATGTGTTGTATGTATGTTCTCCTATTATATTAACCTAGTTACAACTCTTTACCTGTATTAGTTAGACTCTAAACGCCTATATTCAAGTGTATGTGTGTATCTTTGCTTTAATATCTTATAGAGGGTCCTTTCTTGGTATCAAAATGATCTTCCTTTTATTCCTTGAACAATGATGTACACTATGTGATCGTGAAATACATCATACAATTTTTACTATGCTCTGAAGTAAAACTGCACCAACTCTCCACACTGTTAGACATTTCTATAATTTCTACAATAATTTACTGTATATCACCCAGTATAATACTGCAAATTCCCTTTACAGTAAATAACTCTAATACCCTTGCATCAAGGGAATTTTCTGTGACGTCGGACCCCAAATACAGAGACTTACTGTATTTTTTTTTAAATTGCTGTATACTTCTGTATTTGCTGTAACAGACTCTTTGGTGCCATTTTATTGAGGTTGTTTTATTTTCCGCATTTCTTACATTTGGATTGACACACATAGCAATATGTGCTATTGCTTAGACCTGAACAACCATCAATCACTTAATTAACCCTCGCATTGAGTTTCTCAATGAGGCTCAATGAGGCTAAAATTTATATTAAATGCACCAGTTCAGCCAGAATCTGGAGTTGTTTTACTTGCGTTGCCTTGTGTTACAGAGATTCCCTTCTGTTGTCGTCGTTGCAGGAAAGGGGTTTTCCCGAGTTGGTGATTGGCTGGAAGTTCAGTAGTCTTTGAAGTGATGTCTTGAGAAGCCAATGGTTGGGCGTTGGCTGAGGATGGTCTTGGAGTCAGTTGCTGGTTGAAGTTTGAAGCGGGTGCAGTCGGAGCTGGTCTTTGCGGCAAACTTAACTTTTGAACACGAGACTCAGCGGAAAGAAAAGAAACTAAAGTAAAATAATAAAATGAGTAACGAGACTAGGTGGTTTTTCTTCTCATCGTGGTGTTAAGTAGCAACTGGCCTGTAGGCCAGAGCACCCTCAAAGAGCGCTAAAACAGTGGCCAAACGCGGTGGCGAGAAGAAGGGACGAGAGAGGGGCGAAAGAGGGGACGAGAGAGAGGAAGATTTGTCCTGAGTTTTTAAACTCAGCTTTTGGGACACATCCCGTTTGGTGTCTTGACCAATTAGATAGGCTATTATCTTAGCTAGGGTTGTTCCTTCCATCATAAATCAGCATGTTATCAGTCACATGGTCCGAATTTTACACACTCTTGCAAAGTATACTTTTGGATGTGATTTCTATAACCAGAATATGATACATTTGACACAGAATTAACTGAAAGAAACGTTTCAAGCTAGAAATGTCGAACTCATACATACCAAACACGACTAACCTTAAAGTCATTCAATAGTTATTAGAAAGACATACATAATATGTGCTTAAAACATGATAGTCTAATGTGTGGTTACATACATAATATAGTGTTATGCCTAGAAAAGGTCCTTTTAGGATGATTTTATATGCATATGAAAAAGAAAGTCGCTGTGTAGTTCTGTGGGGACCAAAAGACATGTTCTTTGGACAGAGGATTTTCAGTCTGGTTCTTTGTCTTCTATGTGTGGGGGAAAAGTCAATCTAAAGAAGCTTGTGATTTCTCTCGTGGAACACATGTGATGGCCATCTCTTTGACCATTAATCGTGATTATTTACCCCAAATTTGACCATCTCCTTCCTGCGTTGGACTTATCAATAAGTGTTCTTTTGTCTTAATGTTGCGAGCTGTTCTGTGAAAGAGGCTTGTTGGTAAGGCTTGCTCCAGACTCATGGAGCTAGGAATCTGATTTATGATGTCCTGTTTTCTTGGGGCCTCTCCTGGAATTTCGGCTCCTCATGTTTCGATGTTCTGATCGAATCTTAGTTTTGTCTGACTCGTTCTGATGCTACAATAAAATCGTATGTTAGCTAGGTTTATGGCTAGCTGCCTTTCTAGTTTTAGAATTAGTTTGTTATAGTTTTTAATTGAATTTAAGATTTACTGCATTTTGTTGTATAGCCTATAATAATAATAAGTTTTATTTATATAGCGCCTTTCCAGAGCACAAGGACACTTTACAATAAACATCAGAAATGGGAGAAAAACATCAAACAATAAACAGAAAGAAAATAACATCAGAAATCCAAAGAGTAATATACAACATGAAACAAAATAAACAGAAGTTAACTAAGAAAGATAACATTCTGAAAACAAGTAAGTTTTGAGCAGCGATTTGAATTCAGACAGGCTATTGGCAAGACAGAGTGATCTGGGTAAAGAGTTCCATAATTTAGGGACAACAACACTAGCCTATGTGTTTTAAAGGCAACTGCAATGAAGCATCAAGAAAGACATGAGCATGCCATCCTGAGACTGATAATTCACGGTAAGAGAACAACTATGGTTTTGAGAGGTTTGTGTGTTCTAGAGGTTTGCCTTTTAAAAGTATGCCATCTTTACTTCTTGTTTTTCAGAGAAGACATTTCTGTCACTAACAAAGTGGATGGTGACAAAGGTGGTGGCAGCACCTTTTAATTTTGGAGCAGCATCTGAGTTTTGCAGATGGCTATGTATTCTTTGGCTGGTTGTCTCCCCCCCCCCCCCCCCCCCCATTATGTTTCTGTTGCCTAAAGATTCTTTGTGAGCATAAATCCAGAGGACACAACATAATGCACTGCAAAACATCCTAAGACAGGAGCAATGGTGAAGATGCACTGTTCCAGCATTGGCAGACTGTATTTTTAAGTGTTACACATGCAATGTTTAAAATAAAGCATTTGATGTTTTGTAATTATCGTGTCTGTTTTAACTGAATGCAAGTAGTATCTTTGTAGAGTAAAAATAAAATTAATTCTATAAAACAATTATAAAACCCAATGAAATCTATATTAAAATGAATGAATTACAGTAGTATACTGATGAATTTGTAAAACTGTAAAACAGTACAGTTTGCAACTGTAAATCAAATACAGTCTGATACTGTAAATCTTAATTACAGTAACTTACTGGCAACAGTGTTGCCAGTAAGTTACTGTAAAACCCCTTTGAAAACAGTGCAGACCAGCAATAAAAATGCAAATGGTCCATAAACGGAGACAAAGAAAGTTTCTCCTGCTCAGAATTCATGCCTCTGATTGGCCACTCCACCCAAAAGGTGGGTGCGGCTATGAACTATCAAAAGTTCTGAACTCAGACTACTCATCACTCAAAACCTTTCTTCTTGAGACGGACACTACCAAGACTCTTCAAAAACTCTCCTCTTGAGTTTTACATTCTGGCAGTTTTACCTTCAAATAACTTTGTGGACTCGCTGTGGACTTTCCTTTCTTCAGAAAAACCTCAGGAAAACCGCACTCCTAAAGAACTCATCAAGAACCTCCGTTGTCTATCGCATCAGGACTCTTGTTCAGCAACAAAGCCAATGCTAGTAACCGTTTACAACTAATTAGATGTGTGTTTAAGTTTGAACCCCTTTTTAAGGTGATATTTGATTCTTTGATGATTCTCATTAGGTTGTGGTTAATTGAAGTGAAATAATGCCTTTCTTTGTTCTTCTCTTTCTCTCTTTCCTCGCTTTCCTTCATTCTGTTTTGCTTAATTTAGTGTATGTTAGCTATAGTTTCTTTTATTAAATCACTTATATTCACAACTGATTGTCTCTGTGTTCTGCTCACAATTCGAAGTCACTGAATGTTGATCCTTGCTACATGCTAAACTATTGCTAGTACTGCATAAAGTAGGAAAGTTATTCTTCCTTGGCCAGGGAAATAACCTTTCCTAAAAACATGTTATGCTTTAACATAATACCATGATAAAATACTACCATTTTCTCACACAGAACAAATCAAGTATTTCATCTCCAGGAAGAATTTATAAGGTAAGGACTTCCCAGCAACATTTCCATGATACATTTCATAAAACCGGTCAACTGAGTTGGTGATCAGCAACACCTGTATATATATATATATATATATATATATATATATATATATATATATATATATATATATATATATATATTATTGTGATTCACTGAAGAAGGCTTGTTGCCAAAATGTACAGCGAGTGCAGATCCTTTATCTGAAAGTGATACAACCGGTTTATAAAGGAATATGAGCAGCATTTCCGCAACAAGGGTTTTGGTACACATTGTTCTGGTTTTTATTGTTCATGTTCAGTGATTTGCATGCTGCCCGTCCTGCTGTAAACTTAAAAATTCAGACTCTGACTATTAGAAGCACAACTAGAAACCCAAGAGACTGTAATTGTGAATGTGATTTTATTTATTTATTATTTTATTATTATAATTTCTTTTTGTGACAGCACGATGAGTGAGTGTGACTTTTTCACAACAGTTAAATAAACGGTACTGAGTAACATACATTTTAGACATAAGCCTAACCGGTTATCGTGCCTAACAACACCCTTTAGCAGTGACTTATTCACAATACAGCACGCCTTGAGTACTCTTTTGTTTTCATAAAACGGTTACCACACAACAGACATATTGAAAACAAAAATGATTTCTTTCATAAATTGCAGTGAGTGCTCTAAAATATGAAACAGCAATGTTTCAGGAGTTTATAATATGCTTATTTGATAACTCTTTTATTTCCTATATGGGTTCATGTAAATGCTTTATTTTTTAAGATTAACTGTTTTTTTTTTAAAGGCATTGTTAGATTCCAATGTTTCATGTCATTGCTATGCAAAATGATTTGTGCAGACATAAACAAATTTAGGAGTATTCGTTGGTGCATTACCATCAAAATCAAAAACGAATCCACTGGGTCCTCAGTGGCTCTGATGTCTGGAGAAAATTAGGACACTTATATTCTTCTACATCTAACAACAAAATACCTGCATTGCTTACAAGACATTGTTATCGCAACAACTGCTTAAGCGCAGAGAAAATGACAGACTTCGTATAACTGGCTGAGGGTGGAAATATGCTAATATGGGACAGTACATCAGAGGTTATGGGACGGGCCTGAGCAATATGACATCATATTGTCTTGATGACTGTTTAGGTTTTTGGGAGATTAAAAAAATGATGTGCAGGGTGGTTGTGTCTACGCACTACTAAGACACATATGCAAATGAAGATATTTTGCATCCAATGTCTCCTTTAAAATTAAAATATTACAATCTTCATTCAAGTGATGAAGGATTTTGAAAGTCTGACAGTGATAAGTGTTGAGCACTACTGTAAGGTTAACCCTGTCTGCTTTACATGTTTCAACATGATTAACAGTTGAAAACATTGAAATTTCAAAACGTAATCAAAAAGTAATCAAATGTAATCAGTTACATTACTTTAATAAAGTAATTGAAAAGTTACACTACTTATTACATTTTAAGTATGGTAACTTGTAATCTGTAACGTATTACATTTCCAAAGTAACCTTCCCAACACTGTTTATCGTGAATAAAACACTGCTGTTGACCAATCAGACTCAAGGACTGGAACAAATTGTTTTATAAATATCTAAAACTTTTGAATTGCGGAAATCTGAATCACAGGCATATGTGACCTTGGACCACAAAACCAGTCTCAAGTGTCAATTTTTCGAAATTGAGATTTATACATTATCTGAAAGCTGAATAAATAAGCTTCCCATTGATGTATGGGTTGTTAGGATCGGACGGTATTTGGCCGAGGTACAACTATTTGAAAATCTGTAATCTGAGGGTGCAAAAAAATCTAAATATTGAGAAAATCGGCTTTAAAGTTGTCCAAATGAAATTTTAGCAATGCATATTACTCATCAAAAACGATGTTTTGATATATTTACAGTAGTAAATTTACATAATATCTTCATGGAATATGAGCTTTACTTAATATACTAATGATTTTTGGCATACAAGAAAAATCTATAATTTTGACCCATACAGTGTATTTTTGGTTTTTGCTACAAATATACCCCAGCGACTTAAGACTGGTTTTGTGGTCCAGGGTCACATATGATCTGTAAATATTCAGATTATACATATATAGTCTACAAAGTATAAAATAAAGGAGTGTTTAATTTTTTTTAATGAATAAATTTAATAAATTATTCAGTGGCTCACTCATAAAGTCGTAACCATGTGCCCTACAGAAAGGGTCACTAAAGAAATCCCCATCACTAAAGCACAGCCTGTCTGGATAATAAGCCCTGAACAGTTGCTTCAGGTACAGGAAGTACTTGAAAATTGGAACGGTGTAGTAGGAAATCAAATCGGTGGTAGTGCCTCAGTGTGATGCAGAATTACACTTCTGTGTAACAAGCAGGAGTGTGGTAATTTCATTTCTGAATTGTGTATATTTTTTATAACAACACTGGAAAGGGTGGGTAGTATTGGGTCATTAGTAATTAGTATAATTATGTCTTTTTTATCTTAATTTTATGGGGTGCTTTATCTTTCATGTTACACAATATAGATTTGTGTGTACTACTGTGCTAAAAATGTCCATGTCCAAAATGTCAGAGTCCAAGTCCATCCAAGTCCAAGATCATTCATAATTGTGTCTGTAAGGTTAGGACAGCATTCCTGCACAAGCAAATGGTTTTAGGTTTCATGTTACATAAAACTGACCTACAGTTTGAATGTTCTCTATTGTGAACAGTAATGTTGACTTTAAAGTGGTATTACCAATATTTTGGATTATTGTCTAATAGATTTTAAAATTGACAGTTTTTGAACCTTTTGATCAGCTCTTGTTTCTTGTTTATTGCTTTATAGTGATTAATGCAGGTTGTTTGTACTCATATTATCCAAAGTGTTCTTCATTATTTTATTTGTGTAGAATAAAGACATTTAATTAGGAAATCCCTTAGTGATGATGTTGCAATTAAAAGGGTTTTCTTAGATTTAGGGTATTTGATCACCTGGGCACACATTTTAATTTTATATTTATATTTACTCATCTATTTGTTAAGATATTGTTGATTGATTAAACATAATGAATACAAAAACATAATGAATCAAAACAGGTGCTGCAGGAATGACTCATGCTTTTGTCTTGAACTGTTAGTTATTTGTTTTAAGGTCTAAATGGTCATAGCACTCACAATTCAAATGTTCTGTATTCAACACTGTAGATCATGACATGACATACTCATAGATCATATACAAAACTATACAGGTATTCTGGAACAGGCTTTAAGATGGTTTAAATCCTATCTGTCCAACCATTACTACTTTATTTTATTTACAACAAGGAATCATCTAAATTAACGGCAGTAAAGTATGGAGTGCCGCAAGGATCTGTCTTAGGCCCTCTGCTATTTTCAATATTCACGCTGCCCCTCGGTAATATTACCATACAGCGTGAGATTAGTTTCCATTGTTTTGCTGATGATACTAACCTACTGCATATATTTCAACAAGACCAGATGAAACTTCTAAATGATGAAGCTAACAGTGTATTAAAGATGTAAATGATTGGATGACCAATTATTTTCCACTATTAAGTTCGGGTAAGAGAGCGATATTACTTATTGGACAAAAAAAAAACAGTTCACAGAATCTCTTAGAACATAATTTGAATCTAGAAGGTTGTACTGTTACTTCTTCCTCTATGGTCGAAAACCTTGCTGTTATATGTGAAAGTGAAATGACCTGTGGCCAAGTATGGTGTGCCATACTCGGAATCTGTGCTCTGCATTTACCCATTTAGACACACACACACGCACGCACGCACGCACGCACGCACACGCACACACACACACACACACACACACACACACACACACCCACCTGGAAGAGTGGGCAGCCATTTCTTGCTGCGGTGCCCAGGGAGCAGTTAGAGGTTTGGTGCTTTGCTTAAAGGTCTCACCTCAGTCATGGTATTGAGGGTAGAAGAGAGTGTTGCTCATTCATTGAAATTTACTTAATACAGTAGGTACTTCTTTTGTACTTAAAGTTTGTTAAAACATTTGTTAGTATGGTCACCCAATATGTGCTCTTTTCTGTTGTTTTCAATCCTAAATGTTTTTTCTTAACCTTGATTTACTGTGTATTCAGTACTGGTTCAGTTTATTTATTCATGTATGTATGTATGTATGTATGTATGTATGTATGTATTTATTTATTTATTTATTTATCTTTTTGCTGATCATTGACAGGACTGAGAGTGAAACTTATAAGCAAGAAAAGAGTAAGCAAGAAAAGTCTCACATTAAAGAGTCTGTGATTATACAGTTACGTAACATGACAATGTAAAACACTCCACTGTTATAATGGTTTTCCTTTTTTATTGTATTATATACAGTACCACTCTCAACCCAATATAAACAATTAAGTGCAACAACAAGCAAATGCTTTAAGGTTTCATGTTACATCCAACTGACCTACAGTATAAACAGAGGTGGGTAGTAACGAGTTACATTTACTTCGTTACATTTACTTGAGTACATTTTTTGGGTAACTAATACTTTTAGAGTATATTTAAAAATAGGTACTTTTACTCTTACTCAAGTACATTTTTAGTGAAAAAACGGTACTTTTACTTCGTTACTGTGGGCGACGCTCCTCTCGTTACTTTATGCAATACAAGTTTAAAAATCCTTCAATTTATCCCAAGCGCGCCGTCTACTTTTTTTCTGGGCAATGAGCGATGCCCGTTCGCGAATGATTCATTCTTTTGAGTCAATTCTGTTCGAAGGGTTGATCAAACCAGTTGGCAAACAGTGAATCGGTTCGCGAATCAGTTTGAATGATTCGTTCAGTTCCCATTCAGTCGGTTCACTCGGTACAACACATGACTATGGGATATCGCACTCTTGCGCCATCTGCTGAAGACACCTCTAATCACGCCTGAAAGGCAAATGACGCATGACGACGTGGGCGGGGCTACCTGCCCACAGCATATAAATGCGGTCGCATGCGTCCTTCCCTTCCTTCTTCAGCTCTTCACCGTGCTGCGAGGACACCGTCACGCCACGTTTTCACGAAAGAAAACCCACGGTGGTGATCTTTGTGGAAACTGAGGTAGAGAAAAGAAACAGACACTGAAAGAAAAGTGTATTAGCTCATGTTTAGCACCGCTAACGAGGGCTAATTTACTCTTTTTCAAGTAGGATGTCTAAACACCAAAAAGATTCTCGGCCCTGTCCAATGGCATGTGGGTATTCACTGTCCAGTAAAGATACCCACGAGCACTGTCCTGTGTGTTTGGGGATTGTCCACACTAGACTGGCTCTCTCAAACCCCAGAGCATGTGCGCATTGTCGACAACTCCGGCGTTCCACGCTCGAGCGCCGTGTAGCGTTTGTGGAGCGTGTGCTCGCTGGGGCAGCGGCCAGACATGGCCCGCTTCTGTCCTCGGAGGCTGATCCAGAGGCGGCTCTAGCTGTTTTTGGGGAGACTGCAGGAGGCTGGGGTGATCGTGTGGAAGCCGAGAAGGCTGGAGGTATTCCCCTGTTGGTCCCCGAGTTTAATCAGGAGATGGAGTGTCGAGATGATGACTCAGTCTCGCTGGATGCGGGCGAGGAGTTCTCTGATGACAGTTTTCACGCAGGGCAAGTCCTGGTTTCTCCTATGCCCTCCGAAGCTTTGGGTGGTAGCGAGGCAGGGGAAGACCCCTTCACAGACCTCTACCGAAGGGCGGCAGGAAAACTGTCGGTGGAATGGCCTGCCCCCCCACCGGTACAGAAGAGCTCGCGCTTTGGGGGGTTCTATTTATCTCCGGTGCAGACGGTGGTGAGAACCCACCTACCGCTCTATCCGGATTGTGTGGCTGAGCTCACGTCCTCATGGCCAAAGCCCATGTCACCCCCGCCTCCAGTGCCGGGTGCGAATAAATTCACAGATTTCGAGGGTGCGACAGAGGCAGGACTGGTGTCGCCCCCCCCCCGATGGAGCACTCTCTCGCGGCATACCTAGCGCCTGCACAGAATAGGGGTATTGCGGATACCCCCACCCTCCCGACAAGTCCGTGCCGATTCTCGTTTAAACAGCTCGGCAGGATCTACAGCGATCAAGCCTGCACAGCCAGGGCGTTAAGCTCTATGTCCCTACTGCAGACTTATCAGGCCGTCTGTTTGAGGGAACTGAGCGAGGCTGTGTCGGGAGGAAGGCCGTGTGACGCGCTCATGGGGGAAGTACGGGCTACGGCTGACTACATTCTGTGTGCAACTCGTGGTGCGCTGGTGTCGCTTGGTCACGCGATGGCCAGTACGGTGGTGGCGCAGCATCATCTATGGCTAACTCTAGCGAACCTGCCTGAGTGTGATCGGAACGCTTTTCTCGGTGCTCCGATCTCTCCTTCCGGGCTCTTCGGGGAAGGCCTCGGCGCGTTTCAGGCACGATTCGAGGACTCAAGAAAACAGGCAGAATCGCTGAGGGGCTCAATGCCACGTAGGTTCAGCAGACCAGAGCAGTCGGCTCCACGCCAAGGGGGCAGGGCACCTTCCCGACCGCCTCCGGCCAAGAGGCCGGCCCCAGTGACAGCACCAAGGCCGACCGTTTGGGGAGCAGGGCGAGCACAGTTCAAGCAGCAGGCGGGACCAGGAAAGAGGCCTCCGTCCCCGGCGAAAGGAGCAGGTTTCTTTTCGGGAAGGAAAGGGCCGTCCGGTCCCTAGCCCGCGGAGGAGGGTGGAATGTCGGCACAGAGGCAGCCGCGTTCTTCCCGCAGCACAGAAAGGGTCCTGCAAGAGGGCAGGCCCAACTTTAAGTTTGTTTTCAATAAAGGAATTTTGCGTTCAGCATACAACGCCTCATGTGTTGATTTGTCAAGAAAATCACAGTGTTTCACAACTGCTACCCTCACAGCTTGGCCATATGCCGACGAGGGAAAAGGATGCAGCGATAGGTCATATCCAGCAGGTGCGGGCGGGGGAAGGGATTCCCCGGGGGATGACGGGGATCCTCGCTGCCTGCGTCGAGCAGTGGCGCGCATGCGCACCAACACCATGGGTTCTTCGCTCAGTGGGGTTATCAGCTGCAGTTTCTGTCACGCCCCCCCTGTTTCAGCGGGGTAGTTGCAACCGCGGTGTCAGAAGGGAATTCCCCGATACTGAGAAGGGAAATTTGGGCTCTCCTCGGCAAAGGGGCAGTGCGAGTGGTGCCACGAGGAGATATGGAAGAAGGGTTTTACAGCCGTTACTTCCTCCTCCCAAAAAAGAGAGGGGGCTTACGGCCTATCCTGGATCTAGGACAGCTGAACAGGCACCTCGGACGTTTCAAGTTCAAAATGCTTACGGTACGCCACCTGTTGTGCGCCCTGCGCCCCCAGGATTGGTTTACGTCAGTGGACCTGACCGATGCATATTTTCATATAACAATCCACCCGAGGCACAGAAAATTTCTGAGGTTCTCTTTCGAGGGGACTGCATACGAGTTTCAAGTCCTTCCGTTTGGCCTATCCCTAGCGCCAAGTATTTTTACGAAGTGCGCAGAGGCAGCGTTGGCCCCGTTACGGCGTCGGGGCATGAGAGTGTTCGCCTATTTAGACGACCTACTCCTGGCCACGGACAGCAGAGAGCAGGCGGCGTCGCAGACGCAAGTGCTTGTTTCACATCTACGGGCTCTGGGATTCTTGATAAATCTCGAGAAGAGCGCCCTAGTTCCGAGTCAGCGGATTTCGTATCTCGGTTTAGAGATAGATTCCGTACGGAACACAGCTATGCTGTCAGCACGGAGGGCCAGGGGTTTTCGCAGCTGCCTGGCTCAGTTTCAGCTGGGCAAGCGGGTTCGTTTTCACTTGGTACTGAGACTGCTGGGGCTCATGGCCTCAATGATAGCGGTCGTTCGACTGGGTCTCCTCTTTATGCGTGCGGTCCAGAGATGGGCGCTGCGCATGGGGCTGCACGGCGTGCGACATTTGAACAGACAAGTGATGATTACGCCATCGTGCGTTCGAGCTCTGATTCCGTGGGAAAACCCCGCTCTGTTGTCAGAAGGGGTTCCCCTGGGCAGGGTTACGTCACGTATAGTAGTGTCGACAGATGCATCACTACATGGATGGGGAGCGCTGTGCCAAGGGAACTCTGTAAGAGGGGAGTGGTCAGTGACGCTGACACAACGGCACATAAATTATTTGGAATTGCGAGCCGTTTTTCTAGCTCTGGAACATTTTGCCCAGCGTCTGCGGGACAGACATGTGTTAGTCAAAACAGACAACACGACGGTGGTGTCGTATATAAACAGACAAGGGGCCACTCGCTCTCTTCCACTGTTACAACTCGCGTGGAAGCTCCTGACGTGGAGCAGCGAATTTTTAGCGCCACTCAGGGAAGTGCATGTTCCGGGCCATCTGAATGGCGGGGCAGACATGCTGTCCAGAGGCGGCCCACGGGCCAGGGAGTGGCGCTTGCACCCGCGGATAGTGGCACAGATCTGGGATCGCTTTGGCAGAGCCGAGGTGGATCTTTTTGCATCGGCAGAAAACACACACTGCCCGCTGTTTTTTTTTCGATCACAGACGGGATCGCCCCGCTGGGGATAGACGCTCTGTCATATGCATGGCCCCAGACCCTGCTGTATGCTTTTCCACCAGTGGACCTGATACAGCCCACCCTGGACCGGGTGCGTCAGGAGGGTCTGTCACTAATTCTGGTGGCCCCGTGCTGGCCAGCGAAGACATGGTACACTAAAGTCTTGTCCGGGGCATATAGCGCGCTCTCGTTTGAGCTGCCTGCTTTATCAAACCTCTCAATTGACTCGGAGGAAGACAGGAAGCTTCATGTCGTATGCCCCGTGCAGGCTCTACGCAGATACATTGAGCAGACGCGGGCAGTGCGTTCCGCTGATCAACTGTTCATATGTTTTGCGGGGCCGGTTCGGGGGAAGCCGCTATCTAAGCAGCGTCTCTCGCACTGGATTGTGGAGGCGATTGCGATAGCGTACAAAAGCAAAGGGTTGTCCCTGCCTGAGGGGGTGCGCGCGCACTCAAATTCATGGCAGCGTCATGGGCGCTGTTTAGGGGAGTGTCTGTGGAGGACATTTGTGCGGCCGCAAGCTGGGCGTCCCCGCACACGTTTGTTCGGCTAGATGTCACTGCAGCAACAGTGGCTTGGTCAGTGCTCACCGCAGCAGTCTCAAGCCAGGGGCCGTCGCTCCCGTAGGAAGCGAGGGGTATGTGACGGTGCTTCTATCTTACGTTTAGTTCGGCATCTTTGCGGGGCGTGTATACATGTCCCATAGTCATGTGTTGTACCGAGTGAACCGACTGAATGGGAACGTAGAGTTATGCATATAACTACTGTTCCCAGAAGGAGGGAAACGAGGTACAACACCTCTGGGCCCCGCACAGTCGGAGGCTCGGTGAAGTGCTGGACTGAACGAAGGGAAGGACGCATGCGACCGCATTTATATGCTGTGGGCAGGTAGCCCCGCCCACGTCGTCATGCGTCATTTGCCTTTCAGGCGTGATTAGAGGTGTCTTCAGCAGATGGCGCAAGAGCGCGATATCCCATAGTCATGTGTTGTACCTCGTTTCCCTCCTTCTGGGAACAGTAGTTATATGCATAACTCTACGTTCCCTGCTGCACGCGCTGAGTCGCCTGAAGCGGTTGTAACATCAAGAGCGTTGAAGACGTGGCTTTGGATCAACAGTCAGTTGAAAGCAAATCTGCAAAGGCTGTAGTTTGCTAGCTATGAAGATCTTTATTAGACGAAAACCGCATGTGCTGTCGGTTCCACAGGTATAGATTTGATTACAATACACGATACCACTATGACATTACCAGTTTGTTGTACATGTACCTTACACATTAAATACATTGTATAATTTATTCATTAAATAAGCTGTCACAGAGTATGAAATGAACACCCGCCAAGCCCGCGTTAGTTCCAGGAGGAATGCCTTTGCCTAGACACAATTAATATTGATATTTTCACAATATTTACGCTTGCAGAAATAAAGGCTACATTTGCTTACATTTTGCAGAACAGACGGAAGAAGATCCGTCAATGTGCATTTGTTTCGCTATGTTCAGATGTTCTGTAGCGGTCATGTGAGGAGTTTTCACTCTTCTCCGTGTCAGAGGTTATATACATTTATAATACATAATTAAACTTTAAAATATAATTTAATTTAACTCAGTGATGCAAATCAGAATCTGTATAAGCTGTTATTCCAGTTTTCAGAGTCATATGATCTTCAGAAATCATTTAAATATATTGATTTATTATCAGTGTTGTTGAAGAAAAAAACAAAAAAAAAACAGCATATGCTGGTTAGGTATGTTTTGAAGCTGGTATGCTGGTTTATGCTGGTCATGTGCTGGTCTTGAGCTGGTCGGACCAGTGTAGGACCAGCACATGACCAGCTTGAACCAGCTCAAACCAGCATCCCATGCTTCAAAACATACTATACCAGCATATGCTGTTTTTTTCAACAGGGAACAGTTTTGCTGCTTAATATTTTTTGGAACCTGTATATTTTGTTCAGGGTTCTTTTATGAATAGAAAGCTAAAAAAGAACAGCACTGATAATAAATCAGGCTGATAAAAATTCTGATTTGCATCACTGAAATAAATTACATATATAAAAAAAACATTAAAAGTATTTTGAACGGCAGTGTGTGTATTTATATATGTATATATATAAAATTGTATTTAAATATCTATATATCTAAATAAAAATATACTATTTTCAGTATATGATCCAAAGTAACTAGTAACTAACTACTTGAGTAGTTTTTTTATCCGATACTTTTTTACTCTTACTATTCAGTAACTATTCAGACTATTACTTTTACTTTTACTTGAGTAAATATTTCTTCAAGTACTTTTACTTTTACTTGAGTATGGTTTTTGGGTACTCTACCCACCTCTGAGTATAAATGCTCTCTATTGTGAACAGTAATGTTTACTTTTAAGTGGTATTACCAATATTTTAGATTACTGTTTGATGTATTTTAATTGTTTAACAAATAAGACAATTTAATGCTGTCTAAATGGTCATAGCACTCATAATTTCAGAACTTTCAAATGATTCTTATTCTGAAAGAAGAAAGAGTTGGAACAAGGGTTGTGTAAAGCATTTGTTTCATGTAACAGCATAAAGTGGAAGATTTTATGTTTAAGGTTTTTTGTTGTTGTTGTTGTTGGTACATTTAATACAGCAGTTATGTGACTCAACAGGTTTATTAATGTCAGGTGTGTTTATAAAAATGTTCCCCCCTACGTTTAGTACAGTATAAATATTAAGATAGTAAGATAATCTAAAACAAAAGCAGCAACAGGAAAGTCAAGGCTTCAAATCAAAAGGCTGTTTGACCATTTTCAAAATAGCTTTTCATCCTGGCATTTAAAATGTTTACTAGTGAAAATAAATAAGTTATTTTAATTATTTTACATGTGCATACTATTTTCCACAGATATGTTTCCACTGCTGCTGTTATCGGGTAAGACAAATATTGTCATATTACATTTTATCATCAATTAAACTGACATTTTGTATAAGAGTATGATGTGGAATTTTTCTAGCTGTTAATATTACAGTAATTTATTTTTTATCATACAAATATTTAAATCCTTTTGGTGTTTGTTTTCTTATTGAAAAACTCTTTAATAGGGTTTCTCACCTTCACCTTGAGTGTCCCTCATGAGTATGTCTTTGTGAATGAACCCAAGACTTGGACAGAAGCTCAGAGATACTGTAGAGATAAATACACTGATCTGGCCACCATTGAAACTGAACAACAAACGGTTCAGTTGACAGATACAGTGAATGATGATTCTATTGATTTGGCCTGGATTGGACTCTATGATGATCTGAACAGTTGGAAATGGACTCTAGAGAACAGTGATTTTTTTAAGGTGGGAGAGAAAGACTTCAGGAATTGGTACAACCCAGGACCAGATAATTATGGAGCCCAAAGTCTGTGTGTGTACATGAGCAATGGGTTATGGCATACATCATACTGTTTCTATTATCGTCGTTTTATCTGCTATGATGGTAAGCAGTTTTATTAATATTATGTATAGGACAATGAAAAGGTATTTATTTATCACTTATTACAGGTATGCTAAAATAACTCTCATTAAAATTTAATAGTGTATTTAAATGTTTCAGGAAGACAGAATTCCAGTGCTAGTTATGTGTTTGTTAACTATCTGTCACGGTTGCGTGTACGGGGAACACATAAGATGCACGGAGACGAAGGTTTCAACGGGAACAAGAGATTTAATGGAACTTCAAGAGCAGGAGGTACACACATAGGGTAACATTAAACAATAACCGACAACAGGAACTAAATGGACAGCAACTAATATAGTGGGGATAACGAGTGGCAGACAGGTGAACACAATGAAGGTGATTAACTCAATTAGCAGAAACTAGGTCACACATGAGGAAGGAAAACACATGGAGAGCAAAACACAAGACAGTCCAGGGGCGTGACACTACCCCCCCCTCCCGAACGGTGCGTCCTCGCACCGAATAACAACAAAGGGGAGGGAAACGGGTGGGGACAAAAAGGCGGAGGCTCAGGAGGAGGACGGACCACTGGGAGAGGGCCGGCTGACGGAGACCAGGGAGGTGACGAAGGAGGGAGGAGCCAGGGAGGAGACAGGAGGGACTTGGAGCAGGAGGAGCCCGGCAGGACCCAGGCCACAGCCGTGAAGACGATCCAGGGTGGAGCCGACGGAGGGAGGAGCCATGGAGGAGGAGCCCGAGCCGGAGCCGGAGAGCTGAAGAGTACGGGCGGAGCCGAGGATCCGGAGGGCCAAGGCGGAGCCGAGAGCTCCGGCGACCGAGGCGGAGGCGGAGATCCGGAGGCACGCGGCGGAGCCGGAGCGACTGAGGACCAAGGTGGAGCTGGAGGGAGGGAGGAGCCCAACGGAGCCGGTGGGACGGAGCGACGAGGCACAGCCGGAGGAGCGGAGTCCTGAGGCGATGGCGGGATGACGACCGACCAAGGCGGAGCCGGAGGGACGAAGGAGCCCGGTGGAGCTGGTGGGCCGACGGGCGACGGTGGAGATGAGGGAGCTAGGAGCTGAGGTGGAGCCGACGGGTCGGAGGGCCGAGGTGGAGTCCAGGATTCAGAGGCTGGAGGTGAAGACGAGGAATCCCCCAGCCACGACGCCGATGGAGACAGGCAGACCCGCGGCGATCCCACCGCACAGATGGTGGGCTGAGAGTGAGCAGCGGGGCTGTCCGACGACAGCGGTGGAGGGTGCAAGAGTGGGTGGGAGGGTGGGCATTTTTGAGCCTCTGGGCTAATCCTTATGGGGAACTTCCGAGGAGCCGGCACTGGAGGGAGCTTTGCAGGTACATTCTCTAGGCGGCGCTCTTGCAGCGCGGATTCAAGGGGGCGCTCTTGCAGCGCGGAGACAGGGAGGTGCCTTCTTGGTGCAGGCACTGGGCGGCGCTCTTGCAGCGCGGATTCAAGGGGGCGCTCTTGCAGCGCGGAGACAGGGAGGTGCCTTCTTGGTGCAGGCACTGGGCGGCGCTCTTGCAGCGCGGATTCAAGGGGGCGCTCTTGCAGCGCGGAGACAGGGGGGTGCCTTCTTGGTGCAGGCACTGGGCGGCGCTCTTGCAGCGCGGAGCTGGATGGGACCAGCGGAGACACAGGAGAGCTGGACGGGACCAGCGGAGACACAGGAGAGCTGGACGGGACCAGCGGAGACACAGGAGAGCTGGACGGGACCAGCGGAGACACAGGAGAGCTGGACGGGACCAGCGGAGGCCTAAATGGTCTGTCAGAAACCTCCAATGACGGCGTGAGCATGGCAGGCATGTCTGCTTTGATTTCCCCATTTCTTGAGTCCTCAGAGTCCTGTGAGTGCTCACCCTCAGCGGTGGTGCAGTGGGTGGGGCTTCCTTCAGCACCCTCAAACTCCACTGTTACTTCCACCGTCGCGTGCGCTGTAGCCGGCTCTCGCACCTGATCGGACGATCTCTGAGGCACTGGCTCCGGGGCAATTTCCAGCTCAGTCGCTCCTCTTTGCGATGGCTCTTGGGTTGCTCTGGGCTCTGGCTCTCCGTCCGCGGTGGGCTCGGGCTTACGCTCTGCGGCTCGGGGTGATGGCAGGCTGGGCTCTGGGTCCGGAGTGGTACTGGTGTCATTCTCCTCGTAGGTCACGGTCAGCGGGGATCCACAGGACACCAGCACCCACTCCACATAGGTGGCAAAATCTCCTCGAGGACCATCCCCGGACAACCGCGCTCTGCACCCGTCGTTAAGGCTCATCTTGTAGAATGTGCAGAGGCAGTAGTCCGGGTAGTGGGTGGAATGGGAGATTTCCAAGAATAGTCTTGTATGGTCCTCGAGGGTACGGCTCCTCTGCTCCAGCATGAGGAGAAGGCAGGCAGGGTCATTCATGACAAAAGGGCAAAATAAAAACTGAGGGAAAAAACGGAAACAAAACGAGGGAAAACACGCCGCTATACTTCACTTTTTTCTTTTTTGGTCGGTTATTCTGTCACGGTTGCGTGTACGGGGAACACATAAGATGCACGGAGACGAAGGTTTCAACGGGAACAAGAGATTTAATGGAACTTCAAGAGCAGGAGGTACACACATAGGGTAACATTAAACAATAACCGACAACAGGAACTAAATGGACAGCAACTAATATAGTGGGGATAACGAGTGGCAGACAGGTGAACACAATGAAGGTGATTAACTCAATTAGCAGAAACTAGGTCACACATGAGGAAGGAAAACACATGGAGAGCAAAACACAAGACAGTCCAGGGGCGTGACACTATCACACAACCTGGACTGAAGCTCAGAGATACTGCAGAGAACATCACACAGACCTCGTCAGTATCATGAATGAGAGTGAAAACCAGAAGATCCAGTACCTATTAAATACATATTATTATTATGAATTTTGGATTGGACTGTACAGAACCAGATCTTGGTCAGATCAGAGCAACTCTTCATACAGCAACTGGATGACAGGACAGCTAGATAATGCAGGATCCTGCACAGTAGTCTCATTCAGTGACTCTGGGAAATGGACAGATGAAAACTGCGATTATAGATTTCCTTTCATCTGCTACAGTGGTGAGTAGATGTCTATGTAGTGGCCAGGACTATCAATAATTTTTAAATGCTAACATTTTACACTTTCTTCACAGTGTCATCTTGGACATTATCCCGTCAGTATCACTTTGTGTCTGAGAATAAGAGCTGGACTGAAGCTCAGAGATACTGCAGACAGAATTACACTGATCTGGCCACCATTGATAACATGGAGGAAATGAACAGGCTGATTAACACAGTTAATGGGAGTTACAATGGTTCAGCCTGGATTGGACTGTATGATGATCTGAACAGTTGGAGATGGTCACTGGAAGACAATGATTTCTATCAGGAAGGAGAGAGAGATTTCAGAAACTGGTATCATGAACCGGACAACCATGGTGGGAAGCAGCTGTGTGTTTACATGAATTATGATGGGAAATGGCATGATATCACATGTGACAACATGTTGCCATTCGTTTGCTATGGTGGTAAGGACATTTCGGTTGCACTTTATTTTACTTTACATGCACTTACAATTACTTATAGTGTATCTAACTAAGAAAGTACTGTAGTATAAGGTAATTACATGGGGTAGGGTTAGGTTTAGGGGTAGGTTCAGGGTTAGTGCCTAGTTATTACCTAGTTATTGTAACTACCACAATAAGTACATAGTATGTACATGAGTAACAGGACTAAAATAAAGTGCTACCGACATTTCATTATTTATTTATTTTGCATGAGTTTTTCTGTGCATAGATAATTTGTTGTATATTTCATATCTCAGGAAGAGGGAATGCAACACAGGATTACACAATAATCAATGATGGGAAATCCTGGTCAGAGGCTCGTAGATACTGCAGAGATCATTACACAGATCTCGTCAATGTGAGAAATCTGACTGAGAACCAGAGGATCCTTGAGACAACAGGTGGAGGAGTCTGGATCGGACTGTACAGAAACAGAATTTGGTCAAATGGTCAGATTACCAAATATGAAGATTGGAGACCAGCCATTCCCTACTCACCAATGCAACCAGATAATGGTGAATATGATTACGGTCAGTGGGGTTTTCAGTACTGTACTGCTGTATCATTCAGCCATTCAGGTCAATGGACTGATGAGAACTGCTTATCCAGCATGCCTTTCATCTGCTACAAGAGTGAGTTCATTTGCTTTCTTTTTATCTCTCAAAAATTTTGCACAGACAAAAAAAAAAAAAAAAAAAAAAAAATAGACATTAAAGAAAGTGGTATTTACTGAGCCTCGCACATGGCATGCAGGAAAAAAATTGTAGGCTAAATCGTGTGCACGATTTACTATTTTGTTCCCTCGATTTATAAATTGTGAACACAATTTACTAATTCATTCCTTCGATTTGCTAAATCATGCGCACAATTTAGAAAATCGAAGGAACTAAATAGTAATTGTGTGCACGTTTTAGTACATCGAGGAACGAATTAGTAAATCGTGTGCACGATTTTATTTGATTTTTTTCTTGCATGTCATGTGCAGGGCTTCGTGGGTATTAGAAGCCAATGTATGATTTTTACTCTTTTAATAAATATAAAAAATATGTACAATAAACACACATGCACACACAGCTGATCTGCAGAAGAATCAAATGTATTTCTCCGTTATATATGTGAAACTTACAGAAACCTGCACACAATCTTCATGCACCCGTCAGTACCATTTTGTGTCTGAGAATAAGACCTGGACTGAAGCTCAGAGATACTGCAGACAGAATTACACTGATCTGGCCACTGTTGAAAACATGGGGGAAATGAACAGACTCTTTAAAACAGTGCGCAGGACGTACGGTAAAGCTTGGATTGGTCTGTATGATCTAAACAGCTGGAGATGGTCTCTGGATAATACAGCATTAGAGGGAGGTTTTAAAAGCTGGTATGTTCAGCAACAAGTGAATTCAGGTGGACAGAGTCTGTGTGTGTAAATGTCAAATAATCGAGGAATATGGAGTGAAACCTATTGCTACAATAAATTTCCATTTGTTTGCTATGATGGTGAGAATCTTTTCAGATTTTTACGTTTTTAGAACAATGTATTGACGATACCAAGACATATCACAGAAACATGTATATTCCTCACAGGAAGAGTGAATGCTACTACAAGTTATGTGTATGTTTCTCAAAACAACGACTGGACTGAAGCTCAGAGTTACTGCAGAGAACATCACACAGACCTCGTCAGTATCAGGAATGAGACTGAAAACTTCAAACTTCAGACATTATTTCAATATTATTCCTTCTTTTGGATTGGACTGTACAGAACCAGATCTTGGTCAGATCAGAGCTACTCTTCATTCAGTAACTGGAGGACAGGACAGCCAGATAATGCTGGAAACAGTGAATACTGCACTGCAGTGTCATTTAGTGACTTTGGGAACTGGACAGATGAAAACTGCAACAATGCATTACCTTCCATTTGCTACACTGGTGAGTATTTCTTTCAGACCCCAACAGAGTCTCACCACAATCATACAGCATACTCTCAGCTGACTGTGATATTATGTGTGCCTCTGTTAAGAAAAACGTGAGATTGACTTTGTTTTAGAAGTCATAGGTTTACCACTTTGTATGTTAAAAAAAACAATAGCTTAAATGTTTAAGTGTCAACACTATTTGGCAGTTAAAGACCTTACGTGCCAGAGATACAAGCATGTAGCCATCTTTAGAATTTTGTCTTTTAACTTCCATTTTTGTGTTAGCTCTATAGCAGTGATCCTCAAATCTGGCTCGCGAGATCCACTTTGCTGCAGAGTTTAGCTCCAACCCTGATCAAACTCACCAACCTGTGATTTTCTAATGATCCCAAAGACATCAATTAGCATGCTCAGGTGTGTTTGATTAGGGTTAAAGCTAAACTCTGCACGAAAGTGGATCTTGTGAGCCAGATTTGAGTATCCCTGCTCTATAGCATCGCTGTTGAAGAGTAATTAGCTGGTGAAGTGGATTTACTAATTGTAGAGTTAACGAAAGTAATCATGTGCATTGTAATGTTCAAAGCAGATGTCATAACAAATGTCAGTAGATTGGAAAGTTTTTTAAAATGAGCGGTTCATTCAGAAATTCATATGACCTTGTATTCATGCTGTGAAAATACAATCCAGAAGACAATGAGCGCAGCACTAAAAAGGGTCGGAGCTACATAAGGTCTATAACAGACAGACTCAAATGCTGTGTCTTTAATTCAAGCAAGAAATTTTGCTAATGAAAATCACAAAGATGGGAAGGAAAAACATATGGTCAATGTTATTTAGAAATTAAGTCATTTAACATTGATACATTCTTGTGCTTGTTTTTACACAGCGCTGCTACATATGATTTGTCTCACTTAATATAACTGGTTAATGAGTAAAAACATAAGTATGCCACAGGTGCTGTTGATAGACTTGAACATGTACTGAACTTTTATCGTCACCCTTTTTTTCCCCCACGTTGACCGCATCAGCATCATCCCGTCAGTATCACTTTGTGAATGAGTCTAAGAGCTGGACTGAAGCTCAGACGTACTGCAGACAAAATTACACTGATCTGGCCACCATTGATAACATGGAGGAAATGAACAGACTGATTAACACAGTTAATGGGAGTTACAATGGTTCAGCCTGGATTGGACTGTATGATGATGTGAACAGCTGGAGATGGTCGCTGGAAGACAATGATTTCTATCAGGAAGGAGAGAGAGATTTCAGAAACTTCTATCATGAACCAGAAAACAAAGCAAATGAACTGTGTGTTTACATGGATTATAATGGAAACTGGTTTGATTATTCATGTGACAACTATATCTCATTTGTTTGCTACAATGGTAAGACATCACAAGTAATTCATTTTTCTTATGAGGTCAACGATCCTTAATTGTTCAGTAATTGTCTTCAACATTTAAACCCCAAATTCTTGGGAGAAAATGGAAACATTTTTCATTCTCTGATTTATTAGTAAAGTTTTTCTGTTTTCAAAATGTATTTTGTTATACAGCTATAAATTTGTTAGGAAAATAAATGAATTGATTTACATCATTGATTCAAGAAATTGTGTTTTTTATCTTAGGTAAAGTGAATTCCTCTCAGAAGTATGTTCTGGTTATTGAGAGGAGGACCTGGACTGGAGCTCAGAGCTACTGCAGAGAGAAATACACAGACTTGGCCAGTGTGAGGAATGAGACAGAGCGGCAACAGATACTGAATGTTACACGTTATTATTATAGTTATGGGAATTATGGGTATAATATATGGATTGGTCTGCACAGAAACAGACTGTGGTCAGATCAGAGCAACTCTTCATTCACATATTGGCTTCTATACGCTGAATGGGCTGATGCACAACCAGATAATGGTGCGTATGTCCAAACACTGTATGGAGCTCAACACTGCACAGCTGTGACTTTAAAGAACTTAGGCCAGTGGACAGATGAGAGCTGCTTTGCCAGTTTGCCTTTCTTCTGTTACAGTGGTGAGCAAATATACTGTACCTACAGTACCGAAATGGAAAAAAAAAAGTATAAACACCAGGGGAAAACACACAAGGACATTCATTGCAATAAATTGCTGATCTGTTAATATGAATGCCATTGTTATTTATTTATTTAACTCAGTAACTTATATACTAATGCTAGCTCTGTCTTCTGTTTGCTTTCTGGTGGACA
>CM071958.1:10592500-10680000 GCA_036784905.1 Acrossocheilus fasciatus
TATATTACTTCTCTGCTTTCCAAGCAGGCTCTCATCTTCATCCCTGCTGTACTTTTCACGCCAGATTCAGAGTTGGAGGGTCTCTAGTCTCCGAGAGAGTCAGTGGCGGCTTTGCTCGCCCATGGTCCTCATCCCTCTTTTCCTTTCTTTTCCTGTTCCAGCATTTGGAGATGCTGTATGTGTGTATGTGTGTGTGTCGGTGTCGGTGCTGGGATCTGGCTTGTGGCTTGTTGCTGAGTGGCAGTGGAGAGTTCTGGGAGAGATTTGGAGAACCAAATCGGCGTCTCACAACAGTAAAAATGTCTCAGTGTCTGGATCTGCACGTCCAGAGATGCCACGTCCAAAGTGTCCTCACTCTCCCAGGGCTTGGCAGAGACCAACAGATCTGATCCCTCTCCTAGTGCTGGCAGCCGTCGGGCTGCAGCTGTGTGTTTGCGTGTGTGAATATTGTCCGACTGTTGGCTTTGAACTCTTTAAGCAGTCGGAGGTCTGTGCCATCCCTGTGAGCCTTCTGATCCTGTAGACACACAGTGTGTATGTGAGGTTATAGGGCCACTTCAAGGATTAAAAACCACAGATGACAGCATGGACGAATGATGTTTGTCAGTACTACATCTGGGAAAGTGTTTCAAACTGCATGACAGCTGTATTTGTGTGACGTGACTAGGGATGAAATGGTTACCAGCTTGACACTAAACCAAGATCAAATCACCAACAGTTAGTGCAGCTTTATATTTGAATTATCCTTAAAACCATTTTTGATTACCATGATTTGTTTAAAATTTTAGCCGTTTTATTTTTCTTTAATCATTTTCTAAGGCCATGTACACACTGTAAAGTTTCAGGAGTGACAACCGCATTTAAATACAGAAGTGAATCCCCTAAATTATAGTTTTGTGTGTGCGTGGAACAGAACGTATTGGGTGTACATTGCACATTTTAGATTTTGTTGCTGATTTGAAATACGTAAATTAATTGCGAGTTCAGTTTTTGAGATTTCAAGATTTCTCCATTCATAGAACTTGGTCTTTTTTATTTAAGATTAGAAATGTTACCATGTAAACTCATTATAAGCGACACTTAGTAAGCGTCTTTGGGCTTGTTGTTTGTGTTCAGCTCATGAAGGGATCCAGTTTATGGAATTAATAAAGTAGGTTGCTATATTTTATTATGGGGTTCTTCTTCTTCTTTTTCTTTTTTCTAACAAGATCTGGCAACACTAATGAGCCAAAACATACCCTGTGATTTCTTGCACTGCACATACAGAAAAGACACAGTTCTGATACATATTAAAATATGTCATTAATGACTAGTTGCTTTGTTTGGTTTTGTACACACTGCATACAATTTCTGCAAATGCCTAATTGTGTGTCTATAAACCAGGATTAAGCACTAAAAAGTCAACTGACAACCGCATATGTGGTCGAAAACTATGTGAACACATTATGTTGGGAATCACCCAACCAACGTTTTGCTCATGTTAATGTTATTATTGAATGTTTATGCAAACATTGCATAACATCTATACAAGGCTTTGTGAAATGATTACAGTGCATGTATCTACTTTTTGAACATTTCCAGCACATTTTAACAATACCCTTATGATATTTATAAACTGTGATGATTTTGTTCTCTATAATCGTGACACTGAAGTGACGCAACACTAAAAATGTGCTAAAAGCCCTTTTAGACAGTCTGAGCGCGTTCCGTAGTGTCTTGACTGACAGTGCAACTGCTAATCCTGAATCAAAGCCTTTTGTTAACAAGTCTGTGAAAAGTCTAAACAGTTACTGTTCATAATCCTGGATTGCAGCTACATCTTATTTTGCTGTTGTTCGCACGTTCATGTATAGCTCATTCAGCCCTGAGGATTTGTAAGGGCATGCATTTTCTTTTCCCTTTATCTCTTTCAAACTCCCTCTTCTCTGTTTTTCTCCATCTTCTTTGTCCTTCCTGGATCTCAATGCATCTTTTCTTGTGTCGGTCTTTCTCTGTTGGCGGTAGATGATATAGCGCAGCGGGCTAGCTGTGATCTTAATGCAGAATGCTGGACGTCGATCCCTCTTGCAGTCGCCAAACAGCAGGTGAGGACCATCTCACCCTCCATCTCTTGCTGTGTCCCTTTTTCCCTCCTTCTGTAGTTGCCTTCCAAGTGTCTTCTCTTATCTATCTTCTGTTTACCCATCGGCCCACTGGATATTCACCATACAATGACCTTTTAAAGAGACTGTTCACCCAAAAAATTAAAAATCTGGTATCATTTACTCACCCTGATGTCGATAAAAACATATTCAGCTTTCTTTTTTTAGATGGAACGCAAAAGCAGATTTACCCTGCCCCTTTTAATACTTTTAAGCTCTGAAAAGGCTTTTATGACCTTGAAAACCACTAATCAAAAAATGCTGTGAATTCTTCAAAACTTTTCTTTTGTGTTTCACTGAAGAAAGCCTGTCATACAGGACGTGAAACAACATCAAGTTTCATTTTTGAGCGAACCACTCCTTTAACTCTTTTCCTCCTAGACTTCTTGTAAACTTCTTGCATCCTCTCATCCTCTTCCCCTTAAATCTCTTTAATGTCACCCTTTTTTCTTGCATTTCTCCCTCACCCCCCATCCTTCTCCGCCCATCCCTCCATTCAACTCCCTAAATCTCTCCTTTGGCAGATCTCTATCGTTATTGCACTCCTAATAAATCTCTCCTCCTCTCTCTTTTCTTTTTTGCTCTCAGCCTGTCTATCTTTCTTTCTCTGTGGTAGTAGGATCAGAGGCTTTAGCCGTGTGATCTGTATTGATCAGTGAGCAGTGGGGTTATACTGCTCTGGCTGACTGTTGCTCTGCACTGCCCTGCCCTCCTGCTCTCTTCCAGCCCATATCCATAGCCATGACAACAGGCTAAGGTTTGACCGGTGAGGCACTTCCTGCGGCGTCTAAAAGAAAATTTCATTAGTTTTTTTTTTTTTTTTTAGATATCAAGGTCTACACACACACGCGGGTTCAGCTCTTGGCTAAAATAGGGATAATGATGTGGAGTTGTATTAAAGGTTCACCCAAGTGAATCACTCAGTCTTATTCACTAACTGGTTCATAAAGAAATGAATCACTCTTGAGTCGGTTCTTTTAAATTCAACTGACTCAACAGCTGAAACAGCTTATCATTTAATGAATTGACAGCCTATCTGCTAATCTTCAATGTGTTTTACACTAAAAATAGTTAAATCCAAAACTATTGTTTAGAGGTTACACTGAAAAAATGCCGCTTTATAAGAGAAGTCATTGAATTTTTGCGACAGGTGGAATTCAGCTTGCGGCACTTCTCATTCATTCCTATGGTATCATTCTCAAATTGGACTGTCTGATTTTTTACCTGATTCAACTAGTTCACTAAAAAAACCTGACTCAAAAGTGAGTGATTTATGAAATGATTCATTTATTGACCCAAGTTCAACTCACTTACTCATACAGGAAAAAACAGCAATTGTGTAGTAAATTATCACAAAATGTAAAATTTAACATTTTGTAAAGATTTTTTGTTTTTCTGTATTTTTTCTGTTATTCTGATAGGACAGTAGGAAGCGAAGTGGGGGAGAGAGGGGTGGTGAGATCAGGAAAGGTCAACGAGCCAAGATTCGAACTCGGGACGCCTGTAGTGCAATGGCTCTATATGGTGGCACATTGCCCACAAGGCTATTGGTGCTGACGTTTAGTCTGATTTGTGAACCAAATCAGCTGGTTCCTTAAAAATAACTGTTTCAAAGGAATAATTTGTTCATTGATCCGGTTGCCACTTTCAACCCCCGATAGCTGTTCTTGTGCTGACAACTCAATTGAGGGGGAGTTATCAGAGAATAAGGACCTAATTTTGGTCTGTTCTACACAAAGCTGTCATGCAACTTCAACAGACTTGGAATACGGCAGTCGACTGGTAAGTAATGACAGAATTTTCATTTTTGGGTGAACAATTCCTACAGTCATTTGCTATCAATTGTAGCCATGATGATTATCACCCCTGGCAACACGAGCAACTGACACCTCACGGGCGCTGCAGCTCACAGAGCCCTATCAAATACATTTTCATGAAGCACCAGCATAAAAGCCAACACAGTCCTCATAATTATTAAACAAACCAGCACATTTTATCAAGCACAGGTGCACAAATGTGTGATAATGCACTGGATGCACACACTCACACTCTCATCACAACTGAATTATGAATCATTGACCGTGCAGTGAACCACCAACGCCTGAGGTGTGTCTGCAAGGTCACACACCTGAGCCCCAATCGACCCGCAGACGTTCTTTAAACATCACCCTAGGAAAACACTCATTGTCATCCTTGTGCTTTTAGCTTATATATAGTTCTAAAAATGCTTATTTCATTCAACAATCTTCCAAATGGGCCTTTATAATATAGTGTTTCCAATTCAATGCAACCCCCATTTTTTAGAAGAAAAATACAGGTCATACAGGTTAGGGACAGTCACGTGATGACAGATTTTTCATTTTTGGGAAACCTATCCCTATGACATCTCTATATTTAAAATGCAATTGTAGTACCAGATTTTAAAGCTCATGTTTATAACACAACAGTGTTGCATTAGTAGCAAACAGAGCTGTGAGTGTTGCTGGGAGGTGATTATACTGTCCTACTCGTGCGTGATTCTGTTCATATGCCAGCGAATCGCAGTGGTGTCCAGTCCTGTTAGCCAGCACTGCTGTGACTGTGTGTTTGGCCACAGGAAGGAAACAGAGCTGGCTAATTCTGAAACAGACCTGCAAGCTGGCCGCTCTTCCTGACGGCGTTCATCAAACATGAGGCGGTAAAGCCGGAGCTTTCCTTTTACGTCTCTATTAATGCCTGCGATTCTTTGTTCTGGAATCAGAGCCAAATACAAATGCATAAAATTACACAAACAAACCCTGGGTGATATTTACAGTGCAGTAAACGACACTGTTTCATGGTCCAGTGCTGGTGCAACTGATTCACGGGCTAAAGCCATTTTTACTAACATCAGGCAGATAGAACTGGATTATTTATGTGTATATGTACGTCTATAAGACACTGTCTGTCTGCATCAACCTCATCCTGTCCCGCAGTGCGGTTTTACAGTCTTTACCAGTCTTGACAAAAGTGCACCATTTCAAAAGTACTGACAGATTTACCAACCATCCATCCGTGAGCGATTCCATTCAGCCCAGCAGGACAAATAATCCAAGCAGGCACGCAGGCAGTCCAAGGACACCGCGGCTCCTGCTCTCCGAGTTTGATTTATCGGCTTCGCCGCCGGAGAGATGCGATCGGAGCGTATCTGTGCTGGACCGAGGGAGCCCGGTCTTAATCAACAGAGCCTCACAGATGTACAGAGATGATTAGGCAGTCCAACAACCCGCTGAGACTCAATGGTCAATGCCGGGCACGGATAGAAGATCTCTGTAAGTGTGCTAAGAGGAAGCTGAGATAGCAAGCTGGGTGCATGCAACATCACATTTGAGGTGGATGTTTATTTTAGCAGATGATCCTAGATCAGCCTTGGGGCTTTCAGCGTGTGAGCTGATGTTACTTAGATTTGTAAGCAGTAGGTTCCTTCTACTTTACAATAGGGTGGTTTGGCCTAGTGGTTAAAGATCTGGGATGATAACCAAAAGGCTGTAGGTTTGAGCCCCACAAGGGCTAATCTATAAGCACCACTGTGCCTGCGGCAAAGCACTTAAACCCATGTAGCTGCAGGGAGATTGTCCTTATTATAAGTGCACCATAAGACCTGTTTCAGCAAAAATGTAGCATAATTACAACAGCAAGCTCTATGAATAAAATTAAGTGATTTATAAGTTCCCGCAAAGAGTATTTCCTTTTAAATTAAAGTCAAATAAGGTCGATTTTTGAGAATTTTATAAACTTAATCATCATGAAATCCAATTTATCACCACGTTTTCATCCAAATAATAATTTCTCAGCACAAAACAGAGGCCAAATCCCCAAGTGTAGCAACAAACTTCTCCTAACATGACGATACACAATATGTGCCCTAATGGCAGTATTAACAGGCTTCGAGTTGTTTCCAAACACACTCTCACACATACAGATCAGTAATTGATTTCAGAACAGATTCTGTTTGCGTCTCTCATGAAGCAAAAAATCAACAGCATTTACTCGGCTTATTGACGACACTGGTATGAAAGAATAAATAAGTATCCACATACACTACCATTTAAAGTTTGGGTAAAATACAGTATAAACCTTAATATTGTAAAATATTATAATTTAAAATAACAGTTTTCTATTTTAGTGTTTCAAATGTAATTTGTTCCTGTGTTGGCAAAGCTTCCAGTCTTCGGTATCATATTTCTGGAAAAAATATCCTTACTATTACTATTTAAACAGATGAAAACAGCTGCTTAATATTTTCAGGATTCTTTGACCCACAGAAAATTCAAAAGAACAGTATTTATTTAAAAAGGAAATCTTTTGTAACATTATAAATGCCTATATTGTCATTATTGATCATTTCAGTGCTTACTTGCTAAATAAAAGTATTAATGTCTTTCAAAATAAATAATTAAGTAAAAGTACTCACCCCAAACCTTTCAACAGTAGTATATTTCTGGACTCATTCATAACTATCCTTTCAATTAATGGAGGCACATTGACTGAAGCACCTCACATCAAGTGTGAAATATCCACGCTGATACTATAAACTCTCCACCGGAAGTGAATAACTTCCAGTCTATCGTCTGGCATAAGCAGCTTGAGGATTCCATCCTAACTAGCAGTCTATTTTAAAGCTTTCAATACAGGTAGCATTCAAAATCTGTCAATTTTTCAGCTGCTAACAGTTGTCCCTTTTATCAATAACAGATAAAGATGAAAGAAATAAGTACAAAAGGTAAAAACATGCCTGAAATGAGCCAGGCTGCTTTTCAAACGTTTTTGAATATAAAGCAGCAATTCACGCCTGGGTCAAGTACTGATCCGACAGGGGGGAAGAAGTTTTATTTCACTAGGTTGCATCACTAGATCAGTCCTTTCAGCTGTCAGAATCTGCACCAGCAAACACTAAATGCAACAATCAGTCTCTTTCAAGCTCTTACAGATAGCACACTATGTTTGATGGAGAGTGAACTGAAAGATGAAAGCTGCGAGAAGTTGAGCCGAATGTCTGCTGCTGTATTTGGCATTCTGGACACCACTCTCCCATCAGACACTGCTGGATGTTTGTATTTGACAGACAGAAACAGATAGGAGGAGCATTAAAGGAATAGTTTACCCCAAAAATGAAAATTTATTGTAAATTTACTCACCCTCAGGCCATCCAAGATGTAGTTTCTTTCTTCATCAGAACAGATTTGGAGAAATTTAGCATTGCATCTTTTGCTCACCAATAGTTCCTCTGAACAAACAGACTCATTTACATCTTGGATGGCTTGAGGGTGAGTTAATTTCAGCAAATTTTCATTTTTGGGTGAACTACTACTTTAAAGAGAAGGACAGCACATGCATATTTACCCGTTCCTAGTTCAGTGTGCTCCAAGGAAGTGTGTTGATTCTGATGGACCCACTCTCCGTTGCATTTAAAGAAGATCTGGAGGGCAGGCCGTGCACGACAACGTAGCTTGATGGGGTTGTTTTTGACAATGTATGCATCATCGGGCTCCTGCAGGAAGTGAGGCAGCGTTCCAGACATCGCTGAGAGACCATCACGTGACCCTGCAACAAAAATTCAGGAGTCATACGTCACCTCTAGAAGAAAAGTCGCTGTTTCATTCAACATGAAGCAAAAACGTCTAACCGGCCAAATCCGCTTGACTAACAGCTACCTATCTGCGAGTTCCTATAATCAGACACATCAGCTAGGGCTCCCTGACAGCAAGCTTACTCACTTTTTTAACTGGCCTGTCAATCACTTTCAAAAGCGCTCTCAGGTTGGATGACGTTTTCAAACCAGCACCATATGAGCCGGTGACACCGAGAGATAAAGTGAAAACTGCCCTAAAGCGGCTGAAGGTGCCTGCAGATGATTTCAGCACCATGGACAGCAGCCAGTAGACACTCAATAGTACAAGCATTTTCAGGACCACGGACAGCTCCTCTGGGCTCTGTGGCTTCACATTAAATCAGACATTATATGCATATATTTGCTCTGTTCCAAAAACCAGTGAGCTGCTAATGGAGGCAACATTTTAAGGCAAAGCATAAAGCTTGCCAGTGCAAAGGCTGTTCCAAAAGGTAGATAACTCAATTACGCTGCCTCTGAAATTACCTTATTTTACACTGTCCTAAGGCAGCACCACATGTGTACATGCATCTCACATTAACTGTAATGATCTCAGCTGAAATATAAACTGAAGATGGAGGATGATGTGATAAAAACATTGAATATAAATACTCTTAGCAAACTCTGGGATGACAAATTGTAGGTTAATTTAAAATGTAACACATTTCTGATTTGTGTTGATGAGGGAAGTACTTACAGCCTGTGGATAGGGCGGTGTATAAGACAAAAAAGGTTGGAAAAACGATTTGAAGCAGGCACATAGTAACATGGAGGCACTGCGCAAAGTCACAGTTGTGCTTATGGGTATTTTTCAGCCACTATACGGTAATTATACCCGAGTTAATCCACAAAAGGCACATTTGCTTTGTGACAGTTGAGTCAGGATCTGTGAGTATTTGCTATCACAGCAAGAGCTGGACTAGACAGATTTTGTGGAATCCTGAGTAAAGTTCATATCATATTTATTTTATACGCAAAAAAGAAAAAGATTGTTAGTCTTTTAGTCAAATCAGGTCCATTAAATAATAAAAAATAAAAAAATAATAATAAATTTTTTTTAAAAATGATTGAAATTATTTAAAATTAACAATGATTATTAAATGTATTTTTATTTTTTGTTAGTTCATGTTAACAAATGTAGTTAACTAAGGTTAACACTTGGAACCTTACTGTAAAGTGTTACCAATATTTCTTTGTTTTTTTATTTAACATCTTTGCATAATTCATGATCGTGCTAAAATGAAAATAAAATTTTATATAAAACAACCAAACATATTGTAACAAACACAAAAATAAATGTGTCCTGAAGTGTTTCTCTTCTTTCTCTCACACTCAAGATTTTCTGTATCTCTCCATTGTATCTGTCAAATAAAGCGTCAAAAGCCCAAAAATAAAATAAAAGTACTGTAAATCTATAATAAACTAGCTATTAAAAAGTGGAAAACTGTTCTGACATGCCCCATGAAATCGACCACATACGGGTGTGAAATTCTATTTCACACAGGGATATTTGGAGGAAGATTTAGGGTCTAAAAGTGTCTTGTGGATAAAAGAGCCACACAAGAGTGACAGGAGCTGAAATATCCACAGTGATTCAAAGCGCACAGTGATTTAAAGCACTCCTCTCCCTCGCTCTTCACGTTTCTCTCGTGCTCACTCTCCATTTCTCTTTCTGTCACTGCATGTGTGTATACACACACACACACAAACACTCTAAGACTCTCCCTCTCTAATAAAACTGTCACAGACGTAATTGGATGGGATATTTTGGAAACGATGTCCCCTGACTGAAATCTTAAGCATAATAGAGATTTCTGTTGACTTGCAATCCTTCCCCAGGAAACTTTACATGTGTGTGTGCACAGGTGCATTTTCCTCTGGCAAACATACCTGATTCATCCTGATTAGAATGAATAAGAGAAATGTCTGCGTGTGCCGCTTACGCTGAGAAAAATCACAGCCCTTGCGCCGCCCCTCATTCTCTCACTGTCTCTCTCACACCAGAGGACAATTTTATCATTCAAGTGTTTCTTTCATAGCTCAGCAGACTTAACGTCAACATGCACTTTCCTAATATACACTCCTGGTCTTACTGTGAACATTTCATCAGTACATGTTATTTCCTTAATATAAAAAAAATGCACCTTAGTAATCTTTCAGCAACTAAAATCTTTCACTACTAAAATTACTTTCCCTTTTGGTTAATAAAGTTGACCAAAAGTCAAATAACTACTTAACCTATTCTAAAATCATGTCAAAAGTTAAAGCATTACTTAATGATGGTTAATGTTTAATTCAAAACAAATTATAGCAATAACAGCAGCGGATGAAAAGAAGTGACACCCTGGGTATTTGGCTCCACATCTAGGTCAGAAATTGGTTGTAGGCCATGTTCCAAGGTCATTCTTCATCGAAAGTAAACTCATATGCAGGTCTCTCCATTGTAGTATGGAATGCCCATTTTTCACAATTCAATCAAGATGGAATTAATTTAAGCAATTTAAGTTTGGGGTCAGTATTTTTTCATACTTCTAATCAACAGGGATGCAGTAAATTGATCAAAAATGAACAGCATTTTTTGTCATAAAAGATTTTTTTGTTTTCAAATAAATGCAGTTAAAAAGTTTAACATTATATTTTTTGTTAAATAAATGTTTTAAAAGTTATAAAACTATAAAAGCAGCAAAACTATTTTCAGCATTGATAATAATGAGCAGCAAATCAGCATATTATAATGATTTCTGAAGGATCATGTGACACTGAAGACTTGAGTAATGATGCTGATATAATAAATAATAAATGAATAAATAAAAATTAATAAATTACATTTACATTTATAGATAGATAGATTTTACTATTTGAGTCTGTTATATGCATCCTTTGAGATATTACTAAGATTTATTTTGAAATATATATATATATATATATATATATATATATATATATATATATATATATATATATATATATATATATACTTTTTGATAATAAAAGTATAAAATTAATATAATCATAGTATGCATAAGTGGGAGAAAAATCTATATTTTCTCTCAACTGAATTTCAATGCTGTCTAGAAGAAATAACAGAAATTAAAAGGATTCCGATGGCTCTCTCTCCAGCTTCCTCCTCCATTCCTTTTTTCGTTCCAGACATGCAAACAGAACATGCATTACTTTCTATAAGAGAATTAATGGCACAGTGTCTTGTTTGTATCATCTTAAGCTTTGTGCTCATGGACACGATATGCTTGTTTTTAGAATGAACACTCCTACACACAGAGCACCAGGTAGGAGTGTGAACATCCATATTCACAAACACGCACAAACATATTGGACCATGCATTTCCATACTGTAATATGTGCTAATGCTATTTTTGCACGCCCACAAACAAATGTATTCACAAGCAAATACACAAATCGCAACACGTTCAAACACAAGCACACAAACAATTGCGCACATTTGGACTTGCACACCACACGCTTTTATCCAGCCACCATCACAGATGTTCAGGAGTGCTTGACATGATGGCAGTCTGATGAAAGGGAAAAATAGTCATCCGACTGAGGCGCAGATGAAAGGAAAGAGAGAAAGTGTTGGGGGGGGGGAGGAAAAAAAAGAGTGAGAAAGAAAAAGAAAGTGCAAATGGGAACTGGTGGAAAGAGCTACTTTAGACTTGTTGTTTAACGTTGGATGTTGTTTAAGTTACTTCTGTACGCAGAATGATTCATATGACTGCGGTTGAGGGGAGGACCGTTTGTTCCTGACAGAAAATGAAGTTTATTACACTCATGCATACTAACACACAAACAAGAAACGCACACTTTCGAACACACAAGCAAAACAATGCAACTTGCACTTCTCTTGGAATGAAAATATAGACTTGTTAAAGACCTTGTTTTGGTCCATTTAGCCAGGAAAAAATAAATAAATATGTATATATGCTAAGAAGTGTATTATTTTATCCCAAATTTAAAAGACATGGACTAAAGGCCCCTGACAAAAAAAAGTCAGGTTACAGCTGTCGAACATTTAAGAGTTGTATATATAATATCATATAAATATTTTTTTCACACAAATAAAACAATTAATAAAAATAAGATATATTTAAATAAATGTAATTAATAAATAATACTAATAATAACAACAACAATTAAAATTTCAACACAAAACAATTATTTTTATCCACACGCACAAAGAATAAGTAGAAGAAGATGAAGAAGAACAAGAGGAACAATTCTTAAATTTAACAATTATACTTTTACCACAATAATGTCAATAAAAATAATAATATTAAAAAACAAAAACAAAACAAACAACCAAAACAAAACCCACTTGTTTTCTTTAATAGTATGTTTGCTTTGAATAGCTGAAATTAATGAAACCAACAAAAGCCTGACTATCATTCTTAAAACTTGATCTACACAACGTTATATTGTTGTGTCCAGTAAAATTACTGGCCAACTGGTGAATCATTTTTATTTACAATAGAATCAAATATTAAATTGCATTTGGCACTTGTAGAATGTTCATTTTTGGTATATGGTTCTCTGGAGAATCAAAAGTTTTACTAAGTTCTTTATACAACAAATATGATGCAAGTCATAATGGCTTGCCTGTGGCATCAGACTGTATGAACCGTTTTGGTTTAAAACTTTTATTTTTAAGTGTCTGCTGTCGTGCATTTCAAGGAAACCTGGCAGTTTGTTTTTTGTGTTTGTTTCTCTCTGTGGTGGTGTTTTTGTTACATAGTGTTAGTTCTTGATAGAACTGAATAGAACGAAAGTGACCATGACATCCTAATGCAATCACGGCTCAGACACAATAACACAGTCCTGACTGCCTCTCTGAGGGGCTTTCGAGCTGCGTGTATGTGTGTGTGTGAGGAGACAGCGAGAGAGGATGATTTCAGTGATTGAGCGTATGTGTGTTTTCCAAACCTCCCTGTATCAAGCGTTCTGACAGCTATTTAATGTGTCTCATTTGCATGAGTTGATAAAGCACCGATCTGGTCTCTTAATCCACAGTGTGACACGGCAGAAACGCCAAAATGGCCGGCCGCGTCCTCTCAATCCCCCCTCCGCTGTCAGGGCCGAGTCGGTTGCCACAGAGATGATATACGAGCGACGGGCCACCCCGGCAATAACGGCGGACGCTAGATACATCTCACGCTACGGGAGCAAAACAAGATGTCACTGCCACCAGCTCTGAGCAATGAGTTTATCACACACACACCTGTCTGTCACACTGAGAGGTCTACATTGCAAAACACACACACACACACACACACACACAAAATACAGACATGCTAACTATTCTGACCTGGAAGTGATAAAGAAATCACGCTCTGATGGTTAAATTGAATCTAATGTTTATGTGTTTATATTTTTGAGTGCAGATGCGACTAGTACATACCACTATTGGGGAAGCTCTTTTTAAAGGGACAGTTCAACCAAAAATGAAAATTCTGACATCCAAACCTGTAAGACCTTTGTTTATCTTTGGAACACAAAGATATCTTTGTTGAAATCCAAGAGCTTTCTGACCCTCCATAGACAGATAAGACAATAAGACAATGAAGTTGTTACTTTTGCTTTCTTTGCGCACAAAAAGTATTCTGAAGTATTCTGGGGTGGACTATCCCCTTAAATTATAGCTTGCCAAGTTACTGTCAAAATTTAGATTACCACATTGAAGCTTTTTAATTTCTTTAAAATTATTATTATTTATTTAGCACATTAGAGCTGTATTTATCAGGTACAAAAAACGCTTATGATCTCTATTAAGGTAACAACAATAAACTTATAAATAAAATATGTTGGTTATGCTCAATATATTTTAAAACAACATAAATTGGTATTCATTTTGAAAAATACTAAAAAGACTCTTGCATTAGTCGTCTCGCATTTTTGGACCCCAGCTACAGTGAAAACATGAGCATTGCACAATCCTCTGTTCTTCAAATCAGTACTCTTGGAAAATGCTGCAAAGCATGTGTTTCAGACAGAAAGAGAGAGAGAAGTGCACCTTGGGGAGTTTTGACAGACTGCTGGTACAGAGATCACGATAATGGCAGTTCTCAGCAGGGTGGCGAACCCGCGTAACATACAGCTCACCCACGGCCTGAACAATAACACATACCACATGTAGATCAGCCTCACACACACACACACCTTTCAAATGTCAAAATACAAATATTAAGAAAGATCCCTTCATGCTATTTTGGATAATCATTCTACAACAACAACAACAACAACAACAAAAACAAATAAATAATATGGCATTTTATGGAAAGAATGCTTATCACAAAGAAAGTATTATATAGGTATGGAATGACGTGGGTGATTAAATTACAGTTTTCATTTTTGAGCTGAACTATACCTTGAAATGCTTCAGCTCTGCACTGTAGCATTCTTGGATTTCTGTAATTCTCTCATACTGCCTATTACAAGATTAAAGGATCTAACATGTGATTGGATAACACACATACACACACAGACAGAGAGAGACAGAGAGAAGCGAAGTAAGTGGGAGATGGAGGTTTAGGTAATAGAGCGTGGAAGCAAAACAATAGATTGGTGTAAAATTACAGAATTAAAAAAAAAAAAAAAAAGAGTTAATGTGATTGGGCTCCGGATTACTGCTGATGGGAAAATAAAGACGTCCCATAATACTGCATCACAATAGAAACCTGTCAGGGCCCAATAATCAAATGTTAACTGATTCTCAAAACCCATACGAGCAATTTAAGGTGCGCTTCCAACATGAATGCTATTCAGAAAGGTAAGACTCTAAAACATGATCCCTTCATTCATCAAATTTTAAGGCAAAAAGAATTGCATGTATCCTTTGAGGCAAAAGAAACAAGAGCAATGCAAACTACTGTAATCAATACATTTATAATTCATTTTACCCTAAAATTCTGTGTTCCATGTACAGCCCACCACCATTCAAAAGATTGGGGTCAGTGAGACTTTTAATTGTTTTTGAAAGAAGTCTCTTATGCTCACCAAGGCTGCATTTATTTGACAAATATCGTGAACTGTTATTAAAATTTAAAGTAACTGTTTCCCACTTTTTTTTTCCTGTGATGGAAAGGCTGAATTTTCAGCAACTACTACACCTGTTTCACAAGATCCTTCAGAAACCATTCTTAAATGCTGATTTGGTGCTTAAGAAACTCATAATATCAAAGTTGAAAACAGTTGTGCTGGTTAATATTTATGTCTGAAACTTTTTCTGAATTATTTGATGAATAGAAAGTTCAAAAGAACAGCATGTATTTAAAAAAGAAATCTTTTCTAACATTGATCAGAAGTGACAGCAAAGATATTTGCAATTTATTGCGTCCTTGAAAAAAGATCAGAAAAGATCTTACAGACTTCACACTTTGAAATAGTAGTGTATATTTATGCCTATTAGAATATCACAGAATTTCTCTTGTGTCTGTATTAAAGTCAATGAGCTGAGTCTCTTGTAAATGACACACATAGCTGTGCATATGCAGTGTGTTCCAAATGAGTCACTTACAGTATGAAGTTCATTTAATATGCTGCTAGGACTGTTCACTAGGTTTAGAAACAGAAAGAGAGGGAGAGATACTGCAGTCTCTAAAGCCGATCATAAATATCATGACTAAGAATAAAACAGCTGCTAGTACATAAATTTACAAAGCAGAACTGTAATTACAGCACTGCTCAAAATTCAAATGCAGGGCCACAGTCGTTAGCTAATTAGTACAAACAAAACATCCTTAAGTAACATTGACATTTCAGAAAAGGGTAGGAAGTGTCGCTTTTGTGTGTGTACTTCTGTCGGTCTGAATATAATTAGAGAGAGTTTTATAAGGGCCGACTCAGATGGTAGAATTAACACGAAGTTATGTTGAGTTTCAGTTGCTATTGATGTTGTCCCCTGTGATGCAGCTTAAATACTCCCACAAACTCTTAATGGTCAGTCAAGGAAGAGTGATTATTAATATGACAAAATATTTCATTACAAAATGTGTTTGATGGTTACATCAAATGGTGGAGCGAAACCACGAAAACTTCTGAGCACATGAAAGTTTGCTAGGATGATGGTTCAAGGAACTTGAGAAGTACACAGAAGATACCTCCTATCATTCTCAGAGCACTTCAGATGGTATGAAATTCCTTTGAAAGGATTCTTGGATGTGTGGAAGAGATTTAGCGAACAGACAGCGAGGGTCCTTCCGGAGTGCTCGAGATCGAAGACTTTCTCTTTTTTTTTTTTATCCGTCTCCAAAGAGCTTCACACTAAGTGATATTACTGAGAGTCGCTTTTTCTAATCGCAGTCCCACGGGATCAAAGTTCCCGGGAAGCCCCAGAGCTCTGTTCATATATCTATTTTTTCCTTTGAAAAAGAGAACGAATCGTTGCATTAGTTGTAATACTTGTTCTAGGCATGCAAAAAGCATCAGAAAAGAACAGCAGCCATCACCATGAAATATGTAAAACAAGTATATAATAAAAGTACTGATGTAGGCAAGTACTCACACTAGGGATTACTCACAATAGACTTCAATTACACTAAATGCTACATTTGATCTTAATGCGCAAGAAAATGGAAAATTTAAGGACAAACTGTTCAATATGTGAAACTGTTGTGCAGTTTGTTTTTGTTTAAATTTGTTCATAAAAGTATTCTTATGTCCTGCATTCAATGCAATATAAAATATACCCAAATAGTCTTCGAATGATTTATGCCACAATGAATGTTATTTACCAGGCTACTTCTTTCCCTTAGTATTACTTATGCTTGAATTAAACATGCAGTCATTCGTCAATAGGGAGTACTAAACATGTAAAAATACAATAGGGTGAAGAGGAAAATGTTTTAGAGGAAATAACAATTGTTCAAATTGCCAAAATTGCACATTGTAACTTTTTAAGTGGTAAGTCCACTTGTTTGTTCTGTAATCTTCTAAACTATAGTAAAAGCCTAAAAAGCATTGAAAATCTAAAACCAAGCTTTTAAGCCAGACAAAATCCCGAGTTTCATTCACTTCACTTCACTTAAAGCTGCAGCACGCAATTTATTCAATGTCAAAATACTTTCTCTAGTGCATTACATTACAAAAATGCATCTGGCAGAAACTTTATCCAAAGTGACATACAGTGCATACAAGGTTCAAATACATTTTCCCAGTATGTATTTTTTTTTTCTTTTTTTTTTTTTTACCTGGGAATCAAATTCATAACATGGGCGACACATATAGCATATATGACACAGCAACATTGATTCAAACAATGCAATTTGGGAACAGGATGATTTTTTAATCTGATTTTTATTTGATTTTTCTATCATTCGGCAAGTATGCATCAAATTGATCAAAAGTGACAAAGACTTCAACATTGTAAAGCTTTCTATTTCAAACAACTGCTGTTCTTTTGAACATTCTATTCATCAAATAATCTTTACAGAATACAGAGAGTGGACAACTGCCCATGCATCATGTGAGACAGATCTTCTCTTCTTTTTGTTCAAATATCAATGTTCTACACAGTATATATTGTGAAAAAAAAAAGAGTTAATGTGATTGGGCTCCGGATTACTGCTGATGGGAAAATAAAGAAGTCCCATAATACTTCACAATAGCAACCTGTCAGGGCCCAATAAATCAAATCCAATCAAATGTTAACCGATTCTCAAAACCCTGTATATATTGTGAGCATACACATATGTTTACTGTACATACAGATACACACCAGCAGTTATTCAGCCAATCCATATCTAAGGACCAACAAAGCACAAGAAAAGCATAAATGAAGTGAGACTGAAAAGAAATTTAGATGGCAAAGAAATGAGAAAAGATGAGAGAAGATGTCAAAAAAGTGAAGAGAGGTCACAAACTAGTGACAAAAACAGATATAAAAGACATGAAGAGTACTGACGAGAAGAGAAGAGAAGAGTACTGACGAGAAGAGAAGAGAAGAGTACTGACGAGAAGAGAAGAGAAGAGTACTGACGAGAAGAGAAGAGAAGAGTACTGACGAGAAGAGAAGAGAAGAGTACTGACGAGAAGAGAAGAGAAGAGTACTGACGAGAAGAGAAGAGAAGAGTACTGACGAGAAGAGAAGAGAAGAGAAGAGAAGAGAAGAGAAGAGAAGAGAAGAGAAGAGAAGAGAAGAGAAGAGAAGAGAAGAGAAGAGAAGAGAAGAGAAGAGAAGAGAAGAGAAGAGAAGAGAAGAGAAGAGAAGAGAAGAGAAGAGAAGAGAAGAGAAGAGAAGAGAAGAGAAGAGAAGAGAAGAGAAGAGAAGAGAAGAGAAGAGAAGAGAAGAGAAGAGAAGAGAATGAACTATGAACAACCAAAAGGCTTTTCTGAGCTCTTGATGAGCATGACAGGCACATTAATCATGAAACGCACTGAGCCGTGAGACACTGGAGAAATGGAGGGAGGAAAAGGAGAAGACAGAGAGACGGCTGCTTCCCACACTCCGTCTCCAAACCTACATCTCTAAAAGCGTTTCCACGCAGAGCTGCTTTTAAGGGGTATATAGAGTTCAGACAACATCAGGACGAGTGTTCAGATGAAATCAATCGCTTGGAAAGAGATTTCAAGAAAGCACCTTCACCATAAACCCACCCAAAATAACATCTTACGTCTCCACAGCATCAGTAAAAATTCATGAGCTTCATAAGTTATAAATAGATGGCTGATTCCTCGTTTCGAAAACGCTTTATGAACGCCTCCTTCCCAGACATCAAGAAAGCAAGCGGCAAGAATCTACAACAAGAATCTAAATCACACGATAACCTCAACTGTTCTCTTGTCCCAGGATGTCCTTTGTATGGTCCACATCTACCGAAAAAGGAGCGACCCTTCATCCGTTCATTTTCTTTACACAAAACTCACTCTGACACGCTAGTTTTATGGAGTCTGGCGGGGAGTCTCATTCTGTCAGTCAGCGTAATTAGCCTCTCCTCTCTCATTCAGAGACTGATCAGAGCCAAACATGGAGACAGGTGAAGGAAACTCAGCAGGAGAGAAGGAGGAGGACGATGAGAAGCAGCAAAAGAGGGTGAGAGAAGAAGAAAGAGTGTAAAGAGAGAGAGATTGATCTGAAGCCCTACCGTGAGCCACAGCAGGGGGCATTACGGCTCGAGAGGAGAGTGTGAATGTACAGGGCTCTTACAGGCACACTGATGATGTCTCTACACCATCTGTTCAAATATGCCACATGATATCAAAGAATCACAGGAGAATCGTGACCAAAAGGCTATTGTAGACAAGTCTCCTCAGGAACCTGGAGAACTGGGTACTGAAAGGCTGTTTTTGCTAAATGAAGGTCGGATTCCAGATTCTTTTGCTCTCAAGGGAAGTCCCTTTGAGCGCGTCCTGTGGCAAACATCTGTCTGAATCACGAAGACGCTGCATTCACTCCTGTCTGTCTTCTGGATGTCTTAGATCCTTAGCCAAATCCTTATCTCTGTCTCACTCGTTCTCTCAGAAAATAAAGAAAATCAGCCAGGGAAAACACATTTCAGGTGCTTAGTTAAAAGTAAATTTCTGCACTATGAAATGAAAAAAAAACAACTTGATTTTATGTACACACTCAAACAAAACCATTATTGTTAAAAAGAAAAACTAAAATAAAAGCTATATGAAGATATTTTCATTAACTGAAATAAATGTGACTGGGAAAAGCTGAATGTAAACAATTTTGTCTTTCATGACTCCAAAACTAAACAAAATACTCGCCACAAGGTAGTTTTGATGCATTAAATATTATTAACAACAACGCTATTAAACATTTTTAAATAACATCAGTTAGTGAGGTAACTTTGGCAGACCTAATATACTCACACTAAAATAAAACAAAATGGAATTAAAAACATTAGTAAAATGATGAGTGAAAAACTAAAAAAAAAATAAATAAAATAAAATGCATTTTAAACTACAATAACCCCGAATCTCACAAACCTTGAAACAATTTTTTATCCTTACCAGCATAAACTGTTTCAACCTTGTTAAAAAAGCACCACTGATAGTGGTTTCCCACAAAAGCATTAGGAAACAGTTATTCAGATGAAGGTTTAAATGCTTGGCAAAACAGAAGAAATCAGCATTTTTATGAAAGGGAATGCTGATACATTTAGAAACCCTTAAATCTAAGTTGATCAATGTGCAACTCAAGAAACCACTCTGCATATTCTCAATATATAATCTGCAGGTATGTTTTTTTTTTTTTTTGCCATAATAGATCCATAATGACTGTTATTTTGAACACAATATGCGAGCCAATTCCATTCACTCTCCCCTTTCAATATCTCAATTCATTCATTACAAAAACTCTTATCATCCATCAGGCAGAAAGGCTTGTAATTACAGCCTTTAAGTAAGTGGGAATCAATTCCCCCTCTCTTTCTCTCCATCTCTCTCTGCTTACTCTGCTTGAACCAAATGGAGCCAATGTAAAGTGTATCTCCTCTCCTAGTCTCTCGATTGCATAGCATTATTAAATGAACCTCCAAATATATTACAATCTCTCTTTCCAGTGCTCAGACAGCTTTAGGAGCAGAACAGATAAAATATACCTTAAATGTTGTCATTTTGTCATTTCATTAAAAATCTGGCAGCAGAGAGAAACTGAGTTCCATAAAAAAGTTAATATCCCTCAAAAAGAACGAAAGCGGATCGTTCTGGTGAATTTATTAATATCATTATTCTCCTGTCAGTGCGCATATGTGGCATCTGGAAAAATGTCACTCATAAAACTTGCACCTCTTACCTTTTTTTTTTTTTTCGCCCAGAATCCATCACATCCTGAGATAATCACTACAGCAAGGTGAGACAGAGCTTTTAACGACTCTTACAAAACAGAGAAATCACTAGCTGACACCCCACTGTCCTCTATAATGGAAGTTCGGTGTCTTCTGAGTACAGTTAAGGAAGTTACACCATGACATGTGCAAACTGCTAAAACTGTAAAAGACTGACACACAATCTACGCGATGCCGGTACCGAGATACAGGAACATCAATCAAACAATTTGCCCTGCCATGATTATAACCAGGGAAGGAGCATCACAAACGTCTCTTTAGACAGGAATTCATTTCAAATGTCTTTTTATTTTACACTAGCCATATGTCCTGTATAATGAAATTCTGGAAGAGTAACAGTAGCAAATGCAAACTCATTTAAATGAATTTACATGTCAATATCCCTCCCTGTCTACAAGGAATTTGAATACAACAATCCAATAATACAAAATGATCTATAACCTATTAGATAAAATGGCTGTTACAGTAAAATATATATACTGTACACAGAGCTGGGTAATCTGAATTACGTAATCCGATTTAAAAAATGATGTACTTGTAATTAGATTCAATTACATTTTAAAATACTAGTAATCAGATTCTCAAACCTTTCACCTTATAGATATACTTAAAGTACCCCTGAGATTTTAAAATAAATATTTTAATAATTAAGTATCACATTTGTATGTTCACGGTTTTCTGACTTTGGTCACATGACATACAGGTAAACTAACAGAATATTTTTATTTTTTAATAAGTGTTTTATTTTGATTGATGTTATTTTAAAGCGATTTATTTTCATTTTACATTTTTATGATTTAATTATGTATTAGCCTTTCATTAAACTCATGAACCCTCTGCAGTTCCATCATGAAACCCAGTTTAAGAAACCTTGGTGTAATTTAATGTTTAATGCACTTAATGTTGTTAATAACAACAAATGTATTATATTATATGTCAGTATGGCACAAGATAAGCAAACAAGTAAGGTCAAAAGTAAACTAAAAGTAATTTGATTTTATTACCTAAAATGTGTAATGTAATGAATTACATTACTAACTACAATTTTTGTCATTCAATTTGGATTTTGCATCGGACTATAATTTGTAAGTAATCTATCCAGCTCTGCATATATATATTTATTTACATTATTAAAAAAAAACATATCAAACATTATAATATGATGTACATATTATAATGATGTTCATATTCAAAAACCACAGCATTTCCATAGTGCTACTGTCAGTGTTTTGGTCCTGTTTTGCCCCCGTAGTTCTTCCTGTTTCCTTATTTGGTCATTTTCCTGTTCTTGTTTAGTTTGATTGCTTTATCCCTTGCACCTGTGTTTTTGTAATTATCCTGATTATATTAGTTCCTGTCTGTTCAGTTCTCCTTTGTCTGGTCTATTTGTAGATTATGTGTGTTTGCCTTCTCCTCGATGTTGGATTATTTCCCTGTGTTTTTGTTATTAAAGACTATTTAAAATATCCTCGACTCCTGCGTCCTCCCTGCAGCAACGTCCCGTGACAGCCATATCATAAAAACTAAACCACAGTACCTTTTTGTGATGTCCCCTTTAAAAGGATTTTGGAAATGTCTCCACTGAACATTCTAAAATGATCTGTTACCATAAAAATAATCTTGTATTAGAATTAAAAGGTCACAGTAATTGAACTACTATTACATGTAATTGTGTTTATGCAGAGTGATATTTTCTTCTTTCTGTGACGCCAGCTCTGGTCACCGCTGCCCGGCTCTGAAGTTTAAATGTCAGACTCAGAGACACGGATTAGAGGGGTTTAAAGCCACAGCTCTGTTTAATGGCTTCCTGTGAGAGCTGGAGGTTTTTTTTTTTTTTTTTTTTTTTTTAACGACATTTTTTGCAAACGTTCATCATAAATATCTGTGTGTGAACAAAAACCAGAGATGGGCATGTTTATGAGGTAGAAATGGGACTACTTCTGCCCAGCTTTTCCTTTCCAACACAGGAATTTTACATTTAATATCTAAACTGTATTGTACACACATGCTTTAGCCATTAGCATGACTAGCTTTCACTAGCATTGCACCTTTAGCTTACTGCAGTTCACAAAATCTAACATTAACGAAGAAAAAGGATTAAAAACACTTCAGTAAGGGACAGAGTGAAGCTAAGGGAGCCTTTCTGCTGAAAATAATTTCAGGGAGGAAACAGTCTGTATTAAATACATGAATGAGTGATAGCCTGCAGTATTTTCAGTGGAGCAGAATTCATATTCACTGAACTTCTGAACCCTGAAACACAGGGATACACACTCGCACACACAATGAATAAGCGCCATGTAGCAATAAACCGTCACTCACTGTCACAAAAGCATAACTTCACTATCACCAAAAGTATAAAATGTGTTTGAGCGTCTGTTTGTGAGTCACAAATACTTTTTTGCTTCAAATCAAAGTTTGTAATGTTGTGATTCGTAGCTGGCTGGTTTGGTTCATGGCTAACAGCTCTTTAATAAAGACCTTTAAAAAAATACTTTGGGATCCAAGGCTACTAAAAAGTCGATGGCCAGTGTTGCATGTTTGGAATCATGGTTTCTAGCAGGATTCTGCTGCAAAAAAATAAGCATGTCTAATAAGCTAATAAGCATGACTCTTGGGTCAACTCCTTCACCATAAACACCAGTTTTGCTGGTCAACATCATGGCTATACAGATTCATCTGCTAGACCTGCACTAAACCAGGCTGGATAAGCATGTTGGTCTATTTTGCATTCAAATTTCTGGGAAATCCTGACTATTTTTCCTTTTTTTAAAGCTGTTTCGCCATCTGTGCTGCACTGTAGATCAATTACGCTCCATTAGCCAATCACAGCGCTCCCTATTGACCTCCTCTTCAAGGTCTTCTGACTATTATTTCTAGCTGATTTCCACTGAAATGACAGCCGTTTGGAGTGTTTCAGGCTTGGTTTCACCCATTTTACCCATGTTATGGAGCCACTAATATCATCTCAAGTGTTTGTACTAGTAGTTTGTACTACTGTTCTTCCCTGACAACATCCCTCCATTGTTTCCCCAGTCACATGTGCTGTCTCTCTCCCAGAGGTGTAACCCTCATCTCTCTTCATTAGCCTGTAATGCTCACTAATCAGAGGTTATAACCTGTCTCACCTCTCGGTTCCACTCAGCATCAGGTCCAATCAAGTGCACATTAACACGATTCACCCTCCTCTGAATTCATCACTCTCTACAAACTGTCTGTCTCTCTTTCGAATACGAGGCTGGAAATAACATGAATGCACTTTCAGAGGTTTATTAAGAGTTATAATGCAGAAAGCAAAATGAAAACATCCACAAATAATCCTTTCTTTTCCCTTGTACTCAATTAGGTCTCTTAAAGCATGGTTCCTTTAAGGATACGACACATAAGTAGCCTATATTCAATCATTCTAATGAGGCTGTACGTGCTCAGCATAAAACATGATGAATTATAGCTTCGGGCCTTAAGTGGAGAGTTTAAAAGTATTCATTAAGCAAAAATTTCATGTAATATATCAGTACAGAGCCTAAAAAGGTTTTAATGGTGATTTAGATTTGCATAGGTGACAAGGAGCTCTGTGATATGAATCAGATTCAATTATGCTAAAACAGAAACTATTATAAATTTACAGCCGATAAAATCCCAATATATATTCAGCAGTATGCAGTAATGTATGTCAAAAGAGTTTCAGATTCTGATAGGAGGGATTAAACGAAGCCATATACAAAAATGAGGAAAGTCAGCACTGGTCAAGGTGAGGTCACAAGCTCATATGAAAAACATGAGACTGGTCTATAGTGACCCATAATTAGCTTCATGTTTATTCATCCCGAATGAGGCAAGAGAGCACGAGAAAAACCCAGAGAAAAGTATGAGTGTGCGTGAATGTGCAAGTTTATTATTGTCGGATGGCTTTTGGGAAGGAATAGAGAGAGAGAGAGAGAAAGTGTGCGTATGTGTGTGTACGTGGCGCATGCCGATTAACGCTAACATTCACCAAATACCCAGGCTTACCGCTAATCCCTGTACACTGATGCGCTTTAGAATGTAACAGAGCCCACTGACAGTCAGAAAACTTCCCTTTAATTGATCGTCTTCAGTTGAAACTGGTAGCCGATCTTTTCTCATTAGCTTTTCCTTAAAGGGATGCTCTTTTTCCTTTCCATGCATAAACATTAGCATCTTCCTAGCCTTTTAATCCTGTGGATTTACCATAATCAATCAAGCATAATCACACGCAAGCAAATCAGCCCTAATCAAACGCTAACGCTTCACGCAATTAATGACCAGGAGAGCTTAGCTGCTTTGGTTTAGGCATTCATTATGAGTGAAAGTGAACATTCATACTAAAACTGTTGACTTTGCTATAAACAAACTGAATTAAACCAAACCTGTACCAAGGCTGCACAATTTGGGGAAATATAATCAAATGCAATTTTCTTGATAAAAATGCAACACTAGGTTTGCTGTGCTAGTTTGTAGGGCTGCAAAAATCCACCAGCATTTGTTAAAGTTGCCAGCCACCACCAGCATTTTTGATCATTTTCGCAAAAGTTTAATGGCCCATGGAATATTTTGTTGTCTGAATATCCGAGCATGCAATATGCCAAAACAAAGAACAGAGCCTCTGCTTTTAAACAACAACAAAAAAACTTTTATTCTAGCTTCATGCAATCTTTTTATCAACACTTGAATGTGGGTAAGTTTCATGAAAAAAGAAACATTTGAACAAAAAGCTGAGAAAATTGTGCTTTTTTTCAAAGACTATGTCTGGATCAGATTCAGAACGATGATCAAAACATAGACGGAATAGATTGCTTCCATCAACACATCCAAAGTTTGCACAGTCCTAGACCACTTCCTGGATCAACATTTCATTCGATAACGTTAGGCAGTTTTGATTTATATGCTGTTTAGTGCTTGATGATAGTGTTATTTTACATGTCACTCTTAAAAATATTGGTTCCAAAAAGGGGGTTTTCACAGTGATTCCATAGAAGAACAATTTATGGTTCCCAAAATAACCTTTTAATGAAACGTTCTTAAAAGAACCATTATGTTCTTACTGTGAAGAATTTCTAAAAAACCTTTTTCCAATATAAAGAACCTTTAGTGGTTCCATGGATGTTAGATGTTCTTCATGAAACCAGTGATGCCAATAACAAACATATTTTTAAGAGAGTATGCATCTGCTTAAATATGCAATTAATTGCTTGTTTCTGCTTCTTCTTCACCATGTTTTGATCAAGATGTTCAAAACTCAAAACTTTTAGAAGATGCGTAATAGCACCTCCGACCGCACACCAGTGAAAACACAGCAAGCTGGAAAATTCAGTCAATGACGGGGAAGCGTCGTCTCATAAATGACAAAAACTTCTGTCAATGGCGGGGAAAGAGTTAAAAGTTTGGGAAATGGTTAGCGTATGTTGTGTTCCCAAATGCACGTTATATTCGACTCAAACTCACAGCAGATGTTAAGATGTGTTTGTGAATTTACTGCAAACCGAGTTGTTCTGAAACACTCAAAGTGCAATGCTTCACTCTGAACCATGCAGCACATATATTTACTGAATTAAATCGCAGGCTTTGATATTCAATAATCACACTAAGCCATATCTCGATTTTGGTTTTATTGCGATGAAACACCCAGCCATACCCTCATGGCTTATTTTGAACTGCTGTCAATACAGAAAAAAACTTTAGAATTAAATGGTGTAGATAGAGCTAATGAGGTCATGCTAACCAGCCAACCAGTACAGTTGTACCCATTGGTACAAAAAGTGGACAAACAGGACAATGGCCAAGTGTTTATTTTGGAAGAGCGGTTTTTGCAGCTAGTTCCACAGCCCAGCCTCGCTTTGTTACCGGCGCATCACATAAGACGTTCGGCTGAGTGCACATACCCCGTGTTTTCAATCCCAGACTGAAGTAATCAAATCAGGAGCCGCTGGGAGATTAAATCTGGACTCGGCTGGTCAGCTGCCTGACCAAGCATTCTCTTCCACACCATTTCCTGTGCCAATCTTTACTATTATTCACACCCTCTCTTTTCATTCCTCTTTCCTCCTCTTTATCTCTCTCTGACACTACCTTTCTATTACTCCCTCTCTCCATTCATCGTCTTCCCCTCATTCCTGCTTTCTGTCTAGAAGGAAGGTGCAGCAATCAGATCACTAACTTTCTGTCCTTTCCAAGTAACCTTACGAGCACAGTTACAGAATTGACTTTTGCCTGTTGACATGAAAGTTCAAATGACTCTGTCTAGTCATATTTAAAATATTTGAATTGTGATCATTTATGCCCCCTCATGTCATCAGACACTTATTTGACTAAATGACTAAAACTAAAAGAAAATGAATAAGAAAAGATAAAGCTAATTCAAAATATGAATAAATACTTGGCTAATGGTATATAAAGACTATATATATATACACAAAGCAAAATGTATCATCTAGCCTTGTTTTAACAAGCATTTTGAAGTGTAAATGTTGCAACTTCATCAATAATAAGATTAAACTGAAGTCCTTCATAAATTAAACAACAACAAAAGATAAATCTTTAAACGTGGCCCTGGTTGCATGTCAGCAAGAAGCATCTTCGATCCAGTGTGGCACAACTTTGTTCGGTGAGAGCAGAGAAAATTGATTCCAGTTCCACACAGCTAGGACAAATGGAACAGAATGCCTCCCGTCACCACAACTCTGTACCTGGTCCTTCTAAAATCCACCCGAGGGACTTTTACTGTCAGCCAGGAATTTGATGAGCTGACTTTAATCATCTCGGTGAAACATATTAAAACATAGCTTTGAGTTTGCAGGTCATTCAAAGGCAGCTGTAAAACTCTCCGTTGAATATTAGAGAGGCTTTCTGCAGCTAATCATGTCCAACACTGCTGAATTCAGATTGAACCAGTAGGAATACTAAACAGACAGATACAATTTGTCTCTAATCATATCAGTCAGCTCATAGAGGACACACTAAGAATGAACTGCAGGCACTAAAAGTGGCATTTAATTGCACGTGCCGTCCACGTTGTTTTAGCACCCAATTCACTAAAGAAATTATGCAAATTGTATAACGGTGCAAATGTGCCCACAGAATATGTTGAATGCAATTTGCACGGAGCATTTCCCAATCTTGTGGGTCTTGTGAGTCCTAGGTTGCAGATTATTGTGATCTGGCATACAGTAATCCACAAAAAGTCTCATTTACACAGAAAAGAGAATATGTCAAAGACAAGTGTTCATTTCAGAGCAACTAGTTAAAAAAGACTGTGGGTGCTCAAATAAAAAAATAAAAAAATGCACTTTTAACACATGTGGACAGTCTGAAAGCGAGATGTGATTGAAAAAAAAAAGGTGTTGATGGATGGTAACAGTTGAGGAGACATGCAAGGTGATTTTATTATAGCCACTGTCACTTAGTATTAGTTCACTTAGCATGTCTCCTCTTTTTTTTTGCCAGCTGCTATCCTCTAACCCTCAAGCACATTCTTTTTGTGCTGCACAACGAAGTAAAATCTTCCGTGGGAAAACCAGCCTGACCTCATCGCTGTAATCAAGAGTGTAATGAACCATATGAATATATACCATATCATTACACTATAAATGTCCCACATACTTCCATTAAATTTCACAGAAAAAAGAACAAGTTTAATCCTTTAGAAAGACAAATTGGCAGCAAATGACGACCTTCCCTTCAAACCTGATCATTAGAGGGAGATCGGAGGAAGACCCAGTGGAGGTTGCCTCACGGTCAGAGGGACACATCCTCTCTCCGCTTTGCAACTCTGCAATTAGCGCTATTGAGCGGAGCCATTCACTGCAGCTAACTGACCCTTACAGAGTGTCAACCGCAGTCCCGACACCTTGCTTCATTAGTGCACAGCTGCACTGGGGTATTCATTCCGTACCATACCAAAAAAATTAAATAAAATAAAATAAATAAATGTGTTTTATTTTATATGAAATATATTTTATAAAACATAACTCACTATACATTTTATATATCTATATTTAAAAATGAACTAAATAGTACTGAAATATAATAAATAGAAAAAAAAATACTTGTGTTTATAAATGTTTAAAATATTGTTAAATACACACACACACGTTACCGGTATTACTATTATATATATATATATATATATATTTTTTTTTTTTTTTTTTTTTTTTCTGAAAAATACAATTAAAATACTTTTAATCTGGATAAAATACTTTTTTCCGGGACGGATGCATTAAATTGCACAAACGTGACAGTAAAGACACTTACATTATGTATCTTTTAAATAAATGCTGTTCTTTTGAACATTGTTCATCAAAGTATCCATAAAACAAACAAACAAAAAAATCAACATTACAATCATAGAAAAAACCATGGACCTGGCAACCTTAGTTTAAACTATGGGTGATCAATTGAGTCCAAAAAAAAAAAAAAATAATAATAATATATATATATATATATATATATATATATATATATATATATATATATATATATATACACACTTTTTTTTTTTTTGCATTAATGCACAATTGTGTTTGACAGCCTCTATATTCAAAATACATGTTTGCCCTTTTGATTGAAAGTAAATAATTGACTCTGATCATCGGCTGTTCTAAAAAAATTTTTTTTTAAATCAGCCAATATCATTAATAATCATTACTGCACATAGAAGCTTTTAAGAAAATAATTTCTAAAAAAGACCAAATGACAAAAAAGATCATGTAGGAAAAAGTAACTTCTTACTCATTCTAACAAAAGACTCCATTTAAACAGTGCTGAGGCTCCACACTTCTTCTTGCACCGCGGTGCCCCTCTGCGCCTGATTAAATACACCCATCTGGTAGACTACAGGTGGGTGTGGGGGAGATACTGACCTTAGCCCTCTTCCACAGTTATTTTTCTCTCATTGAATTAAGAAAAAGTTTTCTCGGAGAAAACTTGCAGAAGACTGGATAGCTGGTTTACTGCTGTAAATTCACAGTCCAGTTAATCTTTATTTCATTAAGATAAAATGATGCTGTTTTGTCTGTAATGAATTAAGTTCTCCAGCTAAAAATCCATCCTGATAGATTCAAATGCTTTTTTAAGTCACACTCCACATCCTCTTAACCCATCAGACCACATATACACCTCTGAAGATCACTCATGTCTAAGATGACCCCCTCCTTCACCTTCCTTTACCACTTAAGCACTCTCTTACTCAATTTCTGCTCCTTTCGTGTCATTAACTGGTTCAGGTGGAGCCTCTCATCAGATCTACTGTTACAACCACCACTCTGCACCCCTCGGACAAGTGATTATGCCCTGCCTAAGGAGTTCAACTGCCTGTCTATAGACACTGTGAAGAATCTGGCAGAGTACAAAAACGTATGGAGTAGACATGATGGGACTTAAGCAGCTCACAACATACAAAAACTTAATATTTAAGATCTCACATTTGGTATTCATAATGCCATTACTATAAAGTACCAGTGTGGGACAAAAAACATCACAGTTTCAACAAAATATTACTGTTTTCAACATGGACAATAATAGGAAATGTTACTCGAGAGGCAAATCAGCATGTCAGAATAACTTCTGAAGGATCATGTGACACTGAAAACCGGAGTAATGGCTGCTGAATATTAAATTACATTATAATGTTTAAAAATATTACTATTTTTATGGCATTTTTGATACAAATAAATGACCATAAGAGCCTCAAAAAAGATAAAAATAAATGAAAATATATAATATATGAAAAATACGTTATTGTTCAATCATTTTTACAACCTTAATTAATACATACATACATACATACACACACACACACACACACACACACACACACACACACACACACTTATTTACTTTTTTTTTTAATTCTGCTTCATTTCTTTTACATTTAGTAATCACAGTGTCATCATTAGTGTAAAGTAATATTTACGAACACCATGTCAAAACCAAGTTTGGCTGGTTTGCATCCTTGGTGGTTCCTAGGCCTGTCAAAATCCACATTTTACATGTTAATCTGAGGGATTGTTCTACACGTTCTCAACAAACACTAATATATATTTTCCAGTCACTTTCTATTTTTGACACACAGTTGCTTTCTATTTTTCTCACCAGTAGATGCCTCACCACTGTGAGATCTCACCGGACTCATTTAAACATCAAAAGCTCTATTTTAAACATCAAATATATTCTAATTTGCTGCGATTCTGTCACTGTGTGCTACTTTTTTCGTATTGTGCCTAGCGGAAAACCACAACAAGGTCACTGTAAACATATTACATATGCTCACATGTAAACGGCCTGCAAATATGCAGTGTGATGATATGCATTTTAATTGCAGAAATGATGAAAGCAGTTTATTTCAACTAATGAAAATGAAAGTTCTCCAGAGGTTTCAATTTAATTATGTGAAAGTGGATATGGGCTCAGCAAAGCTCGACTGTCTGCCTCCGTTTGATCAGAAACATTTCTGACACCTTCAAAGAATCTGCTTACAGCCCGCTGAACTACAGACGATTGATTCAGCAAAATATTAACATTAGGGGACAGAGAAATGTACATAAAAACTCCAGACTTCCAGCATTTAACAAACAGCAATAACCTTTATAGAGCCATCTGTTCAAACAGTGCCGCACCTGCAAACAGAGACACAATGCTATAGCTACAATGAGAGAGCACACTTGGACTTGCAGAAAAGGCAGCGCTCTCAAATACTATTCTCTCAGTTTACTGCCAACCAAGTGCCAAGTCTCCAAGCGCAAGACTTTAAATAATAGTTCATCCAAAAATGAAAATTGTATTATACATACAGTATGCAGTAAATTGCATTTACTTAGTCATGCTGTTTCAAATTTGTATCACTTTTTCTTCATGCTAAAGGAATAGTTCTAGATCAGAACATAACAGAAATTTAGCATTACAACACTTGCTCACCAAATGATCATCTGCAGTGAATGGGTGTTGTCAGAATAAAAGTTCAAACAGCCGATAAAAAACATTTCAAGAATCCAGAGGCTCCAGTCCATCAGATCTTGTGAAGCAAAAACCTGTGTGTTTGTAATAAACAAATCCATCAAGATGTTTTTAACTTCAAACTGTTGAGTCCTCTATCCATAATAATGCTTTCTCATCTCAAAAAGTTGTCTCATCTGAATCGGGAGAGAAATATGAACAGATCAAGTACTGTTTACAAGTGAAAACACTTCTAAACTAAAAGGAATTTAAAGTGAGAGGACAACAGAGGATGGACTTTTTCACTAGAGGAAGTGTTATTATGGATTATGGACTTACATTTTCCATGTTTAAAGGTAAATTCACTGCAGTGGATCCATTTGTGAGCAAATGATGTACTGTAATGCTACATTTTTCTGAATCTGTTCCGATGAAGAAACAAACTCATCTACATTGGCCTGTGAGTGAGTACATTTTTAGTTGAACTATTCCTTTAAGAAAGAGGTTTTGAATGGCATGAAAGAGAGTAAATGATGAGCCATTCCTTTAAGTGGAAAATACAGAATGAAGAAAAGGGATCGTTAAGTTGGCGACATTACTGGAGAAATGTTGGTCATGCTTCACGTGAGAGATATGCTGACACGTTTGAGTAGAACTGCTGCAGTCATCACCAGCATGGGCGGCCAGCGGAAAAGACGAAGAAGAGAAAAACTAGGGGGATGAAATGGAGAAATGAGCAAACCATACTACTTGACCCTACTGGCGATATACTACGTTACCCACGATTCCAATTGGGGCGGTGGAGGTGTGCTCCTCATTTGCTTTAAACACGACACCACCAATTATTTACGGACTGTTCCTGCAGAAACGCACAAATGCTCACGTATTGAAGCCTCACACACTAGATTCAATTATTTAAATCTCATACAGACGTAGCACAAATGTACGTGCCTTCATGGGCCATTTCATGGGCAATGATAATGATCTTGCCCTTGTCATGTTAGTAAGTAATCTCTCTGCGTTTGTCCATCTCAATCTATTTTCTGGGATAAAAATCTAAATAAAAATCTTTAGTAACACTAGAAACATTAATGTGACTTTTGATCAATTTAATGCATTCTTTCCTTATAAAATCATGCTTGACAGCCTATGTAATGTCATACAAAGGTCACAAAATTTGTCAGTTCACACTTTCTTCATATAGTGCACTACGTGTTATTCACTATGAAGTGAATGAGTCTGTAGTTTTGGACACAGTATATGCATGAATGGCTAAAATGCCTGCAGTCATCATCAGCATGGGCAGCCAGCGGAAAAGACGAAGAAGAGAAAAACTAGGGGGATGAAATGGAGAAATGAGCAAACCATACTACTTGACCCTACTGGCGATATACTACGTTACCCACGATTCCAATTGGGGCGGTGGAGGTGTGCTCCTCATTTGCTTTAAACACGACACCACCAATTATTTACGGACTGTTCCTGCAGAAACGCACAAATGCTCACGTATTGAAGCCTCACACACTAGATTCAATTATTTAAATCTCACACAGACATAGCACAAATGTACGTGCCTTCATGGGCCATTTCATGGGCAATGATAATGATCTTGCCCTTGTCATATTAGTAGGTAATCTCTCTGCGTTTGTCCATCTCAGTCTATTTTCTGGGATAAAAATCTAAATAAAAATCTTTAGTAACATTAGAAACATTAAGGTGACTTTTGATCAATTTAATGCATTCTTTCTTTATAAAATCATGCTTGACAGCCTATGTAATGTCATACAAAGGTCACAAAATGTGTCGGTTTGCACTTTCTTCATATAGTGAACTATGTGTTATTCACTATGTAGTGAATGAGTCTGCAGTTTTGGACACAGTATATGCATGAATGGCTAAAATGCCTTTGTTGCTGATGCTTTCTCATGCACAAGATGTCATGATGGACATGTACAGAGGCAAAAGGATTTTCAGTCGTCTCTTTCCACACTCTCATGCTACTCTGGCATCACTCTGATGCTTAGCTACATCATCACTAACAACCGATGTACATACAACCGGATATCGACTAAACTGTCTGGACGGATTAGATATTATCACTTGCAAAACGACAGTGTGGAATGTCGGAAAACCAAATCGGATTTGTGTGCAGTGTTGAAAAGAATCCAAAGCTTCAAGTATACCTACACAAGTCCACTTATAATGTTAGTCAAGGTAGACTGTAACAAATCGTTGTCATTTAGGCTAGTTCTTGATTAAATTCCATCTGACTTTTTTTTAAATAAACAAGCTGTTTTCCACTGTACCTTTAAGACTTCTACTGTATATCTACATGCTTAGTTCAATGTTTATGTAAACAGAGTTCGTCTTCTTCAACCTGTTAGTTTTTTTAAAAATCTTGTTTTTTCATGGCATGACCCTTATTAAGAGACCTTTGTCCACACAAACACACACAGGCGCCCTGTCATTTATGACACTCAAGCAATGAAGACCTTTCATCACTCCTCCAGCCTCATCTTCGTGCCGCACCAGTGCAATAGCACTGACCTTAACTGCGGTTCAGCCTTTTCTCTTCTCTGTGTGGTGTGACGGCAACACATTCCTCTCCACCAATAAGCTGACTTAGAAGTTTTCTGATGGCTTCGTTTTAGCTTCCTCAATTCCTTACTCCTTTCGAGCTGTCAAAAAATGTGGTTAACCCTGCTTCCCTTGACAGAATCAACAGACTGAGAGTGTTAGCCTGCTTAGTCTTCTCAACATTAAGGCAGAAACATGAAACAGAGCTAAAATAAACAGTTGAAGTGGTCTTGTTCACTTTTGCCCTCTATTCCACCCTGAATTTAACCTCCTAACAAATACTTTTATAAACAAATGAGCCTGTCAGGAATTTTTCCAAGGTCTCCAAACCAGCAGGTGGCAACAATGAGCATCAAAAACATAATTTTCACATGAAGTACAACTTAATGGCTGCCTCTGAATTCACACACTTCTCTCTTAAGTCGCTGGGGTATATTTGTAGCAATAGCCAAAAATACATTGTTACATGTCAAAATTATCAATTTTTTTTTAATGCCAAAAATCATTAGAATATTAAGTAAAGATCATGTTCCATGAAGACATTTTGTAAATTTCTTACTGTAAATATATCAAAACTTCATTTTTGATTAGTAATATGCATGGCTAAGAACTTCATTTGGACAACTTTAAAGGCGTTTCTCTCAATATTTAGATTTTTTTGCACCCTCAGATTCCAGATATTAAAATAGTTGTATCTCAGCCAAATATTGTCCTATCCTAACAAACCATACATCAATGGAAAGCTTATTTATTCAGCTTTTAGAACTTGTATAAACCTCAATTTTGAAAAATTGACACTTAAGACTGGTTTTGTGGTCCAGCGTCACATATAGTAGGTGAAAACAATGTGAAAATAAGAGAGAGCATGCAATTTTAGGGCCCTATGAAATCCATTTTATGTTTTTCCAAATTTCGTTTATTTTTTATTTATTTTTTTTCAGTTGTAATTTTTCTGGATTCTGTGTTTTTTGTTTGTTTGTTTCATTTTTATTTTCTGGACTCCAGTTTAATGGTTAATGTAACGTTTATCATTCAAAAAGCATGTCTTGAAATCAAGAAAATTAAAAGTTGAACTTAATTAAAATACATTTGTAGGGCTCTATAATTTTTTTTTTTTTTTTTCCTGGTAATCAAAAATGAAGGCATAAAAAATTAACTACATTTTTCTTGTAATCCAATGGAAATTAAAACCTTTTAACTTTTTGGCAAACAAGTGCAAACAAACAAGTGCACTGTTAAAACATGGAAGAAATATTGTGTGATTATTTCTTAAACAAAGTTTTAATAGTAATTGTATTACTATTAGTAGTATTACATCAAGATGTAAAATCTACTATACAAAAATAATATATTTCTGTCATGATTCCTTCAAGTTTAACTGGAGTTTTATTTCAATGAGTTGCCATGAAGAGTTTTCTTTGTGTGTATATATGATATAACAACAGGTTTTCTAAAATGAAATAGCCAAATGCTCATAAAGTGACTTTCAGAGCAGCTCCTCCTCAGTCTGTTCGCCGTGGGGCCCTCTCAAAGTGCAGGGCCCTGTGCGACTGCATCAGTTGCACTGCCCAAAGGACGGCCCAACAAATTCGGACACAGCCATGTTAGTCTTAAAACATGGGCCAATCAGGTGAATCTGGAGGTGGGATTTGCATATTTACTGTACATATGGGCAAGCCCTACAGTAGATGTCATATAGTGCCATGGAAAAATCGTAAAACAGCTACCTTCTCCAGAGAACATAAAAATGCCTTTTGCTCAGCTGCCATGAGCCACACTTTAAGATGTTAGTGTATTATGAAAGAGTAAGGGCTAAGAATACCTCTTTTGAAGTGCTGGAGGTCTCTGAAGCGCTTGTATATGTGCTTGAGTTCCACTGTGCATGAATATGTAAAGCTCTCAAGAGATACATATGATCTTGACACCTTTCATTGTACCAGTGACCAGCTGGTTGGCAGCTTTTAGCCCATAGTTGTTGCTTGCTCCTCAGGAGGCCTTAAAGAAACAGGCCCAGTGCAGCGCAATGTTCAGGCTTTGATCACGGCAGCCATTACGGCCCTCGCGGGGCTAATTGGTGAACCAGACTAGAGCTGATTTCGGAGCGCTGCTCCCACAAGTGGAATAGGTCTTGTGGGATGCAATCATGAGCTGTGTCAGCAAGCTTTCATCAGCTTTAATGTGGGGAACATGCACACATTTACTTGTAACCTTGAAATTTAAAGGGAGAGGTACATGTAAATATACACAGTATATTTACAGAAAAAAAGGAGGTCAGAAAAAAAAAAAAAACTTTCAAGCCAAAGTAACATTCTATGAGATCAGCTGTTAAAACACAAAGAGAAAGTGAGCTGAAGCAATAATTAAACATAACCTCCTATTTTTCCTATATCGTTTGGAAGTCATTTTAGTCAGTAGGTTTGTTTGGGTGGTTAATAGTTTAATGAACCGGTTTTAAAATTCTGAGTGTCTTTTATATTGTGTTATTTACAGGGTTCCCATGGCTACAAAAAAAAAATAAAAAAATGTGTTTTCAAGGCCTCTAAAAAGTCTTGAAAAAAATAATAAAATCTAAATACCTTAGATAGCTTTCCTGTAGCTCAAATAGTAGAGCATGGCGCTAGCAACGCCAAGATCATGGGTTCGATTCCCAGGGAAAGCAAGAGCTGATAAAATGTAAAAAAAAACTATAACTTGAATGCAATGTAAGTCGCTTTGGATAAAAGTGTCTGCTAAATGCGTAAATGTAAATGTAAATGTAGAAAATATGCAGTTTTATAGGTACGCTCTGCTCTAAAAAAAAAAAAAAAAAAAAGTGGCTGGATGTTGCTCTTGACTTGGAAGCCATAGTAAAATCAGAGTTCTTTTCAATTAATCAGCTGAACTGATTCACAAATTGATGCAATTAATTAGTAAATGGGTCTGAATTTGATTCATTTTTATAATTTAATATTATGAAGTAATCAATCAATCAAACATGAAAAAAATATGGAAATTCTTTGGTCTAAACATGTGGGAAACCTGTATTGAAGAAAATATAGTGAAAATCAACAGGCTTAAGAGATTGATTATAAAACTACATAATACAGCAGATCAGTTTGCATTATTTATAAATGATAGATAACAGCAGAGGTTTATATGGTGGGATGTGATCTTCTACCCTGGGTTAGCTAACAACCTACTTCAAAAGTGCAGCTTGACTGTAGTTTAACTACTTGAAAAAGCTAAAGTTTCAAAGTGTCTTCTTCAAAACTGCTTATATGAGGGAAACATTCAGGGCCATGTATATGAGGCAGAAATAATGAGGCATCGCCGCGGCGATAGATAACTGAAACTCAGGGCAGAAGTTTCCTTATTCTTTTTCTCTCTCTGTGCATATCAGCTCAATCTGTCCATCTCTCTCGCTGAATATCTCTCCCATCTACAGTGAGAGAAACTAGGCCATCAATCACCAGAGGGAAGGTATTCACAGAACATTCTGCTATTTCCACAAACATTTATGCAAATTTATGCACGCTTTATCACTATACTAAAAGTAAATACTTAAATAACACTGATACATCCATCATTATCATTTGCACAGTCTAACAAGTGACAGTTTGATTGTGTGTAAATGTCAAACTAAACCATCCTGAAATCTTAGCATATTTCTGTTCTTATAAATATAAAATGTTCAAGCAGGGTTGCCAGGCCACAATTACAATCACTATCAGTGTGATTACACAATTAGTAAGATGCACTGTTACTGCCACTTCTTGCAACTCATTTTCATATGTATGTTTGATATTGTGTTTAAATTAATTAAAATATGTAGTTGGGCACTAGAAAAGAGCACTAAATCTAGTTTATTTAGATATAATAAATACACACAGATACATATATACAGTTAAGTATATATTAAGTTTAACATTCTATAAGTTATAAATATACATTCTTTTACAAAGTACATATTTACATATTTTAGATTGTATTTATATTTCTTTACATATTATAAAATTAATGTAAAATAAGGTTTAAATAAGGTGTATGTGTATATATATATATATATATATATATATATATATATATATATATATATATATATATATATATATATATATATATATATATATATATATATATATATATATATATATATATATATATATATATATATATATATATATATATATATATATATAATTTATTTATTTATTTATTTTTTTCAGAACTTCAATTATGCTTCAATGTAAGCAAGATCAACATCATACCAGTTTGTGAACGTCAGATTTTCAATGTGGCCTCAGACTTTTGGATACAGCTGAATTACGAAACGTTAAAAAAAGAGTGAAGCAAAGTGAAGATTTTAACAAATGCAGGATAGGAGATTACAAGTCAAAGGGAGTGAAAGAGGTGGCGACAGAAAGGGGGGGGGGTGGCGTGGTTGGCAGGCAGTGCAGGAGGGCTCACAGGATGGAGAGGTGACATCTGGAGGGTGTCATAATTATAGAAGGGAGCCAAGCTGAGGGAAAAGGGACACTTCACAGTTGGCTCTGACACACAAGTCTCACTGCATAAACACCAGTGCAGAATTAAGTCAGACCCTCTCCAGCAGGCCACCTGGGTTGTTAATCATTCACACCAAAGCTATTTAGATTATTTCAGACTTTCATTTGCAGCTGAGATTTTTTTTTTTTTTTAATAGAATGAAATTTGGATGTGGATATAGTAACAAGTCTGCCTATCTATCTATCTATCTATCTATCTATCTATCTATCTATCTATCTATCTATCTATCTATCTATCTATCATCTATCTATCTGTCTATCTATCTGTCTATCTATCTATCTATCTATCTATCTATCTATCTATCTATCTATCTATCTATCTATCTATCTATCTATCTATCTATCTATCTATCTATCTGTCTATCTGTCTATCTGTCTATCTAACATGATAAGGAAACATGATCAAGAGTTAATTATGTCAGTCTGTGGGATCCACCTGATGAGTCAGATGTTTAAAACAATTATCCTGATAGCCAGGTGGGTGTGGATACAGTCATAATGACCTGACCCACACATACATTTACACACTCTCTAAATTACTCTATCAGGGCAATGGTAAAGGAGAAGCTCATTTCCTCAATGTTAACATATTTTATTTTATCTTAGTGTTATATGCAGCAACAACTATAAGCAACCATTGACAGGAATGTAAATATTTTTTTGTATCTCACTCAGATTGTTTTCCTGATCGTTTCATCGTTTCATATATAAAACCAAGAATTGTTTGAGAAATGCGCTTGCCATTACGTTATTTGTGCAGATAGCACACACTTCACCTTTACACATATACGAGCTGAGAATAAAAAAAAAAGAAAGAAGAATAAAAGCATGGGTTGAGACATAGAATCACAAAAACCATGAAGCCCTTACAAAATCTCCAAATTCAAGGGATTGAACAAGAAAAATCACAGACATAGAAAAGAGATAAAAAGATAAACATTTTAGAGAAAGGACAAACGAAATATCACAAAAGCTGAGGTGTTAGAAAGAGCTAGACACACCGAATACAAACAAAAGATACAATAAAGAAAGATAGATAAAAGATCTAAAATAAACCAGTAGCTAAAGGAGGGATGCTACAAGTTATATTACAGATTAAATGTAGTTCTTGAGTGATGAGATTTTGAAATGATTCAGCAGTGTATTCTAATCCATAATTAGTTTTAAAAGCAATTGAATTAGTTCAAGTCAAGTCAAGTCAAGTTGAGCTTTATTGTCATTCCGCTACATGCGGGGGCATACAGTGGAACGAAATGTCGTGCCTCACAGGACCACGGTGCTACATAAATACAGGAATACAGCAGTGCAGTAAAACAATATAAACCTATACACAACTATCCTACTGATAGATTTGACTTTAAATATGCTATATATAAAAGAATTTTTTACCTATACATAAACTAAAAAATACAAACAATACAAACTATACGAGTGCTTCAGATAAATACTGTACATGTGCGAAGAGAAACATTGTGAGTCAGCAGCTGGCTGGGGAATAGTGCAGGATGATGGGGAATAGGAGCATGATAAGGCCATTAATTAATGGGATATATCAAGATTTACTGAGAAAAGCTCCTATATTAAGATAATTCAAAAGGTATTACCTTATTATGGCACTACAAAAGGCTTTATTTCTGTATCATTGAACATGTTCACTGGCCTACAATCTAAGATCATCTATTTTGACATCATTTTCATAATTAATTGCACTAAATTACTGTGTTATATTGACGGCCCAAATTCAAATGGCAGTCACAAATCCTGTCCGTGGCCTTCCGTCCACTTGCCATCAGAGGTCATCCTCCGATTACATTGACTTTCACACCACACAAACTGTTACACATCACCCTGGACTACGTCTCCCATGTTCCACTGCACTGATTGGATTCATCTGCACTCAATAGGCCCTTTTCACAATGACGTCAGCTAACTTCCGCTTTCCCGCAAAGCAGTGTATCTGTACTTCCGTTATACCATTTACACCAGAGACTTCTCAGGAAAATGTGGGAAAAACTTGAAATATGAAAGGTGTTAGTTAAGAGTTAAGACTAATAATGTTAATGTACTTACAGTCGGATTATTTTGCGAACGTTTTTCTGCATCTGCCTTAGATGGGAGGCTTGCTTGCCGCAACTGCTTGCTTTCAGATTTGCATGGCAACGATTATGCATTCACAAAATATATACTTGAAATCTTTTCACTTGTTATTTCGGTTCATGTCATTCCTTGGATAGTTTATTTGTGAGTACACTGTAAATTAAATTCCCCGTATAGCTCGGCAATAAAAAGACAAACAGTTATTTACTATGGGAAAATGACATGGACACAAATCATATTTTTATATTAAATCTTTTTACTACATGGCAAATTTCGCATCCATAAATTCAAGTGGTCTGAAAAGAAACCCATTATCCAGTTCAAGAATAAAATGCTTAATATTGAAACAATGCAAAAAGGACCGCAGTGTAGTATAGAACTTTGGACTTCTATAATTACTTAAATTCCTCCATTCACTTTCAATTTAACTACCCTGTTGTATACCCTGTTTTTTCTTTGTGAATTATTATTGATTAATATGATCGATTGTATTTTATTTTCGTTATAGGCTATATGCAATGTGATGTTAAAAAAAACATTTTCTATTTATTTACACAAATATTCACATTTGTTTTTAATAGTAAAAGCTTTTTATGTAAACTTAATATATTTAATATTTATTTCTGAATTACATTGTTATAAAAATAAACGGGGAAATTATAGACCCCATTTTATTTATATTTAAATAGTACAAGCTTGTTATGTTGAACTATTCTTGTACATACAGGCGCTGTATTAAGCAGAACATAAATTACTGAATGAAAAGGCTTTCCGTTACCACATGTAAATCTCTAAAACGTTTGTTTATTTGACAAATATATCTAACCAACTTCCTCTAACTGCAATAAAGACAGTAAACATTGTGCCAGAGTGGCGGGAATCAGAAAGTATGACTTTTTATAGTGCCTCATTTCCAACTCCTCCCTCGACTTCAAACAGCATATCGCGCCGACCAGTATTCGGTAAATTCGTTTAAGATGCCAGACGCCTCGCCTTGAATAAGGACGACAGTAGACAGCGGCAGTCATCCTCTAACCAAATTTTTGGCAGATGTACAAGCATCTGGGTGAACTCCGTGCTGGTAGTGATAGTGCTTTCCTATGCTGGAGGAAGTAAGAATACCCTGCTTCGCGTCAGAACGGAAGTTGTGTGACGTCATGTGAAAAGGGTCTATTACACACACATAGCTGTAACCAGCCTTGGACTTCCTCGCCGAGTATTGTTCAGTGTTTATCACTGTGATAGCTGATAGCTACTTTATGGAACTTGCTCTAGTTTTCATAGTCTAGTCATAGTCTTGCCTTGCCTGTTTTCCTGGCTCCCGATTCTTGCCACGTATCTTGGATTAACCCTTTGCTTGCTGTTTCGGACTGTATTTGCTCCTCGCCTGGATTTATGCTCACGTTTACGGATTACCCCTCATGTCAAACCCTCTGGATTACATTTGCTGTTGTCTGACTCAAGCCCGTTTAGGATTGCTCTTTTGTCTTGCCTGTGCCATACCTGTTTGCTGTTGTTCGACCCTGCCTGTGTTTTTGACTATGTTTATTAATAAAAGCTTGCACATGGATCCGCACGCCTCTTGTCTCGTCAGCTCCGTTACAGCGGCACACTTTCAATTGAATTAAAATAAGGAATTTGTAAAGCAGACTTCTGAATGTCATGACCTTCCAATCCATGTTATAACAACTCATCATTTATTTGCAAGCAATAGGGGGCCAGATAAACCAAGCATAGCAAAGAGGGTGGAAGGAGAGCAGGAAAATAGCAGAACATAGCTCTAAAAAGGGAATCAAATTCCATCATAAGAAATCCTACACAAAAGGCCCTTGATTTCCCTACTGGGACCACTGTATGTAAGACAATGCAGCCAAGGAACTTGATCTGTTTGCTTTAATGGTCCCTTCTCACAGTCAATTACATGTAGCACAATGGACAAGATGTCCATTTCCAATCAATGACGGAAAGAAGGGGATGAGGAATGAATCTTTGTATAGCGGAACACTAATAGCATGAATTAAGAGATAATTACGGCTACATCCATTCAACGTAATGTGGCAAAACCTTCCCCCAAAACTGCAGAGAATTAATTGCACACAAAATATGCATACACGTCTGGTGTCCTTACAACACAAACACGAGCAAATTAATACACCTATACATCAGAACATTAATGATTAATTTAAGCCCCCGGCATGAAAAATAAATAAATAAAAGCGTGTTCCCAGTGTGACAAGGAATTTATCTCAAGTGTGCTTTCTCATTATGAGAACGACGAATTCTGCAACAAATGAGGAAAGAATGTATGCAATATATGTGAAGAAAATTAATCCAATGTCAGTAAATCAACAAGTGAAGTCAAGCACAGTAAACGCTGTGATGGGTTTATTGCAGCTTTAAAACCACGGCCCTGTTTTTGTTGTGAATTTGGATTAGGAAAGCTTAAATTTCTGCTTTATTTATGGTATGTGATCTAGTAGAAGTAATCATTTAGCAGACACTTTTATCCAAAGTGACTTACAGTTCCCCTGAAGCACTGTTCAACAGTGGAAGCTCTTTAAAAGCCACTTATAATCTCTATACTTTTATGTCACATTTAAAATCATAGGAAGTAACAAATGCAAACATTAAATGGGACAACAATAACGTTGAGACGAGGATGAATGGAAAAAGTGCAGGGAATTACACTTAAGTATAATTACTGCACTGTGTTAAAATGTACTTAATTACATTTAAATGCAATTTAGTATTTAAAAGAACATTTAAAAAAAAATGTTGTATGTCTTTTTTGTTTTATTTTATTTTAAAAGAGTCCACTTCTATGGGGAACATTCATCGAAAAACCAATATGATAAAAAACTGGAAATAGTATACCCTCAGGACAAGTTTAAGATAAATTTCAAAATGAAAAAAAAAAAATCAAATTAAAATTACACCAAAATCTACACCTATGGACAACTGGGCATAGATCCACTCTGGCTCTTTTCCTGTATGGAGTTTGAGTGAATTGCGAAAGCTTGTGGAGCTGCTCTTCATAGCAGTGAAGAAGCATGCTGGAGAGCATCCATTCAAAGCACTCCAACAGAGTAGAATCAGAAGAGTTATCATCCAGAATTATTTAATTAAACCCCATGAACACGCAGCACGCCAACTGTGTAATGGGGATCAAATACTGGCCAGCTATCAAAACCTTCATCACAATGCGCCTAGATGCACACGGCTCTTTTCCACAGTTTCGCACCAAAAGTGACAATCAGCCTGCTACTGAAAACACCTTTTATGTTAACACCTTTGCGTTCAAGGGTGCAAAGGCCACATAATAATACACCTCTAAGCCTATGGCAAACATGTATGCATAAGTGATGTGTTTACTTGTGTAAACCATCTTAGATCTTCCTTACAGCATTTAAATTGACAATAACAATTGATTATACTGAAAGGGCGAATGGAAATAGATATCGGCCATGCTCATAAAACTATGTATAAACTCAATTATGGGGAATCGGGCTTGTAATTATTAACCTGTCGACTCTCTCAACATTAGATGGAGGGTTATTCCAGTAGGGAATTCAATAGCTTCCGTGCTTTACAATAAAAGCTCATTGGCTGTCATTTCTGATTCTTCCTTGTCATCCTGCAGGAACATAAAAGGCAATTACAGTGTCATTGTCTTTCTTTGAGACAATTGGGTTCCTGTCTTAGGCTCTTTTCACTGAAGTTGGGACATAATTACTAGAGTGGTATTGCAGCATCTTTTGACATGAAGGAAGACATCACCACAAAGAGAAATGAATGTGTTTTCCACACATTTTCTCTGTTCCTTCCCCTTACTTTTCTTTGTTCCGTGGGACAAGTACTTTGAAACTATCATAAAAGAGCCTCCCTGTTGATCAACTCGTAAAGACGACGGCCCAACTGAGAATCTAATGCACACAAACACATTCTGTAATGGAGGGCCCATTAGACAGAATCATCAGAGCGACCCACTGCTGAGATTCTCCATTTTGCCATAATTCATAGTAATGATTATTTCTCAAACTTCAGAGTGTTCACACTTTCATCAAAAGCACTGCCATTCAGTCATAATGACGTGTGCACAGTCAGCCATACAAAATCACTGGAGAGACAACGGCTACACATGAAATGGTTCAGAAACTATCTGTGAAAGGTGGAGTTTGTGTTAAACTTCTGAAATAAAGGTTTTGATCCGTCAACAGTCGAATGGGTTACTCCGTGACTCATCGCTCGCGACTCTGATGCTAGTGTGCTGGGATAAAACGTGATTCCTCTCTATTGACTCTCAGCATGCTGGGTTATGAAATGAGTCATCATTGTTAGTGATAAAATTGAAGAATTGGCTCCCTTCTCAATTGGCCACACCCCACAGGAAGTTCAACTGGAAAGACAGGGAAAAGAATTGAAGTGCAACTCAAAGAAACTCAAAAAGTTCAAAATAAATGTACTAGAGTTCAAAAGTTTGAGGTTGGTAAGACTTTCTATGTTTTTGAGAGAAATCAAATCACCATGGCTGCATTTATTAATTTAAAATAATTGTTTTGTATTTTAATAGATTTAAAAAGGTAGTTTATTCTTGTGATGGAAAAGCTGAATTTTCTGCTATAATAAATTTATTTTTTTCTTGTTTTTTTATTAAACAGTGGTTTACTGCACAAACTGTTTTTACATAAGGATAAAAAAAAAATCTATATGCTGTAAACTGGAGCAGTTTACGTGCACATTACTATAATATTAAAGGTTACAAACAACTTTTTGAGTGATGATTATTGTATATATAATAAGCAACACCCAAAAAAATTGTATGCAAACTGCATAAAAAAAGCAGTTTTTGCATTAACTTCTAAATCTAATTATGTTTCTACTCCAGTTCATTGTTGAAATATGATAGCTACTGTGTAAATGATTATAAGTTGTTCTGATGACAGATTCAGTTAAAAACATTAAATAATCAAGACATCACAAACAGGTTAAGAGAAATATAGGCCTAATGAATATATAAGCTAATATAGTACATATATTTAACGAAATGTTCCTCTCTCTCTCTCCCTCTCTATATATGTATATATATATATATATATATACATATATATATATATATATATATAGAGAGAGAGAGAGAGAGAGAGAGAGAGAGAGAGAGAGAGAGGAACATTTCATAAAAAAAAATAAATAAATATATATATATATATATTTTTTTTTTTTGGATCAGGCTAAAAATTAACTAAAAAAAATACAGCTAACGAACACAATAGACCCCAATAAAAACATGATAACATAATAAAAAACATGATTTTGTCAAATTTAAAAAAACATTTTTTATATATTTGTATACTGAATATGACTGATTATTGCTGGTAACTCTGACTCTGCATGGATTCACCAGTCTCAAATCTGTAAAACATCACTAGAGTCTTTTTCTTTGTATTTCTGTTTTATTTGCTTAAGAGAAAGCCTCCTTGCTTTCATTTCTCTGTGAGAATATCAGCTTCTCTGGTTTCCGTGGCCCAAAATCATCTGGAATTTTAATACTCTTCTCATCTTGAGCCTTTATCTTTTTAATTTTTCAAGCCCTCCTCTCAAAGTTACAAAGCACACTTAATAATTCACGATGAAGTCCTTATCAAAGGGATAAAAACATTGATGAGGACACACTGTGCAAAATGAATCTGACTTGAATAATACAAATGAATTTATGCGATAACACCAGACCCTTAGTGCAAACTTTATCACACTGAACAAACAGAGACTAAGGAAGAAAAGATGAAAAAACACTTACATAACGAGCAGAAGTTTCAATTTCAACTAAATATGGTCTGTCACACATTTGTGAAATTCAAATGGAGGTTTGCGTTAGGCTTAGATGTTCAGGGGATTGGTCCTGCAGTACGTGTAAGACAATAGGTACAGGACAGCCAGACACTTCCTCCCTCTCTCTCTCCGAGTGTGGCGTCTCTGTTTTCAGGATGAGCTACATTAGTCACCACTGAACAGGAACTGAGTGTCAGAATGATTTGATATGTGGCAGCCTGGATTAACTTCGGCAGAGGGTATCTGTCGCTAGGTGGATTTGTTCCTGAATGTGTGTGGAAACTGCAGTTTAGTGAGTTTTTTTTTTAACTTCCTTCCTGGAGACCTTCATTCTTAAAAGTTTGAAGCACTAGAGCAATATAAGTTCAACTTACTGGCACACACTCAGACAATAAAGCCCCTGAAAAACACAATTTTGTAAATCGTATCAGACAAGCCTTGATAGGTTCATTGCAAACCTTGTCTCACCTCATTCTAAAACTTTGAGTTTCAAATGTGTTGGAAAAGCTCAGAAAACTGTTCCAGAATCTCGAAATACAGAGTGAAATATCAACGAAAACCAAACTACTGAATCAAATATTGACCACTGGCTGAGATGAAAGTTTGCTCAACCTTGTGAGTGTGTGTGTGTGTGTTTATTGATTCAGCCGTAGCACTTCCTTCCCTCACTGTATGCTAGCAATGCAACATCAAAGAGTTTAGAAAAGTCAGTACAGAGGAGTTCAGCTTCCACAAGCATGCGCTCGATCTCACAAACACTCAGATCTACACACACACACACACACACACACACATATATATTATTTTTTAGGAGATATCAAGGAAATTTAAACTTACCTATACAGGAATATCCGAGTCATTAAAGGTGAATTGCAATGGGGGAAAAAAAGAAAAAAATATTAGAAATTAGTTGTCAGCAATAAACACAAACCTTTTGCCACTTTCAATGATTAGCGTACAGATTATAGTTAAAAAAAAAAAAAAAAAAATACTGACATATCGCTCTAGACTAACTGATATAAAAATTATAATTAAACTTTATTTGGAGCACTACTTGTGCACAATGCACATTTCTGAATATATTAAGCCTAAAATGTGTATTAATGTCACTACTGATGAGGACTGCATGACATTTGAATAATATCAGTCTGTAAATGCAAGATATTCAAAGTGCAATATTTCCACTTTAGCACAATCAGATATACTTCAGTAGTTGGACTTCAGCACTATTAAAGTGCACTAAGCACAAAATTAGTTGTTCCAGTTTAGCAGACTTTAAGTAAAGCAGTTTAGTATACTAAAAGTACAATTGCAGGGTATTTTGATAGGGTATTGATTCGTAGTATACTTTGCATAAAATAAATGTATTTAAAATACATTTTTGTAGATTTATTTTTCACTAGGGTATACACCCATAAAATGTATTTTTATACATCAGGGTTGCGTACAAAACATGTAAAGCAACACAGATAACAGATTAACATTATCTGTAAAATGTCTAATAAATAAACAAAAACCATTCATGGAAAGTGCCATTAACCAAAATATAACAGATCAATGAAACTTCACTTTGGTTAATAATAGAGTACACTGTAAAATGAATTTATATCCCCTTTCATTTTTCCTTTTCGTCTGCCTTCTACTCACTCCCTTCACTCACCTCAGTGCATCTTCATTCCACACCTCCCTTTTCTTTTCTTTCCGTTTTCAAAATCTCCTATTCCTCCTATTTTGCTTCCAGGCAGTTCCATTAGAGACTGCAGGGCCCCGTTTCTCCCTCTCTTCCGTTTCTGTATTTAGCTCTCTCTTTCCCTGTCTCTGTCTTTCTCTCTCTCTCTCCTTCTATTTCTCCGCTTCACTCCAGATCACTGAGTACTTGCAGGATGCCATGAAGACACTGCCATCGTGAGCTGACAGCCACATTAAAACAATGTTAATTAACAAATGCCACTGGAACAACATCAATAAAAATGGCCTTTCTAAATTTGCCGACACTGATAAACAAACATTTCAGAATTAATTACAGTTTCACCTATGAACATATGTCGCTTGCGCATGGCCAATTAAATAATTGTTAGATGAAGAAAACGACGGCACTCGTAGGAACTGACAGACGCCTCATACTGACATTAGTCACTGTAAAAGTGTTGAATGATTTGACGGGGCTGAACTGCTAATACATTTATTATGGAGAAAAAAAAACAGAATAGGAAACATTGTGCTCATGGTGCCAGAGTTTTCTAGACGGCTTACTGGCCCAAAGCAAATGCGCCCAGTCTCTTGTTTCTATGGTGTTCGAGTCCCTCTGAAGTCGTGCTCTTTGACGGAGGTCAACTTGAACGTGGTTTGATGGAGTGGGATGTACGTTACTGAGTCTGAGGTGAAACCGAGCACTCGAGAAGTTATTTCGAACTAAAACAGAAGGGCCAAATCAGAGCTCGGGCACTTTGAGGAAGCGAATGTGACACTTGGGCTCTTGGCTATTAGAGGAACGCGTTTGTGAAGTACGCACTCAGCAGGTGGCTCTGGATGAAGTAAGGTATGACAGAAGCGGAGGAACAGAAGTATGCACTCAGCAGGTCTCTACGAAGGGCGTACATTAGCATGGGGACAGCAGTATGTACTCTGCAGATGGTTGTAGGATGCGAGGAAAGCGAATACCCAACAGATCTTTTTTAGAGGTATGTGTCCACCACGGATTGATGCTAGTGTGCGTCTCCATCTGGTTGCCACCCCTGAGTTGTCCTTTTTAAATACCCCAATGGAGTTTAGAAACGGTCATCATATACACACCGAAAAAGCATTAAAGTGCATTTGCATGCTTGTGTGTGTGTGTGTGGTAAAATCGGGAACAAAGCCAGTAAACAGTTCCATTTAGCCTGCTGTGCTTTCCTTCATTGTCTATTCATAGATCTAATTAAGACTTTCTTGCTTCCTTTCTTTTATGTAAGTGCCGTGTTTTCAGGAGTGGAAATTAGGCCTTTGCTAAATTAATATCATAAGTGCTCAAGCAGCTATGATCAAGCGTCCTATTAGAGTAGGCTCAATTAGATGTGTGTGAATGTTTTTCTTACAGTCGATTCCCTTAAATGGGTTATTTTCCATTTCGCTTTTTCAGCCAGTTGACAAATAACACATCCCACCCGTTCCCTAATTCGCTATGTTAAATATGGCAATGTCCTCTCTCTCTGTCTCGCTGGAGTGCGATTAGTATATTGTGCAACTTACAATGATATGAAAAAAAATCACAACGGTTACAGTCCAAAAAGTGTTTTAAAAAGGCTACACAAAGCTTCCAGTGTGAATGTCATCAATTATTTTTAATGGAGGCATTAGAAACAAAAATATCAAAACACTTTTAAATGATGTGTAGAAGACAATAGGACAGTTCGAAACAATCCCAAGACCCAAGACCCCATGCCTGAAAATGAATCGCACTATTAAAAATAACAGTAATTAACAGTAAAATTATCCAATAACTCAAGAAAAAAGAAAAAAATAATAATTAAATAATAAAACAAATAAATAATGAACTCAAAAAGTAGAACAGCTACCCTGAAAAATGAAAAGTGAAAAATAAAATGTTATTTATTGGTAGATATTGGATACACATTTGACATTTTTGCATGTTTATTTTCAACTATTTTATGTTTAGATTACCTCTGCCGTCATCTAAAGCTCAAATAAAGTGTATTATAATGTTCACGTTTCAATTTCTAAATGGAAGCAAATGTAATGTTTAAAATGACAGAATGACATAAGTATTTTGAGAAAATAGTTATTATTGGCCATTTATTTGTTATCGACCATAACATAAAAATTTGAGCTATTTATTATATATTTTTTGTTATAAGCCAGAACTTTTAATCAGTGCATCCCTAGTGATTTTGATGATATTTGAAAGCATTTATCCACTTGCTTGTGGTTTGGAAATGGCAACAAATTACTATGTTTCAGACACTAATATAATTTATGTAATTGATTCGAGTCAAGCAATTGGTTATTTAATTAATTAGAGTGAACAAAACAAATTAGCTAACCTGAAAAATGTGAAAAGATAAGAGAGAAAAATAACAAAGGTGCATCTAATTTAAACAAACTCAGCACTCTGTTCTCTCATGCAGAGTGTGTGACAGCACATCCAGGAGCTAGCACTGTCAGTCATTACAACTCTCGCCTTCACCACTCTCCCTCGAAGCAAAAGTCTATTTCCTGTCCCAGCAGGAAGTGACCACTGTCATCCTACAAACAGCCCTGACCAAAGCAGGAGGGGGTCATGCCCTAATGAAATGCCCCATTAGCACACATGTATGGAAGGACTAGTTCACCTAAAAATGAAAATTCTGTCATCATTTAGGGAATAGCCACACACATCACATTTGTGCATTGAAAAACGTGAGATGCAGACACCACAATTTTAGAGCTGTCATTCGTCACATTGACACAAGTGTTCTAGTACATGTTAACACTGGAAAAAAAAAAATGATGGAAAAGTAACACTGCAAAAACACATTCTGTGTGAATGGCCCCTTTTTCTTAAATGAAATACAAAAGGAGATTAAAAAAATATATAAAGAATGACCAAAATTTGGTTATTCACTAAAAGAAATGTGTCCTCCACAGCCCTCGAATCACACTGTGCTTCTGAATACTGAAACTTGACATCTCTCAATCAGTCATGACACACACAAGGACCAAATGAAGGACACGTTTGAATATGCCTCAGCATGAATTACATTCTTCAGCAAATGATGGCTTAAATTTGAGTTTTTCAATGGCTTCGGAAAAAATTGACAGCCTCTGAACATTCTGTAAAGAAAGCAAGTCATACGAGTTTGGAACGAAACGAGGAAGAGAATTTTTTTTTTTTTTTTTAAGCTGGAAAATAGAGGGAGCAGTATGCCTGTGGCCTCGGACGCTCATATTTGTGCACCAGCTCCTCTCTATGCTCCAGTGGAGAAAGGGTGTCTGTTCAGCATGACTGCTTCAGACTGGCCAATCACCTCACTCGGTGTCTCAGGGTCCTCTGGGGTCCATGCCGGGGCCCCAGCTTTGTGTCAAAGATAAATTGCGACTCTGATTGACCACTGAAGGGAGGTTTTTACAAAGTCTGATTTGCTATTCATCAAGGCCTGCAACAATCGTTCTCTCTCCCACGGTCGTTTCTGGTTTCTGGTTTCTTTCTCCTCTCCAGACTGTCTGCTTCTCTTTTCAATTATCAGGCTATCTCCATTTGCTTTTCTAGTCCTTCATCTTTTTTTGCTTCCTTCAGAATGTTTCTTAGCCTTGTCTGAGGTGCTTCTGTCCCATTTCTTTCTTAGTTGCTTCCTTTTAATGTTCGTCTCAAGTGCCTCTCCACTACCAGCATCACAAGCACCTAAAAACAAACAAACTAATTAACTGTCCCTCAATCCCACACTGCAGTGAATAAGCACTGATGACGGAGAGTTTCCTCTGTTTGCCAAAGACGGGCATAAATCTCAGCTAGTCAGAAATGCCGATACTGCAAACTCTCTAATGACGGTCGTTTGGAAAAGATTACAGGGCACCTGCCTGAAACCCCTGCAAAAAAGCCACTGAGGGAGCCTCGCCGTAAAGCCTAATCATCACTTACACTGCCAGCTGTGCGTTCCGTTAGATCATTTAATACACCAGAAAGTAAATAAATGAGAACTCGTATAAATAAATAACAAACATTCGTTCTGCGCTGCTGGACGCCATGTTGAGTGTCACAGTCTTAACCTGGATATTTCCATCAAGCTTTTGGGACACCACCACTGCGGTCACAGAGCTGCCAGATTAAAGGAACAGTTTACACAAAACAGAATTTACTCACTCTCATTTCCTGGACACTCTTTTCAGTATTATGAAAGTGAATGAGGACAAGGGTTGTCGAGCTTCAATACAGATACAAACCAACATATGAATCATGAAAAATATGACTGTACATTATTTTTCAAGCCATTTGATAGCACTGTGCTATTTTGACATTTGTCGGGATCCATAATATATCAATATTATATAGGCTACTGTAGGTTGTTGGCTAATATAAAATATTAGGTTACACTTTATTTTAAGGAGTCCATATTAAAATGTAATTATACATTTAAGTACTAAGTAATATTAATTAACTATATGTACTTACTATATGGTTAGGGTTAGGATTAGGGTTACTTGCATGTAATTATGCATTAAATGTATGGTTATTATAATAGTAAGTAAATGTAACATGTATTATCTATTGGTAGATACTGGATACATTTAGACTGATATTTGACATTTTTGCATGTTCATTTTCTCCTATTTTTTTAGGTGAAGATTGAGTTTACCTCTGCTGTTATCTCATGCTCAATTAAAGTTAATCTTTAAATATCAACTTTTCATATTGTGTATTATACTATTCACTTTTTAACAATTTCTAATTGGATTTAGTTTTTTGAGAGAATAGTGTAACATTTTAATATTGGCCTTTTATTTGTTATCGGCCATAACATGAAATGCAAGTTATCACTTATATTTTTTGTTATAAGCCAGAACTTTTAATCAATGCATCCCTAGTGATTTTGTTGCAAGCAAATTCTAAAAATATTCACTTTGTGTCCCTCGATATAAATAAACTCTGGGATGAGCATGAGTAAATAACGGCAGAATTTATTTTTGCGCAAACTGTTCCTGCGAGAATGACAGAAACTAGTGACTAAACAGCTATAACGACAGTGCAACGCCTCACAGCGAGATGAAAAAGAGCCAAATGGAGACGTTAATGAGCACACACTGTAAACTGATGCTGATTTTCTCAAACAGCAGCTGAAGATGCAGTCAAAACAGTTCTGATTTATGGATGGCTCCCAGTACTGCCGTAATGGAGCACTTTCTGTCTTTTCACGTTAAGCATGATAGTATATCAGCAGGGTCTGTTATGACCTAGTTGTCAGTTACGTAACCGGCCCAGCTGATATATTATTGCTATGAGTTTCATCTTTCATATGTTTCAGATCTAGCAGTTAGCTTTGAATCCCACAAATGGAACACAGAGTCACACTGTTTTAACAACATGAGCAACCTTACTACTTCAGACATTACTCATCCACAATTTTAAATCTCTTCTGTCGGCACATTTACATACTCAAAAACAGCCATCAAGCCACCAGAATCCAGGTACTGTGAAAAAAAAAATCCTTTGATCTCCAGACAGACGTGCTGGAAGTAACAGGCGGATGGAATGGGATAGCTGCTGTCAGTGCTCGAGACAGGATTGTGCTGGTCAGCCTGATCCCTCATGGTCTGTTTGCCCCAGAGAGCGAAGCAGTCACGGCTGAGAAGAGCGAGCCACAGCACAACAGTGGATTATTAGACACAGAGCAGAAAGAGCTGAAGGGGTTCAGGGTCCAAAAGGCCTCAGTCCACAGAGGACAGAAATAGACACCAAACTACTGCAGTGATGCTTGGATCTGAGTGAGAGACAGAGAGAGACTGGAATCATAATGATGAAGATCAGAATGAAGATATTTTAAGGATGAAAATGATAAGGAAGTGAAAGTGCTGTAAACCATCAGAATATTTCTTCATGACAATGATGAGAATAATTTTTCAATGATACAATACAAAGATGATCGTAGAAAACTTTTACATTTTCCAGTAACACTGAGGATAATTATGAAAAATGAGAAATATGATTATAACGAAGACATTTTATTGATGAGGATAATGGAGATCAGGATGATGGTGATGATGATGATGATACTTAAAATGATGAAATAGGTCAGAATGAAGATATTAGATGATGATTGTGATGATGATCATTATCAGAATGAATGAAAATATTTCAGTGATGATGATGATGAAGATCAGAATGAAGACATTTCAAAAGTGATGATAATGAATGAGGATGATGATGTTTCAATGATGAAGATGATCAGAAAGAAGATTTCAACAATAATGATGATGATAACGAAGAATATATTTTTAACAATAGTGATGAAGACGATGATGATGATACTTTTTTATCAATGACAATTGTGATGATGATGATGGTGGTGGTGATGAAGATCACAATGAAGATATTTCAACAATGACGACAGTTAAAGACATTTCAGCAATGAGGAGGATTAAGGTGATCAGAATGAAGACATTTCAAAGATGATGATGATAATAATGATGAATAGGACCGAAATCATAATGGACATTTCAGACTGAAAGTGATAATGTTCAGCACCAAGATCCTTCAACAGTGATGATGATGATGATGATAGGTTTTTCTACAAAATGATACTGAGAAGAAGAATCGCACCCACACCCTCCGAGTTAAACAAGTTTGAGTTTGTGGACTTGAGTGTGGGTTCTCAACAGTCGTAGGAGTAATTGAAGTAGCAGTAAATTTAGCACAAGCGTAAGCTCTAGACGACATCCAGCAGTGTGTGGGAGTGAGGAAAGAGTGCTGTGTCACAAACTTTCAAACGCTATCAGAGGTCACCATTAATTGAGGCGGCAGGCTATTAGTTACAGTGGCACTGTAAGTAGTGAAATTACTTTTGAACTTCTGAAGTATACATTGACTGCGCTAATCGCTGGAGAGTCATTGGTAATTTCCACAGAAATTGCAGCTGATAACCATGAAATACTTGGTAGGGAAGCTGTGTATCAAAATATTCAGTATTTCAGAGCTTGATGGGAAATTGGACTGCACTCTGGGATACGGGTTACTCACAAATTCAATTTTCTGGTCGTTAAAAAGCAATTCCAAAAAAAAAAAAAAGAAATGAAAAAAAAAGAAAAAAGGGCAACAGTCATCAAAAACTCCGGGATAATTGTTATTCACTGAAGCTTTAAGAATGCGATTGAATGTTTAACTGACGAGTCGTTGCCATGGTGCCATTCATGTTGAGAAAGAACCGATCCTCACTCTCACAGTGCCAGAGGAATGGCGTGGGGATTGATTCATTGCCATTTAGATCGACATTATTTACACTAGTGAATTCTGCCAATGGCTGGAGTTCACCTCCAAAACAGATCGGCTCTATAGAACATTTAGCGCTGGATTGTGACAGCCACAGGATTGTGTCGTCTGCAGTAGTTGTTTTTCCTGCATTTTTATGGGTAAAGAACCCATCACAATGCCTCTGCTGTGACTGACAGGAAGGTTTGTGGTTTAGAGGTTCTGATTGATGTGCAACACTTGAGTTTTCAAACACCTCATGGGCCAAACTTTGACATGCAGTCAATACAGGCGAAAAATAACACCTGAAAAAACATAAAGCTTCTTAAAAGGAATGTTCTGGTTTAAATACAAGTTATAAAGAGAGTCGAGTCAAAAATAAAAAAATCTGTCATCTGTCATTCCAAACCTGCATGACTTTCTTCTGTGGAAAACAAGAGGACATACTTTGAAGAATGTGTATTTTTTTGTCCATACAAATCTGTGCGGCCCAGTGTGATTTTGGGCCCCATTAACTTTCATTATGTGCATTTCTGATTAGAATAATCCACCCAGATTAATTATGCTGGTAACATAACCAGATAAATTCATCCATCTAGAACATTAGTTTTACTGTTAAAAGGTTGATTCACACAACTCTATAACACCTTTTGGCCTTTTTGCCAATTCTTTGATAGAAACAGTCACAAAAAAGGCAGGAAACTATTACAAATGTTGATGCATTACTGTACATGAGGGATGAGAGGCGATCAATGGCAATTACCTTGTTTTGAACCCTAAACGTTCATTGCAGGATCAAACCACAGAAGTTAAGGTCAACTTATTCGAAAGGTTATGATACATACCTTATCAAGTTGAAAGTAAAAAGGCTGCGCAAGAAAAGAGCTGACTGACTTCAATGGGAGCCTTATATCTCAGTCCGACTTGACACATCTTGAGAAGTCAAAATAAAAGAAGGCTTTAATTATGATTTTAAAGCAATATCATAATGACATTATACTCTTCACAGGCTAGTTTCACATCTTAGAGCAAATTAATTCCTCGTTCTCTTTTTTCTCTCAATGTTTCTAAATTTATTACAAAGGTTAAAGACTGATTGCAAAAGTCAACCAATTTAATGGCTTAATTAGCTATGTACACTGTGCTAAATTCATTTTAAGATTTGAAGTGCTAAGCTGGTTTTCATGTTTCACTTTATGCGCTCTGCAAATCAAGAGTAGGTCAAGTATTTAAACATCCTACAGCTTATGCTCTAACGAAATAGAAATGGGAATTAATGTCTTGTTATATTTATATGTGAACGCTAAGTTCATCACATTTGCTCCGTTGTACTCTCTAAAGTGAGCAGGATTAAATTTTATTCGTGTTCTGCGCCGTACTTACTGCACAGTACTTCCATAACATTTTTCTTTCACTCCTCATTAGTATCTCAGTCAAAGCAGCAGAAAACCATCAAGATACATTTACGAATCGGCTATACTGCTGATTCGAGAAGCAATGCATGATGGGACATTAATATTCAAGCCAGCGTCAGGTCTAAGCCAATGTTCAGGGTCACTGATCTGTGACATCATAATCCAACAAAATCTTCTTCCAACGAAACGCAACGATGTACACAGCAGGTTGTTTAAAGCCAATCGGAGTTATTGAATATTCTGAGTGCCGTCGGTGGTATCCAGTCGCCTTTGATGAAATTAGTTCGGTAAAACACATACATTGCAAGGTCACGCATTTGCGATCTTAGAATATTAACCAAGGTCTCCAGCGGAGGGAAAGCTTACATAAAGTTAATTAAACTTTCATAGCAATCATTTATTTTTCACAGAGCTGGTTGTAAGATCTGCTGCTGCAATTACCGAGGGTGGTTGATACTGCTGAATGAGAAGAGGGTTGAGTGTTTGTTTAAAAGTTTTATTCTAAACACACCGGCCTGACAGCTGGCTGCTGTGCTGGGTTTTCCGTATACATCTGCTTCCCTGTGTCTAGGTCAATGATATATAAGTTTATAAAGAAAAAGAAAAAAAAAAAAAAAGACATTATACAATTCACTGATCATTTCAAGAACATTTTCAAATCAAATGAGACTTTAAAAAGCTGGTTTAAAAGTGTGCTGTAACCATAAATTATATATAAAAAAAAAAATTAAATGCAATAATTTAAAATATTTTATGTATGGCTTAAATATGTTATTTAATTAAATACGGAATTATTTAATTAAAAGTTGTTGTTTTTTTTATTAAAATATATTATTCAGAGTATTTTTTATAAATGGGGAAATGATTCATAAATCTCAAGGTTTTTAGAAGTCACACAATATGACATCTTACAATCGGAACTAAACTTACTTTGTAACAAAAACTCAAACACCAAATGACCAAACAGACAAATGTTTTTCAAACACAGCCATGGCATATAAATTGCATTTTTTTTATAAATTAACATAAAAATAAGCTTCATGTCATTGCTAGGGCCCTATGATTTCTGGCAATGCAGAAAACGCAGATGGAATCCCATCATAAAAATGGAATTTACTTCATAGCGAATGTTACGGAATTTTCTTAATTTTGAATGAATAGATCAAAAGTAGGTCAGTACAATTACATCAAAATGTGACATGGACTAGTGTCTGTTAATATTAAGCCATATATATATACTATTTAAACGTGAATCCTGCAAATTCTGAGTGTCTCCGTGTGAATGAATGGTGCAGAAGCATTTATTTTTTTTTTTTGAGAAAAACGATGTCATCATATACAAACAGAAACTTAAAGGTCTTAACAGCAACCCGTCAGAATAAAAGTTCAGTTTAACTTAAAGAGACTGTGAAATAAATATATTACTTAATGTAATAATAGTACTACTACAGCTGCTAATAAAATTATTCTTAAAACATTATTTATAAAAGGAATACTTACCAGAAAAATTATTTACCAGAATTTATTTACCAGAAAAAAATTAAATACACAACACAGCATTTCTGAATAAATAATATTTTTAAATAAACTAGAGATACTTTTAATCATTACAATTAATGAAATCATTTAAATGTAATCCAGAAAATGAATGAACATTTAATAGAACCTTAAAAATGTCATTTTTGTTCAACTTTTAATGAATTGGTGTTAAATATTGTAAGTTTCATGATTTCAATTAATTATCAGATTACTTATTAGATTAATTATTAATTAATTAAAACAGAGTCTAGAAAAATGAGATTCCCATATTTCTCCTGGACCCTTAAAACTTCAGCACTATGAGGTCTAATCAGTGTTTATTGGGCACACGGCACAGATAGTAAGTTTTATTCACGGACCTCATTATACAGTGAGCCGTTTTTCCCGCCTGCTGCATCACCATTACTGTAATTAATGGTGTAGCAGATTCCTCTGTCACCCATCTCCCCTGCTCTAGTCTAAGCCTGGCGTCTCTTAAGAGCCCATGCTGCTGATTCATCTGCTCCACCATCAGCCGGGTTGGAGGGTGGTGGCAGGAGCATGGAAAAAAAAAAAAAAAAAATCAGCTCAGACCTGCAGCTAATTTCAATAGGGTTGATATATTTCTACAACTCGCAGCCTGGCACTTTAATAAGGGATGGCTATAATCAAAAGACAGGAGGGGAAGAAAAAAAAAAAAAAAAAAAAGCAGTAGGAAATTTTCCCCTCACCCTTCCTCTTTTCTGAATTGTTCCCTGTCACCGCAACAGTGGAATGGCCACCAGCCATCATTTTGAGGACAATTACGAAGAATGTATGGCAAACGCCGCCCGCTCGCTCGCTACAGCAACACGCTGGTGACAAAAAGGCTGTTTACCGACGCGAGTGCCATTTTCTGCTGGGTAAACATGATTTTACCGGGCCGGCCGGACTGGACAAGCATGCAATAGGAGCTTGATGTAGTGCTCGGCTTCCTGGGAAAAGGTGATGAAGTCTGGCCCCATTCCTCAAGCGCTAATATCCTCTTCTTTGCTTTTTGAAAAACAAACGATGGTGAGGGTCACAGTCGGTACAGGCCATTTTGCCACTCAATCTCAATGTTTTTATTTTACTATGTCCCTTATGTCTTCCATCGCGCCCTCTTTTTTCTATCTTTTATGGTTTATTGACACTACTCCTGCCCTGAAACAATAAACACGTCAGCTGAGGGGGAAATCGATGGAGGGGCCCAACACAGAAAAAGAACTATATAACCAGGAAGGATCGAATGAAGGGCGGTTCTGTGACACACGCACACACACACCTCTTAAACATGGATGACTGGTTTTAAGGGTTGGGAAATCTGTGCGAGTCGTCAAAGTCATGGTTTATTTATTTCTCCCTCTCTCCTCTTTTCCTCCCTCACCTTTATTTCTTTTTCGGTCCTCTAACTCACCTCTTTTAGTATTGACAAAATCCTCCAGAATGGCCTTTTGTGACAGTCACATGCGTCCAGAACCTTAAAGATATTTCCAACTAATCATGCAGGCTATTGAATCTGACATTCCGCATGGCAGCCACTATGGGGCTCATGTAAAGTTGCCAAGCTTTGTCAAGATTGGCCGACAGCATTGACAAATTCTGTTTATCTGCGGTCATGCGATTACAAGGTCACCCGTCCGAGTTAATTCCAATCACAGCTCTGAGCCGAACAAATGTAAGACCTGTGATGGTAGGAACACAATGCAATACAAAGGATAACAGTTACAGTTGCACACACTTTTGTAGCATTGACTGAAGTGATATAGAACGAAAAGTTCCTCCCTCAAACCGACCACCCGCCCTCGCAAACATTTCTCAACCACTAAAATGTTTCACGCGGAAATCCTTGACTAAAACAGGCATTGTGGGTAGGGGCCAGCGGTGTTATTATAACCGTAAACAAACGGGTATCGATCTCATCTAGAGGATAGGCAGAAGTCAGCAACTTTATCAACACCACAGAGAACAGAAGAGAGGGAGGGAGTATCAGTGCACGAGAAAAATTAAATTGCATTTTGATGATGGATGCACCTGCCTTTGAATAACAAACACCAACAACAGCGGGCCAGGGAGAGAGCAGAAAACAACAAAAGCGCAACTGCTGGAAAGAAAATGGAGTGATGGTAATGCTATAAATACAGGCACAGATTCCTTATATATGTAATGTAAACATTAAAGCAGAACATATGAATCTATTTGTAATAGACATAAGTAACATTACTTTTACTAAATATATAATATATTTTCCAAAAGTTTGTGTTAAAAGTCTCAAGGCTGCAATCATTTGATAAAAATACAGTAAAACAGTAATCGTGATATACAGTATTATTGCAATTTAAACTAGCGTTTTTAATTTTAAAATGTAATTTATTCCTGTGGTGGCAAAGTTGAATATTCAGCAACCATTATGCCTTCAGTGTTGCATTATCCTTCAGACATAATTCAATATTTGCAGCTCAAGAAATATTTTCTATTATTTATTATAAATGTTGAAAAAAATGCATTGCTGCTTAATATTTTTGTGGAAATGGTGATACTTTTTTTTTTTGCAAGATTCTTTGATGAATAGAGTTCAAAAGAGCAGCATTTATTTGAAATTGAAATATTTTGTTACACTGTAGATGTCTTTATTGTCACTTTTGATAAATTTAATGTGTCCTTGCTGAATAAAACTAGATAAATAATAAAAAAAAATATATATATAATAATTACTGACCCCAAACTTTAATGGTTTATATGAATGAATGAAGCATTTATATAGTGTTTTTATTGTGTATTGCTATACACCCAAAGCGCTTTACAATCATATATATATTCACTATTATTATTATTAAATGTTATTGTAAGTTATTTTCTGTCAACACTGTCACAAATTGTTTATTTTCTCTACCACAACCATGAAAACTGAACCAATCATTTTATCCAAAATAGTAATAATCCAAAGGTGTAAGGCCTGAATCCTGTTAGTGAGAAATACTACCACGTGAGATGGCATGATACTTATACAACCTTTCCACTTCGTTTTATTTATCCATCCTGTGACTTCAGGTCCCTACGTGAGGTTCAAGCCTCTTATTAAAAACCTCATGCTCTGGTCTGATTGAGACAGCTCCTAGTAGGAAGGGGCCTGACTGACGGTGCCCTAACGCAGGACTCTAATGAGCTCCTAGAGAGCTGATTCATAATGGAATATCTGGGAGGCCAATAGTCCATCACTAATAATCATATGGTAATGACCAGTTCGCAATCAGGGAGCCCAACAGAGAAGAGCAGCTCGTTTCTATCCTTCAAAGCTCTCTCTCTTTTTCTTTTCTTAATCTCACAGGGCGAGAAGGGAGAGGGGAAAAAGGCCAAGGGGTGGGAGAGAACGAATACAGAGATGGAGAAAGAGACCTTCTACGAATCCTAACATTTCCATTTAATAAAAACAGGGTCTCAAAATATGGTGGAGAACAAATAAGTGACGGAGGCAGGCAGTTAGCTTGTGCTGCGTGCAGGGGGTTTGGAAGGAATGCTAGTTAATGCTGCTTTAATGTAGCTGCCATCAGAGGGATCATTCATCATAATGTTCTCACTTCATTTGCACAGGCCTCTGAGTACAGCAAGAGTGAATTAGCACCAGCTCTGGGCCCCCCTGCTCTCTGGGACCGAGGGACAGTCAAATTGGATCTAAATTGATCTAATCCTAAACCAGAAAGGCAAAATTAATGACTTTGCATGGAGAGAGCCCCATTCTCTGCGTATCACATAAAGCGTCTTTCTGGGGAAGAATATCAGGACTATTTTCCACTAACTGAGAATACGTTAGAGGGAACGAGATGAAACTACAGATGAGCGGATTGATCTTGAAATCTCGATAAGTCTGACACTGATGTTGCATAGAGAATATCAATAAATGCACCAATATTTCTAGTGTTTGATGTAACTTTAAACAACCACAAGTGGTTAAATAATTGATCAAGTTTTCTATAATTGTCAATTGTTGAACATACATAAATAAAAAGAGCTTGATCATTTGCAGTTTAAACCTATTTAAATGTTAACCTTTTAAATGTTTATTAATAATGATAATAATGATAGCAATAGTTGTCATATTATTAGTATGCATAAAATGCAATTCACACTTGTTTGAAGGTAAGATTATAAAAACCATTACGTAAGATCCAAATAAACAGTAAAAAAGGTTACAAGAAGTAAAAAGGTTAAAAAAAATAATAACATGCAATAAATTAAAAGACTTAAAGGCATAGTTCACCCAAAAATGAAAATTCTATCATTAATTACTCGCCCCCATGTCGTTCCAAACCCGTAAGACCCTTGTTTATCTTTGTAACATAAATTAAGATATTTCTGATGAAATCTGAGAGCTTTCTGACCCTCCATAGACAGCAACGCAACTACAAAATTCAAGGCCCAGAAAGGTAAGGACTAGGGCTGCACGATATATTGCATGCGATTGTCATGCACATCTTGCATGCAATATATAATGCACCCCTAGTAAGGACATTGTTAAAATAGTCCATGTGACATCAGTGGTTAAACTTAATTTTATAAAGCTACGAGAATACTTTGTGCGCAAAGAAAGCAAGAAAAATAACTTTATTCGACAATTTCTTCTTTTCAGTGTCAGTCTTCATTGCACGTTCACAACTGTTGAACCACTGAATCAAGTCACATGGACTATTTTAATGATGTCCTTACTTCGTTTTTGGGCATTGAAAGTTATAGTTGCGTTGCTGTCTATGGAGGGTCAGAAAGCTCTTGGTTTTCATCAAAAGCATCTTAATTTGTGTTCCTAAGATGAACAAAGGTCTTACAGGTTTGGAACGACATGAGGGTGAGTAATTAATGACAGAATTTTCATTTTTGGGTGAACAACCCCTTTAAAATACACTGCTCAAAAGCTAACTTATGATGAATTTTAGCCTGCTTTTAAAAATATGAATGTTTGTAACTTTCATGCTTGGAAGGTTCCAGATTTTGAAGGCATCATGACTAAACTCCTACATTTGAAGCATACTGTATCTTAATAAAGTCAGCAATTTACCCATTACTCACCATTTCCCCAGACATTCAATAGCAGTGCCAGTGTAGATATTGCTACACACAATACTGAGCCTTGTTATAATACTAAAAAATTAAAAACAGGCTGTTAGGATATTCTTGAACAAAGGAGTAGCATGCTATCTTAGTGCAGTCGAGTGGAATAGAACAGCAGCGATCTCTTTGTGAGATCATAAAAAGGGGAAATTAGGACAGATTCAGAAATGTGGACACATTTAAAGCCCATTCGAATGGGGTCCAAGGCGGGTCATTGAGTTAAAGGAATAGAGCCACACTAATAAACACGCTGACCTCTGAGGAACCGAGCCAACCACACACACCAACAGAAACACACTTATGCACAAACAGAGACACAATACGCGCAGTCAAGCGTGACTGAGCAGCATTCAGGCAGGTAATGACCGCAAATAAGAGATCAACTTACAGTCTGTCATGCGGCAAGTCCAGACGTTAACACACACACATAAATACCAAAGCATCCGTAAATGTTCTGTGAAGGCAGGCATTGAAATGCATCCCTTCAGACGCTCAATAAGCAGAAGACATTTGGCAATGACGCTGCTCTCATCAGGACAACATATTTTGTTTCGTTGCAAACACCTCCGTGCTGACATCTCACGCCCCATCACACACAAGCCCGTGGTCTCCATTAATGCAATTTCACCTCTGTCGCTCAGTATACACACGTGGGCCTCTTTAATGCCGACTCCGAAATGAACACAAACAAGCATACACAATTTAGCAGCTCGTTACTTTACGAGCTTATTAGGCATGGCCCATCACCCTCAGGAGTGTTAACGAGGTGGTATTTGGCAGACTCGTTAGGCCAGGAACCTATCAGAGCCTGGGGAGATATCAGAAGATGATGTTCTGAATATTGCCCACAAGAGTGACACAATGTTAGCGGCACCAGAGGGAACAACAATACAGGATGTGATTTTAAAAGACAGTGTCATCTGGACATATATGTAGAATTCACTCAAGATGATAGAAGATCGAAAGAAGATAAAACAGCGCAATATTAATAGTACATTTCTGTACTTACCATAATAACATCCCGTTGGTCCAAAATTTTGCTCCGCGCGGCTGTGCATTAACGCTGAATTAATATAATGGCTGGCTGCGATTTTGATGCTTCACATAGACTTTTCACTTCAGGGTTGAAGTTTTTTTTTTTCTTCATTTTCGCCAAAATTCAGATTAGTTTCGGAATTAAAAATAATAATAATAATAATAATAACAACAATAATAGGCAACCCAATTGCTGCTGCTGACTGCCTGTTAAAGACCCTTGTTAACAGGGTGCATAATTCAAACTTTTCCACCTCACATAATGTAACATCTAATGAAAATATACATCATGAACATCATTAAATACAGTATTTCAATATGTAAATACATACTCAGAAGAAATATCTAAAATTAATCAGGTAAGAAATATAATAATAATAATAATTATTATTATTATTATTATTATACATAAAACGCAGTTCATAGTAATAAATACAACATTAAATACAGTATTTCAATATGTAAATAATACATACTAAAAAAAAGAAAGAAAGAAATAACTATAATTAATCAGGCAAGAAATAACAACAACCAACAACCAATAAAAATCGTCTTTTATGGTATTTTGAAATTATAATAATATTTAAACAATTATATTTATACTAGGGGTGTCAACGGTAACTCGTTAACGCATGCGATTAATCTAAAAAGTTTGACGCGTTAATATTTTTTTAACGCAAATTAATCGTTTGATAAGGTTTGACCCCAACTTCTTGCCATCATCGCAGCGCGGAAGGTTATCTATCATTGTGTGATGAGGGTACAGCGAACCAGCGAAACAGTGGGCTATTTTGAAAATACAGTCACGGAAAAAATTACAGAGCCATGGGTTGCGGTTTTTTGGGCTACTTTTATCATGTACAGTGGCCGCCCAAATAGACAAATAAATTTCACTAATGTGTATTATACTTGGAATGTATCCCTGGCAACTTAAGAACGGAGAGGCGGTTGTAACATCACAAACAACGTGAGTTTCAGCAGAGCATACATGTTAAGGCTTTTACACAGCAGAAATAAACATGACAACAGCCACTATAGATTATATAAGATAATAAACACACGACTACGATAGGATATTTGTATGTGATTTTCTTGAGATGAATGTGTACGTCTGAAATGCTAATTTGTGCAGCGATATAAAAGGCTATAAATAGCATATTTTTAACAACAGTAAACGACCAAATTCCTCGTGATTGCAAAAGCAAGTTATTACAAACACTCGATGGTGGTTTGAAGTGAGTTTTGAGTAAAAGTGCACTATTAATCTCATAAATTGTCTTGAAGCATGATGCTAATATTAGCTCTAATGCACCTGCAAAACAGGTCCAATTCTTCTTCATAATGCATTTTATGTCATAATACTTCACGTAAGGTCGCAAGAAAATGTTCTGTTGTATTTATTTAGAAATACTTTTGATAATAGTCGGGTAAATGTATACTGGGATTGCAGCGATGTGGCTTGGTAAACGTTTTATTGCCAGTTTAAAGGCTGATAATGGATGAATAAAAACAAAAGAATAATGATAAAAGAATAAGGATTATGTCTCATACCTGGTGGAAGTGTGAAAGATTCTGTTTCATTAAACTAGTTTGTCATGCATTTCGTTTTCAACACATTTACAGGTAAATCCTAGTATTTTAAATTTGTGATTAATCATGATTAAATCATGATAAATTTGTGATTAATCACAGTCCATGACTGTGATTAACGCGATTAAATTTTTTAATCGATTGACAGCACTAATTTATACACAATGCACATATATAATAATAGTACTTATTATTTTTATATAATAATAATAATAATAATAATAATAATAATAATACATAAAATGCAGTTCAAAGTTATTCAAAAGGTCAGATTACAAAAACAGTATTAAAAAGAAAAGAAAAAAAAAAGAAAAAAAAAAGACCTGCAAAAAGCTAAAAGAGACCAAAATACCAGCAAAAAATAACAAAAAAAAAAAAAAAAAAAAAAAAGCCATAGGATGAAATATGTCGGGAAAAAATTACAATTTATTAAAAGACTCAATATAAATTCATAGATTTTGAGTAAAATATTTTGCGTAATCCTGCTTGAGTCACAAAACCCGTTTGCATGAAAACCCCCAGCTTAACTCAAGACCTGAGGTTCAATGGTTAACCAGACTCAGCAGAGCTAGTGAACACCCTGGAGAACCTCTCAACTCTAAAATGAGACCGTAACTTGGATAGCTCTGTTGACATGAGGTTTCGCAAACATTACACCCGGAGACATGAAATGGTTGGGGGTGCTGCAGACCTAGAAGTTCATCATCTATCAGAAGACAGCAACAGCTTCATATATCAGAGGGTGGAAAAGAAAGAGATATGGTGGCAGAAACTTGTAAAATAGTTCAAAAACTAATCCCTGACAGAAGTGGCGTTTCTGCACCACAGTTAGCAGCATGTTGCAGAGGTGTGAACATTTCCCGTGAATACATGTGTTCCAGCATATGCTCAGAAAGAGAGTCTAGCCTGCAGACAGGCCTGGAATCCCAATGAAGTGCACAGTCACGCCCACGACACACACGCACACATGCACAGCCATGCCTAAAGGCTGCGAGACACCTGACATGTTTCATCTAGCACCCTGTCACCTTCCTCTTGTACCAACTTACAACTGGAGAATAAAAAAATCACATCGGGTGAGAAGGAGAGAACAGCAGGATTTTTGTGGTCTGTGTGCTCGAGAGAGACCAGAAAAATAAGGAGAACAATACGAAGGTAAGGGGGGGAGGGGGGATCTGCAGGCATGTTATTGGCAGGGTGCAAATTATGCAGAAATTGGCTGATGAAAATTGTGTCATGTCGTTCCAAACCTGTATGACTTTCTTGAAAAACAAAACTAGAAGTTTTGAGTAACAAGCAGGTCATTTGTTTTTTTTCATGGGCTCCCTGTCTCTCTGGAACTGTGGGACAGCCAAATTGGATCTAAATTGAAAAGGTAAAATTAATGATCGTATGCATTATATTAGACCCATTATCTGCGTATAATAAATGAATGGAAACTGGATGTAAAAACACCATAGAATTATCTTAAAAGTACTGTAAAAGTCACTCCAAGAGGTTTAAGCATTATGTTTCAAATCGATTAACAAATTATTCAGATTGTTTTTGTGAACTCATCAACCAATCACTGTCCGCTACTTCTTTTTTTTTTTTTTTTAAATGGTTTTCATTTTAGTTTCAGTTTTAGTTAACTATAATAGCCCTGTCTCACATAAGAGAGAAAGAGAGAAAGTCAAACATGTTTGGGAAGGCTTAATGGGGTGGTTGACTGGGTTTTTTTCTAGGCTTGAATGTGTTTATGGGGTGCAGTCTAACATGTGTTCATGCTTTTTTTAAAAACACGCATTATTTTTCACATAATTTACCTTTATTCCACACTGCTCTGTCCCTTCTCTGACAAACGCCTCGATTATTTCCTGTTTTTATGAAGCCCCTCCCTCAGAAATACGCGATGGGCTCAGATTGGATTTTATTCTGATTAAAGCTTTAATACAGCACAGAAACCGCACGCGCGTCCATGTATAACGCTTCCCATTGCTATGTGAAAATAAGTTTATAATTGGAATCTCTCTGAATGAGAGAGGGAGAGAGAGAGAGAAATGCAGAGCAGGGCAACGTGAGGAACAGTATTAAGAACCGCTGTTTTAGAACATTGATTTTGAAACTTGTGAATCCATTAGAATCGTTAGAAGACAGAATCGCGACTCATATATGAATAGATTTTTACGTGCACCCTTAGTTTTCTCTTCCTCTTCTCGAAAGCAGCACAGCATGGCCTCACCCCCTTCGTTATATGTTCCCGAGGGCGGGTTTTATCTGGGTTCGTGATGTAACGGACCTGGGAAGTAACTCGTTGTAGTCCCTTACCAGCCATTTTTGTAGGCATTAAACTGGCAGAAATTTAAAAGACGATATCTCAATTTGCATTGAACTTTCAGCGCTGCAACAGCGCTGATACTGTTTATGCTCAAACAGCAACATTACACACTAATCAATTGCAATCAACCACCCCTTTAAAAGGTGAGTAAATACTGACAACATTTTCATTTTTGAACTATCCCCTTACTCATTCGTTTTTGGTAAGATGCAAACAGTGTGAAACTAACCAGGGGTCTACGAGGAGATATTTTTGTTCCATGGATCTGACCAAATTGAGGATGCTACAGCGCTAGGAAATCCATTACAACCCAATTATACGAGCCAGTTTTGGGCCGGGTCTAGCCTGCTCTCTCTGAAAGGGCTCTGTTTAATCCACAAAGAGAGGCTAATGGGAAATGTGGAAATAGAATCCACACTTCAGTAAGTTTGAGGGGGATTTGGCAGGATTAATGAACTGCCAGGTTTACTGTCAACATGCGGGAGAGAGCAATCCTTTACAAGGCACAGGAATACTGCATCAGTCCGTCAGCCCACACACAGAACACACTCGCACATCCAGCGCACGAGCTGATAGGCTCTCCTTGTGGTCTAAGTGGAGACACCGTAACAATGATGCCAACCCTCCCTACAACATCCAATACACGCTACATTTAAACCAGAGATAGCTTTTTACATTCGGCAAAAAGGATACACAAATTTCTCTCCGTCTTTGTGTCTGTGTCTCTCATGCTCAAAAGACTCAAAAGAGATTCCAGCGCCGCAGCCAGCCAATGCAACCGCACAAAACATTGAATACATGTGCTTGATTTGAATGCAGCCAGTGTGTCTCAAATCTGTGCAGCTGTGATATGCTAACTTTCATTGTCGTGATTTTACACCTCTGCTGTCAAATGAGCAAATAAAATGCTCATTATACGGTTTTGTGTATATTATATATATATATATATATATATATATATATATATATATATATATATATATATATATATATATATATATTATTAGTTTTTTTTTTTAAATGCCAAAACATGCTGAAGTCTAAAAATGAAATGCATGCGTTATATAAATATTCCCTTTTTGAAAATCCAGCTAAAACCAGTTTAGGATGGGAAGCTTGTGGCTAAGGCAAGCATCACTATTATTATTTCTCATACTTAGATTTGGGGGTCTGCTCTAAATCCCTCATGTGCTGCGGGCATAAATGATACCTCAAATTGCGTGGCTTGTTGAGGAGAGGTGTGCTATTACTTTCTAAAGCAATCAGACTCCTAAATTTTGCCTGGTGGGCAATAAAACGCGCAAAAAAATCCCGCAGATTTGAAGGACGGACCAGAGCCATATCTAGAGGACAGAGTCATAGAGGCTTGGCCATCAGCTTTTTTATTTGGCCAAGTAAGCAACCCAAAACATCAAAGTAAACAGCTTAGTACCCACTTAACAATACTTTAGTTACCACCAAGAAACCCTAGAAAAGCATAGCAAAGCTGATGTTACCACACAGAACATCCTATCAGACACACAGAAACTAGTAACTTCCCAGAACACTCTAGTAACCCTAGCTTAGATGGTCTTTTTATCAGCTGTACCTGGTTTAGACACGGACCTCAAAAATAATCTTGATCACTTTAAACTCATTTGACTTTAAGCAGGATTGATACTTGGTTTAGCATATAAAATCAATACTGATGAAAGCATATCAATATCAATGTCAATATTAGATTGTACAAGATAATTTTCTTCGCTCTAATTTAGTGGTTACCATATGATCGCTGGAGTCAGAATGGATGTTCCCTCGGTCTCTCCACACTGATCCCAACACCCCAATGCTCTGGTAATCTAGGGAGAGATGGATTAGGCCTAAGGATGAAAACGATGGATGGATGGAGTCTGGTGGGCGGATACAATAGATAAATGAGCTGGCGAGGAAGGAAGTTCATTTTTCCTGCAACTCTCCAATCAGAACCTCTCCACCTGACTTTCTTTGACCTTCTCTCTCCGTGCTCATCTTAGGGATCTCTAATATAAGATTCACTAGCAACCACTTGAGAAATACAAAAAAGGGGTTTCATTTTCCTTATGTCTCCAAGACAAGCTACTATAAAAGATGCAAAGTTCTTTGATTTGCTAAAAGACTATGTCTATATCCTTTGATTTGCTAAAGTTGGTGACTATATCTATATCCTCTATATATTACCAGAGGAACACACAAACCACAGCAGAAATCACAATGAATTATAAATACAGACTAATTAAAACACTGCAATTGGCAAAAAAAATCTGGGTCCCACTTTATATTAGGTGGCCTTAACTACTATGTACTAACATTTAAATTAATCATTTTATACAATGCACTTATTGTGTACATACATCTTTTTAGATTGTACTTATATTTTTAAAAATACCTATATGTACTTACATCTGTAATTAATTTCTGTAATTACATTTATAATTACTCTGTTGACCCATCACTTACACCTTAACCCACCCTTAAACCTACCCATACCACCAAACCTGTCCCTAACCTTACCCGTATCCCACCTCAATAGCAGCAAAAGTGTTTTGCAATACAATAAGTGCATTGTACTTATTTTCTTATGTAAGTACATAGTAGTTAAGGCCACCTAATATAAAGTGTGACCCAAAATTTTGCAATACAATATGAACACAATAAGTACACTGTACTTATTTTTCGATGTAAGTACATAGTAGTTAAGGCCACCTAATATAAAGTGTGACCCAAAATTTTGCAATACAATATGAACACAATAAGTACATTGTACTTATTTTTCGATGTAAGTACATAGTAGTTAAGGCCACCTAATATAAAGTGCAACCAAAATCTGTAATAAACAAATAAAGTTACTGAAATTTAGTTAAATTGATAGCTGTATGACAAATAGACATTAAGGTGAATAAATATCAAACATTTATTCATTTTATCATTCATTTTCAACCGATAACCAATGTGGTCATACATTGTCCCTCTGTCTCTCCAAGACCAGTTCCAAAACTAACTAATACAATAATAAAACAATAAAAGAAACTTATGGTTGGTGAAAAAAAGCCAAGAGGGGAGCTGGAAAAAACAAGAGATCTGAGCTGATCAAACAAGGCATCAATTGTGCAAAGTGTTTGGATAATCACTGCACAGTTCACTCGTTGAAAGGCCATAAACTGTGATATGTCTGAGAAGGTATTACACTGCTATTTTCATCCAAGGTGCCAAAGGAGCAACAGACAGAACAATAGCAATAGCACCTTTTTTTATTGCGCTATACAGTGATATAAAACACGAGGAGATTGTGGGTTTTCTAACTCATCAAAATTATCTCTTTATACATATATATTAGCGAGGATATGAGAGAAAATGATCTCTGCCCCGAGCTCAGAAAACAGAGCTCATAGAGGTCTCGCTTATTGATTTTCCCACAATCCCGACTGTCATATTTCTCTCTTATTGTCAGATTTTATGTTCGAGACCCCAACAGTGGTCTAATAGCGCAGCAACTCAGGACTAGCTCTCTGCCGTGCACAAGAAAGGTGATGTGTGTGCGTATACGTGTGGCACATTAGACTTCCCATTCTTCGCCTTTTCAGCGGATAGAAAGCAGCCCTTGGGGGCAGCCGAGAAAGAATGGACTCTCTCTTTCCGTCTTTCTCTTCTGTCTTGGCAGGGTCAGCCCTGTCTCAGCTTGCCCAGGAAAATTGAGTTTGATGCTGATTGGGCCTTGCTGAGAGGATCTTTTTGTTCCCTTGCTACAAGGCAAGAAGGACGAGACGGGAACTCGGCAGCTCAAGCCCAGAGCACAGAACTAAATCAAAGAGCTCAGCAGTCAATAACGCTGCTTAAAGCATAACCAATGACAGCGAGCGAGGAACAGACAAAGTTGAAATGATAGCAGAAAAAAAAAAAGAAAATGGGAAGACACCTTCGTGCTGGCTACATGTGACTCTAAAATGACATTAATGCATTTGGCAGACAATTTTATCCAATGTGAATTACAGCACATACTTGCAGTGATATCCAAAGAGTTGGCATGTGTTCCCTGGCAATCGAGATAGCGACCCAGGAAATAACATATTTAACAATTGATAATTTAACATTATTTAATAAAAAAAAAAAAAGATTCAAAACGCTCTTAACCAATGCCAACTATAAAGGCTTTAGCAAGACATTAAGTTGAATTAATTAGTATTAGTTAACGCAATAGCATCAATCAACAATGGAAATAACTTATACAGCATTTATTAATGTGTGATATTTCCTACCTATACTAATATAATGAAATAAGTTTATAAAATACAAAATTTAAAATGTATGTCTTATTTGATGTTCATGTACTTATTTCTTTTTTTAACATGACTTATAATAATTTAAATTATCAGCATAATAATAATAATAAATATTGAGTGTATTTTAGTTGTATATTGCTGTTCCCGATCCCATTAGTAAACATCATCTTTAACTATTTTCAAATTATTGTAACGTTTGTTCATTTAAACCTTATGAATTTACTAATACTTACTAATTTAACCTTATTGTGAATACCTGTACAAAAGTTTAAAGTGAGGAATGTCTTGTTGATCAAGCACTCACATACTTGGGCAAAACATATTTCTTGCATTTTTGGCATCAGAGCCAAACCAGCTCACTCTCAAAATTGAGTCCTAAAAATTTAAGTGTGACTGTAACCATATGTGACCCTGGACCACAAAACCAGTCATAAGGGTCAATTTTATTAAAAACTGAGATTTATAGCTTTAAAATAAGCTTTCCATTGATGTATGGTTTCTTAGGATAGGACAATATTTGGCTGAGATACAACTACCGTATTGACCCGAATATAAGACAATGTTTTTTTCTTGGAAATACATATGAAAAAAATGCGGTCGTCTTATTTTCGGGGTCTAGGCTTTGACATGTCAGTAATACACCCACAACAATAGGTGGGGCCAAAAACACATAAAACGAGTGTGCCATGAAATATGTAATGTATGTGTGTTGTAAAGATCGCGAGTGAAAACAAAAGAAAAAGAAAAGCTTACAGCAGCACGAGTTGTAACTGTTATGTTAGCCTGATGGGACCAAACTTCCTCTGTAAGTGATTTTAAAACATAAGACAGTACCCAGATTTGAAGACTACAATAAGATTTCACTTCTACTATTAATAAAATTACCTACCTGTTATTTCAATGGTATATCAAAAAGTGTATATTTTTCAATGTCATTGTTAGAACATTTTACCAGTATTTACCATACTTTCAAAAGAAAAATTAAAATAGGAAAAATATGCAATTTGAAAATAATTTAAGAAAAAATGTTTTACAGAGAGAGAGAGAAAAAAAAAAAAAAAAAAAAAAACAAGATTTGGTTTTCAAAAAGCCTTTTTCCAAAAGGTACATCTGGAAAAAGGGGGGTCGTCTTATAATCAGGGTCGTCTTATATTCGGGACAATACGGTATTTGAAAATCTGGAATCTGAGGGTGCAAAAAAAAAATCTGTTTTGATATATTTACAGTAGGAAATTTACAAAATATCTTCATGGAACATGATATTTACTTAATGTCCTGATGATTTTTGGCATAAAATAAAAATCAATAATTTTTACCCATACAGTGGATTTTTGACTATTGCTACATATATACCCCAGCGACTGGTTTTGTGGTCCAGGGTCACATATTTAGAACCATATTTCTACTGCGGTGTGAACATGCTCATATAGAAATGACAGTCAAACCTCAAACACATACATACCGCTAATGCCTGTGCATTATTGGCATTGTCTGCAAACTCAGATTGATGCAGTCATTACAGGAGCGAATCGAGTCCTCTTTCCAATGCAAACGTGAGTGTGTGGGGGGAACGATGGAAAGATAAAGAGCCGAGGCCTTTAATCTTGATAAAAGATAATGAACTCTGCCCAAAGATAAAGAGAAAACGAGAGCTCTCAATCTGTAGGAGGATGCACCGCGTGGGGTTTACAGAGAGGAAGGAAGATCTCAGAGATAGAACACTGCAATGTGAGACGGGATGCAGATATCCACAGCAACAGCATCCAAGCTCACAAGATGTGATGTCACGGACATCCTGATGCCCTTACCTACCGGCCTCAGGGGCCCCGAGGGCGATCGCTCGCTCTTATCGGCTCAGATCGCTAACTGACACTTCACCCCCCTCCCAAAAAACGAATAAAGAATGGACAAGATGAAATATGAGTGCTTTCAGCATCGCTTAGGCCTGCGGAATAAGTCAATTAGTCATGGCAGCCAACAGTCAAGAAGAGATTCTACATGACAGCCTTAACGAGGGCCTCAAAGAACCAGCATTCGACAGCTCGTTAAATTAATCCACTGGGTGTAAGAGAGAGGGAGGGAGGGAACGAGAAAGATGGATGCATAAGAACGCAAAAATCATTCCACTCTTGATATATTAAATGCTGTCACAAATATTTTGCTACATACTGCTACATAGCAGATGATGCCGACAGGAAGCGTGAGCGACAAGCCTGCAGTTAGACGGATAAATTATTAATGATGCGTCAATGATATGAACCTTGGCGTCAGGGTATCTGGCTTTAGCGCGGTGATGTTAAAACCCGCTCTAAGCGAGATCTCAGAGAAAACGCACACGCATAGAAGAATGACCTTAGAGAGGATGATGCTGGACAGCTTTGTTTTGACAGGCGGATTTGAGCTGCCCTGCTTTAGACTGCGGGCCGAGTGAATGTGTACCTCCGTATGTGTGTGTGTGTGTGTGTGTGTGTGTGGGAGGGGGGGGGGGCACACATACTGTACGAGCATGCATGCATCTCCAGCACAGATGTGCCGGACCCTTGGTATATGCCTGACCTTCACACAGCTGAAGCTCAACGCCAGTGCCCTTTGGGGCTGTTTGATGAGAAGATGAGAAAAAAAACAAGGGATGAAATGGACGACAGAAGGCCTTTCCATCAATCTCCCTCCAGAGCACTGGACCCGGACTATCTCTCCTGGCCCAGGCAGCCCTGCCTGACGACCCTTAAATCCCTCCCTCTGCCTCAGACCATTCATGTTTCATCATGCCCACAGGCACAGAACTCCCCTCTCTCTCGCATCTTTCCATCCACCCTTCACTTTCATCTCCTTCTGCCAGCCCTGCACCCGGCTACAGGCCAAATTTACATCTCCTGGTGCTGCAAACACCCGCCTGCAACACATGGGGACATATTCTAGACCACACACACACACACACACACACACACCAGTGGTGGTACTAATTTATCTGAATTTTTTTCCAGTAGCATGGCAATAGTATCAATATACTTTTTGTTAGTGGAAAAATGCATAAACTACTACAAACTGTCACCAAACTCCAAATTTACAGTTTGAATAAGGGAATAATCAAACAAACTCTCTTATATAAAGTAGGAAAGTGTGATTCATTCTAGAGAAATGGTTCATTCAGATAGTTATTCAACCAGCTGTTTTAGACTTACACTACAGTTCACAAGTTTGCCTGCCCATTCAGCCCTGCCTGGTAATGGTAAAACAAACTTGGTTTGCTGTCCGTTAAGGAGGGTCGAAACCTGAGGCTTGGCTTGAGCTCCCCCCCCCCCCCCCCCTCCCTATGATGATACGGTGTGGGTGAAAGAGAAGGGATTTAAAGGAGGAGAAGGGGTGGTGGAGGGATACCGGAAGAATAGTCGCTTGGACGGAACAATGACTGCTGCTTATATACGGTCGAAACGATGATTGGCAGTACTGGATGATTAGGTTCCTCCTGCATTGTGGACTTTATTTCAATAGTTTGAGGTCAGCTAGGGTTTGTTTTTATTTTTTGTTTTGTTTTTTTTTAAAGAAAGAAAGAAACTACTTTTATTCAGCAAGGACATGTTAAATTGATCAGAAATGACAGGTAAGACATTTATAATGTTACAAAAGATTCATATTTTAAATAAATGTTGTATTGGATTTTCTATTAACCAATGTGTAATGTGTATTAAAAATGTATCGCTGTTTCCACAAAAATATTAAGCAGCACAAATGTTTTGAATATTGATAAGAAATGTTTCTTGACCAACAAATCAGCATATCACAACGACTTCTGAAGGATCATGTGACACTTAAGACTGGAGTAATGGCTGATGAAAATTCAGCTTTGCCAACAAGTGAATAAATTAGATTTAAATTTCTAAATCAGAATGAGCTTTATTGCAAGGTATGTTTACACATATGAGGAATTTGTTTTCGTGACAGAAGCTTCAACAGTGCAACAGAATGACAGTGACAGAACAAAAACACATAATAAAATGAATTAAAAATTGAACAAGTAAATAGGGAATAACAATTTACAAATTGACAGTTGTATGTACAGGTATATTACAATAGACAGTTTTGTATGTACAGGTATATTATGTGCAAATTGAAATGTAGACCAAGCATGTGGTTAGATAAATAAGTGTATAAGTGTATAAATAGTGTGTGTTCCACAATTATTGATGGATTGCCTGAGGGAAGAAACTGTTCTTGTGCCAGGTCGTTCTGGTGCTCAGAGCTCTGTAGCGTTGACCAGACGGCAACAGTTCAAAGAGGGAGTGTGTTGGATGTGAGAGGTCTAGAGTGATTTTGCCAGCCCTTTTGCTCACTCTGGATAAGTACAGTTCTTGGAGAGTGGGGAGGGTTGTACCAATGATTCGCTCAGCAGTCCGGACTACCATCTGTAGTCTTCTAAGGTCGGATTTGGTAGCTGAACTGAATCAGACAGTTATTGAAGTGCAGAGGACGGATTCAATGATGGCAGAGCAGAACTGTTTCAGCAGCTCCTGTGGCAGGTTAAACTTCCTCAGCTGGCGAAGGAAGTACAGCCTCTGCTGGGCCTTTTTAACAATGGAGTCTATGTGAATGTCCCACTTCAGGTCCTGGGAGATGGTGGTGCCCAGGAACCTGAATAACTCCACTGCAGCCACAGTGCTGTCCATGATGGTGAGTGGGGGGAGAGCAGGGGGGTTTCTCCTGAAGTCCACGATCATCTCCACTGTTTTGAGTGTGTTGAGCTCCAGGTTGTTAAGACTGCACCAGACAGCCAGCTGCTCAACCTCCAATCTGTAAGCAGACTCGTCACCATCCTGAATGAGGCCGATCAGTGTGGTGTCGTCTGCAAACTTCAGGAGCTTGACAGAGGGGTCTTTAGATGTGCAGTCGTTGGTGTACAGGGAGAAGAGCAGTGGGGAGAGAACACAGCCCTGAAGAGCTCCAGTGCTGATCGTACAGGTGCTGGAGGAAAATTTTCCCAGCCACACTAGCTGCTGCCTGTCTGTCAGGAAGCTGTTAATCCACTGACAGACGGAGGTGGGCATGGACAGCTGAGTTAGTTTGGGCAGGAGGAGGTTTGGAATGATAGTGTTAAAAGCCGAGCTGAAGTCCACAAACAGGATCCTCACATAAGTCCCTGGTCTGTCTAGATTTTGGCAGTTCACGGGAGAGATTTGCTTTATTAAAGTGCCCGAGAATGATTATAACGGAGTCCGGGTGTTGTTGTTCTATATCTGTGATCTGATCAGTGAGTTTCTGTAAATTGAGCTCACATGTGCTTGCGGTGGAATGTAAACACTCACGAGAATGAACAAGCAAAACTCCCCCGGCGAGTATAAAGGCTTACAGTTAATGAAAAGCGCTTGGGGCTTAGGACGGGACAGCACATCTTTAACACTGTTACATTTGTACACCACCGCCGCCACATGATTTCCCCATTGATTCTGTGTCGCGGTCCGCTCTAAACAGCTGAAAGCCCGGAAGACTTAACGTGCTGTTCAGAATGGCGTCATTCAGCCAGGTTTCCGTGAAACACAGAGCAGCAGAGTTTGAAAAATCCTTATTTGTCCGGGAGACCAGGAGTTTGTCTTTTTTATTGGGTAGCGAGCGGAAATTCGCCAGATGGATGCTAGGCAGCGCTGTTCGAAATCCACGCAGTCTGAGCTTCACAAGTGCAGCAGCTTGCTTCCCCTGTCTGTGCATCCTAAAGCGTTTGATCAGCGCCGCTGCTCCGCCGACTACAATGGCCAGCAAAACATCAGAATAGTCAAAAACTGGTGAAATATTGGGTGGTGTGTATTGCCGAATGTCCAGCAATTCGACTCTGGTGAAACTGATTGCAGGGACATAACTAAAGACAGGACAAATTAACAAAAACATAAAAACAACTGCGGAGCACACCACGGAGGCTGCCATCAGCAGCTCCATCTTGTTCCATTTATTAATGTTACATTACACTTTAATAATATTTCACAATATTACTGTGTGAAGTCCCCTCATGCTTTAAACGCTCCACCATCATCCCCATCCCAAAGAAACACAAAATTACTGGACTTAATGACTACAGACCTGTGGCTCTAACGTCTATGGCCATGAAATAATTTGGAAGACTGGTTTTGGCTTATCTGAAGGACATCACTGGACCCCTACTGGAGCCCCTGCAGTTTGCCTACAGAGCAAAGAGGTCTGTGGACGATGTAGTCAATATGGGACTGCATTATGTTCAGCAGCATCTGGACAGACCAGAGACTTACGTGAGGATCCTGTTTGTAGACTTCAGCTCTGCTTTTAACACCATCATTCCATCACTCCTCCAGCCCAAATTAACTCAGCTCTCCATGCCCACCTCCATCTGTTAGTGGATCTCCAGCTTCCTAACAGACAGGCAGCAGCTAGTAAGGCTGGGAAAATTGTCATCCAGCACCCGCACCATCAGCACTGGTGCCCCTCAGGGCTGTGTTCTCTCCCCACTGCTCTTCTCCCTGTACTCCAATGACTGCATCTCTAAAGACCCCTCTGTCAAGCTCCTAAAGTTTGCAGATGACACCACACTCATCGGCATCATTCAGGACGGTGACGAGTCTGCTTACAGACAGGAGGTTAAATAGCTGGCCGTCTGGTGCAGTCAAGCACACCAACACCATGGTCATTTAACCAACTTTTGGTGCTTTTGGCAGTGTGGGCAGGTGCCAAATCCTGCTGGAAAATGAAATCAGCATCTTTAAAAAGCTGGTCAGCAGAAGGAAGCATGAAGTGCTCCAAAATTTATTGGTAAACTGGTGCAGTGAATTTGGTTTTCAAAAAACACAATGGACCAACACCAGCAGATGACATTGCACCCCAAATCATCACAGACTGTGGAAACTTAACACGACTTCAAGCAACTTGGGCTATGAGCTTGTCCACCCTTCATCCAGACTCTAGGACCTTGGTTTCCAAATTAAATACAAAACTTGCTCTCATCTGAAAAGAAGACTTTGGACCACTGGGCAACAGTCCAGTTCTTCTTCTCCTTAGCCCAGGTAAGACGCCTCTGACGTTGTCTGTGGTTCAGCAGTGGCTTAACAAGAGGAATACAACAACTGTAGCCAAATTCCTTGACACGTCTGTGTGTGGTGGCTCTTGATGCCTTGACCCCAGCCTCAGTCCATTCCTTGTGAAGTTCACCCAAATTCTTGAATTGATTTTGCTTGACAATCCTCATAAGGCTGCGGTTCTCTCGGTTGGTTGTGCATCTTTTTCTTCCACACTTTTTCCTTCCTCTCAACTTTCTGTTAACATGCTTGGATACAGCACTCTGTGAACGGCCAGCATCTTTGGCAATGAATGTTTGTGGCTTACCCTCCTTGTGAAGGTTGTCAATGATTGTCTTTTGGACAACTGTCAGATCAGCAGTCTTCCCCATGATTGGGTAGCCTAGTGAACCAAACTGAGAGACCATTTTGAAGGCTCAGGAAACCTTTGCAGGTGTCTTGAGTTGATTAGCTGATTGGCATGTCACCATATTCTAATTTGTTGAGAGAGTGAATTGGTGGGTTTTTTTTAAAATGTGAGCCAAAATCATCACAATTAAAAGAACCAAAGACTTAAACTACTTCAGGCTGTGTTGTTTGAATTTATTTAAAGGAACACTCAACTTTTTTTTTTTGGAAATAGGCTCATTCTCCAACTCCCACAGAGTTAATAAGTTGATTTTTACCGTTTTTGAACCCATTCAGCCGATCTCCGGATCGGGCGATAGCACTTTTAGCATAGCTTAGCATAGATCATTGAATCCTATTAGACCAGTAGCATCGCGTTCAAAAACGATCAAAGAGTTTCGATAGTTTTCCTATTTAAAACTCGACTCTTCTGTAGTTATATCGAACGCGATGCTACTGGTCTAATAGGATTCAATGATCTATGCTAAGCTATGCTAAAAGTGCTATCGCCAGATCCGGAGATCGGCTGAATGGATTCAAAAACGGTAAAACTCAACTTATTAACTCTGGGGGAGTTGGAGAATGAGCCTATTTCCAAAAAAAGTGGAGTGTTCCTTTAATACACAAGTTTCACAATTTGAGTTGAATTACTGAAATAAATGAACTTTTCCATGACATTCTAGTATGTGTGTGTGTGTGTGTGTGTGTGTGTGTGTGTGTGTGCGTAAGTCGCTTCAATGTAATTAGCTCTTGGTGTAGCTATCTTTTTATAGCTTTGTGCATTTAGCTACTTTAAATTATAAGTGATAATATTCCACGTCAAAACTGAAACATAACATAGCACAATTAGATATGTTCAAAAATCATCTATAAAACTATTTCAGTAGTATATCAAGTCACACTGTTCGGCAGTTATGTTTCTACATACAGTAAATTGTTTTCTTCACTGGCTAAGAAAGAAAAATGAAATGGTCACTGGTGGGCATCCTGTTGCGACAGTCACAGTATGTTCATGTAGTACATACATGCATGCCCTTGAATATTGACATCTTATGCGGTCATATTGACTGAAAGCAGTGTCAGCTAGAAAAAGCCACAAGTTATGTACTACATCTATCAGAATGGCTATATTTGGAATAGCATAGAAGCATATGACTCTTACTATTTCTGTGCAAGGAAAACTCGGATGACCTACTACATTTGGCAAAATGAGCAGTACACAACAGAGCAAACTGTAAGAAACAACTACATCCCACAGTGCAATGCAGTCCCCTGGACCAAAATGAACTGTAAGTAATTAGTCACAATCATCGTATCATGATTTGACTAAAATGCAATAAAAATGCAAAGTAACCATATATATTTTAGCATTTAGAGTCTGGTTAAATTGGATTGTGGGTGGTTAGTGAATAAGACAGCTCTGAAATATCGCATGCAAAAGCGGTGTAACGGTTTAGCCAATTCGCCCCAGAGAGGCAGAAACAGGGATTGGCCTGTCTTAAGATAGAAAACCAAAATTGAGTGACCTATTTTGGGATTTTTTTTAAACATCACCTTAATTGCTCATTGAAATGCAATTATCACCTTCACATCCAATTACTGTGCTCACATCAACAAAACACATGGATCTTAAAATACAGCACACCTGACAGATCTGTGCACTAGACATTGTGTCTTCATAGACACTGTGTATTAGAGATATCTTCAAGATTCAGTGGTTATGGAGAATAAAGTCAAGACTGAAAGATCTCTCTCTCTCTGTCTGATTCAATCATTCATACATATACACACCTGACATAAACTGTAAGACATGCTGAGAAAATATAGCTTGTGCAACTCTTTATACATTCAAGTTAGCAAAGTTGACATCGCTACTTTATTTTCAACCTCCGAACGTTTTATGTTTACACAAAAACCACATCAATATGTGTGTGACAGCAAATATCTTGAGTCTTTCATAATGCATTTCTCTGAAGAAAAATGAATCTTTCATACTGCACTACTAAAGCGCATCAGATTACATAATGTATACTGACTATATACATAAGGTTTTGATGTGAGCGTTTTTCTTTGTATAAAATCAGGGAGTGAAATGTAAAGTATATACTTTTAAAAGTGAAGTATAAGGCATTTAGCAGAAACTATTATGCACACTGACTTACAAAAAGTGCTTTAGCTTCAAATATGAGAGTGTTGTGAATGTAAACATGCAGTTCACACAGTTATCTCTTAAACTGCATTCTATATAAATACAAACCAGCACAACAGTACTGAAACATATGACAACAATTGCATCTTGATGTTGCATCAGAAAACCGTTGCAAAACAATTTTCTTATATAAGGGCTGCAAAGAATTAAAGGTAATTCAACCCAAAACAAATGCACAGATGCCTAGTTTGAAAATCCAAAGAAAGTAATATACCATCTGAGCACCTTTGACTTACTATTTGCAATGTGATTCAGATGCACTAATCCTAATCTTGCATATGATTTAGGATGGATTGTATGTAAATTGGGATTCAGCGTTTTTTACTGTTTTCAAGTCCTCCTGGATGGTTCCAATTTACAAGTTTGGATTACAAGTTATAATGATGATGTGGTTGTGGCATAATTGAATGCATTCATTTTATATTTCTTTCTACCATTCCTCTTCCTGACAAAAGTGGGAAGCTTTTTTTAGCGCGTGTACAACAAAATGACAGATGCACATAAGGTGTGTAATTCATACGTTATCTACAGCTGCCTTCAGGTAAACAACAAATAATGCCAGATGCTTTTTTTCTGTTGTGGGTGAGCATGGGTGTATACACTTGCTTCAATTTTACACAACATATGAGTTATGCATGGTATCTAAGTAATAATGAGTTATGCATGGTATCTAAGTAATGCATGGTAATAATACATTAATTTATTATCAATAATTAATGCAAACTACAAAGTGTGTCATTAGCTTAAACTTAATTGACCATAGGTTAAGACCATATAACCTTCTTTCATAAGACCATGGGCCAGATTTACTATCAGTTGCGCCAGCGCAAACCCTCATTTAGCATTAAAAAACTATTATCAGGATTTACTAAAGACAGGCAGTGGGAAATTAGCAATGAAAAGCCTTATTGAATATGCCTTTGTAGGAGTTTCCCTTTTGATCTGTAAATTTACGGCAGGAGAGTGTTTAAATGAATCATGCAATGCGATTAAGATTTGCGCTCGTCAATTCACTGGTATTTGCGGCATTATTTAATGCCCAAAAAAGCATGTCTTAAACCAGGCGGTAATTTGCGCTGCTCTTGGTAGATTGTGTTTGTCATTATGGAAATAATATATAATTAGTTTTAGCAAGACAAAAATACAAACAATATATAATTTGAGATGTGATGAAAATTTGTATAACTTTCAGGGTAAAAAAAGAAATAAATACATAAAAATTCTATATTTACTGTGTAATTTGGATAAATTAACTAAAAAAAGTGAAACGTGCACTGGGCCAAAGTGCTCATAGTTGAAGAAACACTCATTTATGATATATTACGACTGAACTTGAAAGTGGCAAATGTTTTTTTTTTTTTTTTTGCCTCCACAGGGAGCTGACATGACCCCAACTCTGAAACGTTTCAAAGTAAATCCAGAGTTTCCTACCGGTAATTACAACAGTGCTGTGACATTCATGTGTTCTCATCTCGTAAATACGATCATTCTGACGTTCCTTGAAGGCAGCATTAGAGCAGGGGAGCTCAGTCCTGTTTCCTGCAGAGATTAGCTCCAACTCTAATCAAATACACCTGAACCGGCTAATCAAGCTCTTTGAGTGCGGTTGGAAATTAAAGTCAGGTGTGATGGAGCGGATTTGGAACTCTAGAGGAAAGATCCCGAAGAGCAGGAGAAAAAAGACAAAGGATGAGAAAGAAAGAGAATCCTATTTTTTCCGTCCTTCTGCTCAAACCACTGCAATATGGGTCTCTGACTCATGAACACACACACACTTTCAAGCTGTGTGATGAAGATGGTACAGCAGCACTGGTGGAGATAAGTCTAATTTATTTATGTGTCTGTTATTGTCTTGGGATTTTGCCTTTAAGACAGAAAGTGCAAAAGTCAGGAAGGGCAGGTAGGGGGTAGAGATAATGGAACATTTCAAAAGAAAGGCAGAATGAGAGACAAAGAAAAAGGGAGAGAAACACAAACAAGGACCAGAAAAACATCTGTTTATGAATACCACTCAGACCTTAGCACACATACAAGTGTTAGTTATTCAGTATTCCACTAAAGCCATGCAAAGTTTGTGAACGGTATGAAATCGTTGAAGGTTATCACCCTTCCAGCCACAAGAGAGCCAATCAGATCCCTAAGACCTAAGGTCAGTTACAAAATGTCTTCTTCTGACAGGTAGAGAGCTCCCAAAACCCACAGCTGCATCTTTAGGGGAAAAGAGTTTTGACCAAAGGTTCAGCTACAGACAGATGAAAAAAGTAAACAGTCAAATGGTTAACCAACTGTGTCTATTATTAACTAATATGAAAAATTATTCATGTCTGTAAGATAACAGTAATTATATGCACAAGTTTTTTTGTACACCCAGAGAAAAGAAAAATATCTTTTTTTTTTCAAGACAAAAAAAAATTCACTTATTTATTTATAATCACACCAAAATTTCCTTTCAAACGTCAGATGTTCACTATGCATTCCTGTCATCTTAAATCATAGCCATTGAGGGCCCCCCAATATTTAATTAGCAGTAGTGTTAATTTCATTGACAAATTATTTTCATCATGATTTTCGTCAATGACATTTTCTCACTGACAAAAACGAGAAAACCTTATTTATTTCATACCTGATGTACTAAAATATCCAAAACAGAAATTAAAAAAATAACAATGCATTTCAATTTAACTAAACCCTTTAGATTATAGTCGTAAAATAGTATGAAATTTAGTCGACTAAAACTAGACTGAAGCTAAAACAATTCAGATGACTAAAATATGACAAATTAAATGGCATGTTCATCAAAAGACTATGACTAAAATTTGCTGTCAAAATGAACACACTGTTTAGCAGCTGATTAGTAGTAGTTATTTTTAATTCAATTCAAGTTTATTTGTATAGCGCTTTTCATGATACAAATCTTTGCAAAGCAGCTTTACAGGAAATTAAGTTTCTACAATATATTTAGTAGTAGCTTTTCAGTGGTGACTATGTAAACTTGATGTACATATTGCAGAAATGTACGGTAAAAATCAGTTAATTACGTAATCAAACAGATGTTATTTTTAAATAATCAATTCTTCAACACTCTTAAAAATATAGACTCTTTATTGACATCCATGGAAACTTTCCATTGCTAAAAAGGTTCTTTATCATGGATAAAGGTTCTTCAGAATATTAAAATGCTTTTCATAAACATTTTTAAAAAGAAAAAATGAAAGAAAAAAAAATGGTTCTTCAAGAGTGAAGTACTAGATTTAGTTGGCCTATTTCTGCACAAGTGGTTACATTCTTTGAAAGCCAAATTACCTGAGCTACAGCACCCACATTAACTTTATAGCTCAATACTCTAACTGTATCTCTACAATCGTCTCATTTGTGTCCATTTTTATTCCTGCTAAGGTATATCTGAGATAATACAGACAGATACTTAAATGAAACATACCTGAAAATGCAATTTAGTCTCTTAAGCTATGAAAGAGCAGCTTCAGAGAAATAAAAATGTTCCTCTGGGCAGTGCCAAGCAGCGTTTAAAGAACAATAGCCACTTTTCCAGTGTGAGTTCACATCAGAACAGCTTCTGCTTTGCAAAATCAAGGCCTAAAGGGTAGGCCCGGCTAAAACATAACCCTGGGTTTTATGAGTACACGCTCAATAGCGGGACCTCATAAACGCTCCAGTTTCCTCACAAAGGGTGTGGAGGAGAGAAAAGAGAAAGAAGGCAATAAAGGCGAGCAAATAGACAGGTTGCCACACATCAGGTGAAAAAGAGAGAGGCGGGGGTCTTTAAAAGCCCCTTTTTTTTTTTTTTTTAAATAAGACCATGATGATGTGGATCTGATGCCAGACAGGGGTTTATTAAAGGAAAGATTCACAACCCTCCTCAAATGTTTGGGGTCAGTGATTTGATAAAAATGTTTTAAAAGAAGTGAATATAGTAAATATTTTCTAGTTAAATGTATTTTAAAAAGGTACTTTCTTGCCGAGTACAAGTATTAAAAAAAAAATATATATATATATATATATATATATATATATATCTGAGGCTATATATATATATCTGAGGCTATATATATAGCTTTTTGGCCACTTACTCTAAGCAGTATTCTCTGTGTTATGCTCAAGATCACCCTCATGCAAAGCCACCTTGGCAATTTTATAAGAAAAGCAATATTCTGTGGATGCTTTGGACAGCAGAATAATATCATTCTCTCAGCTGGAGTGGTCCACACGGGAGGTTTTCTAAGGTTCGTGGCGCAGACAGCACATGCTGGCCTGGACCCACGTATTTCACACCCCGATTTTGTGAATCGGGAAGGGAGCAGGAAAAAGCTGAATAAATATGGGACTTTAGTGTGCGCCCAGCGACACAGTGTTTATCTGCACAAACCAGACGTGGCAGCAGCCATTCACGCTTTTGTGCCACTCAGCTCATGAATATAGCATGCTAAATGAACTCATAAACAGAGGAAGAGAAGAGAAGAGAAGAGAAGAGAAGAGAAGAGAAGAGAAGAGAAGAGAAGAGAAGAGAAGAGAAGAGAAGAGAAGAGAAGAGAAGAGAAGAGAAATTAGTGCTGCAATAAATTGGTCAAGCCAAAGTAAAAAGGAAGTTACTTTTATCACAAGGTGGGTAAATGTGTGGCTTTCAAAGCGAGGACACTCTTGTTTTGGAGCCCATCTCATTAAGCAGTGCCTGGGGAGAACATCATTCATAAAACATTAAGAAACAGCTTTTATTTCATTCATTATTAAAGCACAATCTCCTCAAACCACAACCACAGGAACGGCGCGATTTACAGGCACAATGTGGGGGGTGGGGGGTGGGGGGTGGGGCTGAGACAAAGACAGCCAGGGACTAAAGGAGAGTGGAGAACATAGTAAGACTCCCATGGGGATAAAATCGAGGTCCATCAAGATTATCTGAGCTGTTTGAGGAATAACCTTCTATTGGCCCATTCATCCACCCATCCATACGTCCTGCCTCTGTAAATTTATGTCGGCAAAATATTAAGAGCATATGGTTGTACCATCCCTAGTGCATAATACATTAGTGAAGAACCCACACAGGGCGAGTTTGATTTAAGAGATT
>CM071958.1:10685000-10715000 GCA_036784905.1 Acrossocheilus fasciatus
CACCATCGAAAAACCATCTCCAGCCCTCATGTAAACGTACTCCACACTCCTGAAGAAATTGGGTACTAGGAGTAGCGGGAATGAGAGTTTGGACACATTTCGGTTGGAAAACACTTTCAATGCTAATAAAGTGCAGGTAGCATATATCTAGCTCAGCACACTGGAGGATGTGCCTCTCTACATCTCGTTATTTGAAAACACAAACCTAGTGCCAAGAATAAAAGAGCATTTTAAAGGAATAGGAAGCAAGTTCATGTTGTCACATAAATGTTTATGGATTAAAGTTTGGCTCATATTGAAAGACAACCTGACAGCACAAAAATACACTCAGTTTTCACTGAGCTTGTGAAAACAATTAAGATAAATATAATAAGCAGCAATTAGAACTTGTTTTTATTCTCAAATTCATATAAGAATAAATGCATTTAATTCTGAAGTACTTTAAAATCTTGTTCAGAATTGAGAGCTGATCTCCTTGGGTCCGTGTACCTTCGGATAATTTGTTTTTTGATTCAATATTGAAATCTGAAAAATGACAAAAACGCCACATTTTTCGTTTTTCATTTGTTCAAACAAAACGAAAAATCAAGAATTTGGCTTCATTTTTCGTTTTTACTTTCAGGGACAGAAAACGGATAAACTACTTGAATATTCGATCTCTACAAGTGGGCGGAGTGAAACGCCCCTCTCAGCTGGTTGGTCAACCAAACATTACAACATAATAATAGTCATAAGAAACATAATAAAAGTCCTCCGCTACTATGTATTCTTAACGTGTTTATTTCTACTACATTTGATCTCTTTCTCTTCAACAAAAAGCCAGGTTAATGGCTTGACACAAACCATACCGAGGCAGAGCCTAGACAGAGATTTCTTTTGTGTAGGCTTAAATTCTGCAACCTACCCCTGAAATATTAGTTTATCTCATAAATATTAATTTACTTCGTACCTGCACTCACAACTATCTACTAGCCTACATCTTTGGAACGGCCGCCTGATTTATTATAGCTAACCACCCTGCTGAAAAAAAAAACAATAGAACCCTGCCCAAAACGCAATAGAAAATATAATGGATTTAATGGTTTGATGGGAATTGTATTGGTGTTAATGGAAACTATAATGGTGTCTACTGGTATGTGATAGATTCTATTGGTGGGATGTTAAATCCTATTGGAAAAATACCCAAAACACACTACAAAAAGGAATTTTGTAATGGTTTTACTGGAAAAAGCTAATGGTTCATAATGGTATTTTAATGGAAACCATTGGAATTTCTGTGATGGTTTCTAATGGGCTTCTGTTTTTTTTGTTTGTTTGTTTGTTTGTTTGTTTGTTTGTTTTTTTAGTAGGGCACCTATTAAAATCTGTGTGACAAAACTGCTCAACGTATCGGAAGCAAAACAACCCAAAAGTGGGACGAAACAGTGCGATATTAAAGAGTTTGCGCCGCGTTGTCCTGTCATAGGCGCGGCTCAATGGAGCGAGTGGCGCGACCGACTCGACAGCGCAGGGAGGACGTGTTTGCTAGCGCCACCGAACTGACAGCGCAGCGCGAACAAGAAGTTCGTGTTTTTCCCTGCACGTTAACATAATGAAGATCAGTATTAAGTTATTACCTTTCTTTTGCTTAATATCTGTCACAGTGTTAGCTACTTTGAAGCACATATAGGCTATATTTAGTAGCCACATGTTCAAAGCAGAAACTTCCATTGTCCTCTTAGAATTAAAAATGTTTTATGGTTTCATTCATCAAGCCATATTTTAAGTAAATTTTACATTTAAGAATATTTGTGTAACTGTAGCATTATTAGGCTATATTTTTCTACCAGGACATTATCCATTAATTTTACCTTACAAATTAACAATGGTTTTACTATAGTAAAAGTGCAGTAACCATGGATTGATTTTGACGGATTGATTTGTTTAACCGCAGTTGAACTACAAACATGGTGGTAACACTTTACAATAAGGTACATTAGTTATCAACATTAGTAAACATGAACTAAGAATGAACAATACTTCTACAGCATTTATTAATCTTAGTTAACGTTAATTTCAGCATTTACTAGTGCATTATTAAAATCACAAGTTGTGTTTGTTAACGTTAGTTAATGCACTGTGAACTAACATGAATAAACAATGAACAAAAGTATTTTCATAAACTAACATTAACAAAGATTAATAAATATTGTAATAAATGCATTGTTCATTGTTTGTTCATGTTAGTTAATACATTACATAATGTTAATAAATGACACATTGTAAAGTGTTACCAAACATGGTTAAATGGTTCGTGTAATAAAATCATGGTTAATTTTCATGTGTTATCTGATAACCCTAAAACACAATGCAGTGCAAAATTCAAAATACATCATATTGAATTTACATACACTGTCCCCAATTTTGAAAGAGTTTGTTTTTAAATCAACTAATTAAATTTTATTTATTTATTTATTTATTTAATATGGAGCGTAGAGAAAAGCCTGACAAATAGCCATTATATAAAATTGCACTGTTAAAGTTAAAGAACATTACCTTGGATGTTCCCTGGTCTTTAGAGACAAAAAAAAAAAAAAAAAAAATCCCTGGACCACAAAAAGCAAGGGTATGTTTGCAGCAATAGCCAACATTGTATGGGTCAAAATTGTCATTTTTTTCTTTTATTCCAAAAATCATTAGGATATTACTGTAAGTAAAGATCATCCATGAAGATATTTTGTAAATCTCCAAATATATCAAAACTTAATTTTTGATTAGTAATATATGCTAAGAACTTCATTTGGACAAAAGCGATTTTCTCAATATTTTGATTTTTTTTTTTTGTTTGTTTGTTTTTTTTTGCACCATCAGATTCCAGATTTTCACATTTGTATCTCGGGCAAATATTGTCATAACAAAACTTACATCAAAACATACATCAATTATGTTCGCGTCGCCCTGTCAGTTCGGTGGCGCTAGCAAACACGTCCTCCCTGTGCTGTGGAGTCAGTCGCAAACTCTCTTTTCCGCGCTGTTTCGTCCCACTTTTGGGTTGTTTGGCTTCTCGTAAAACGCACTGGAGCATGGGAGATTGTATTAGCGCAGACCACTATAAATTTGTGAACATGTAGTTTTAGACAATAACCTGAGTTTATTTAATTAGTATCGAGTATTGGCCAGCTAACTGATGGCATACAAAATTTTTATTTTCTCTGCAACCTAAACCACAGAACCAGGGCCGCTGGTTCATTATTATTGCCTTTGTTTTATATAATGCAATTTAAGTCATTTTAAAGGCTGTTGTTGGTTTTTATAGGTTTTTATAACCACAAAAAATTATTATCTTAATACTTTGTAAATTATTCTTTGAAGAAACAAAACCATGGCTAATTTGTGGTTACCATGGCTACAAGAACAATGATCTTTTGGTTTTATTCGTGTTAAAACCATCTAATTTTCGTAAGGAAACATGGAAACTCAGAGAGAATATTAGATGCGTTGATGGTGGTGAAATTATTACTGACATTAAAACACGTTATTAACATCAACAGCAGGATTGCTGATGTCTTTCCACGGGCATAGCTGTCCATCAATTATGATAATTTGCATTTAGCCGCAAACATGAGGTGCGAGCGCCACCTTCAAATCATGACATCACATTCACATTTCACTAAAACAGCACCCTGGAGGAACAAATAGTCCCATGCCAGTGGGATAACAACATATGATTTCCTATAAAGTGCTCTGTGAATAAAACTCAAAATAGAAAAATAGCTAATAGATGTGCAGTGAAGGTAAATTACACAAAGTTATTTCTTTTCATATCCGTCATATTATTTAGGTTCCTCCATTGTCCAAAACGCAGCGTATTGTCTAAAACAAAAGTTATGACTCCTGTTTACGTTCACATACATTAATACTGGTCTGGGCTTCACTACAATACATTTTCCCCGCACTGCAGTGCGTCGCGCGGCTTTGCCACACAAATTTTGATAGGTGGATGACTATAATAAAACAGGCCGTGTACCAGAGGACTGAAAGGCTCTGCCTCGGTATGGTTTGTCAAGCCATTGGTTAATCTGGCTGTTTGATGAAGAGAAAGAGATCAAATGTAGTAGAAATAAACATGTTAAGAATCTGTAGAAGCGGAGGACTATCATTATTATTTTTAAGGACTATTATTATGTTGTGATGTTTGGTTGACCAATCAGCAGAGAGGGGCGTTTCACTCCGCCCACTTGTAGAGATTGAATATTCAAGTAGTTTATCCGTTTTCTGTCCCTGAAAGTAAATACGAGAACTGAAGCCGAATTCTTGATTTTTGTTTTGTTTTGTTTGAACAAATGAAAAACGAAAAATGTGGCGTTTTTGTCATTTTTCAGATTTCAATATTGAATCAAAAAACGAATTATCCGAAGGTACACGGACCTCCTTGACGTGTCTAATTTGATTTACTCGAGTATTCTCTAATCAGAACACAAGTTAATTGATTTTGAGCCTCCAGACTTCAGTTACCATACAATATGTGAGCAATTTTAACTGTTAAAGACAAGCAACTGATAAGACAGACTGGGATTTTCACCAGGGACTCAAGTGTCATTTCTGTGTCAATTTGAGATGTTTGACTTTACTTTAATGTGTTTAAAACACTTTTTAAATCAGTGAACATTGTGCAATTTTTTATTACCACTTTCACAGTCAATTTTTATGCTCTTTCTGTTTGTCAAACAACCCAAATTGGTTTACAATTTAGTCATCAGCAAGACTTTACAGTATATAAAAAATACTAAAGCTTCTTTTGTAATGTTGAAGAATGTTCTTTTGTGAAGAAGAATTATTTATGTTGTTGAAAGAAGTCTCTTATTCCCAACAAGTCTGCATTTCTTTAATCAAAAATACTACAAAAACTATATATTATTAAAATACTATATATTTAAAGATGTGATTTCCTGTAGTGGCAAAGTCGAATTTTCAGCATCGATTACTTTAGTCTAGTGTGACATCCTCTAGAAATCATTCTAACAGGATGATTTGGTGCTCAAGAAACATTTCTTATGATAAAAACCATTAAAAAGAACCACAAACCTTTTAACAGTAGTGTATTCACAACTGTAATAATGTCATAAATAAGGACAATTTTGTTTCTACTGTACCTCACATGTATTTCACCAGAAATGTAATCTACCAAAAATGTAATCCATCAAAAATGTAATCTACCAAAAATGTAATCCATCAAAAATGTAATCCACCAACTTTTTATGATCAAATTATTCCAGAGGTTTTTCTAATTACTACAAAAATTGGCAAGCAAAGTTAAGACAACCGTCATTACTGATAACAGATGCCATTCACAAAATAATAATGATGAACCTAGTTCACAATCTTTTTGTCCATTAAGGACTGATGAATCAAATGAGGAGAAATATTGTCATTCAAGCCCAATTATTCCATCAAAATCTTACAATAGTGATTCACCACCATAATTACGGTTGTTCCTTTCAATACGCATCCTACCAACCAACTCATTGGGATTAATTCATGAAACATGAGCATAATGAATTTGTGTAAAACGTTCATGAATCTATTCTCATGTAAATTCTCCCACCGAACGAACCATTTCCGTTAGGATGGTTTGACGTACAATTTACAGAAATCCGTTACGCTTGTGTTTCATGAATGCATCCCTCTGTCTTAATTGCAGTTCTTGTCTTAGTTTGCGTTTCACTGAAATAATGTGAAGTGGGCTGCAACATTTCATAAAAAACATTGTTGTTGTTGTTTTTTCTCAGTATAATCCAAACCACTCACACAGAAAAGCAAATAAATTGCCTTAAACCATTAAAACACATGGCCTTGTGTCTCATACATAACAAGCAGAATATTTCTCCCATATGCTGCCGGAGGGCAAAACGCAGAGTTAGAAAGTTTGAAAATGAAAGTTTGTTGTGACTTGCTCTCTACAGTGTCACAGAAAATGGGTGGGTGTATGTTCTTGTCTTTAACCTCAGCGCCTTCTGGAGTTATTACTATTCCTTCTTCACTATCACCAGAGTGCTGTCAGTGTCCATGACAACCAGGAGCATAACCTGCCTGCAGGGGTCATGCTTATAAAATAGTCATCAAGCCAATAAACTATGAAAAGCCAACAGAGGCAAGACACGGCTAAATATAAACATAATTGCATTTCATTGCATAAGGCTACTCCCAATACTGCACTAACTACTGACAAACTTTAAGTAAAGCGAGAGAGAAGAAAGAGCGTTCATCTAATGAAGAAGCTATGATTAGCTGAACTCACTGAGCAAGATGGCTGGAAAGCAGATGAGTGAAAGACAGACCGAAGAAACAAAGAAAACTGCTGACAGGATGCCAAAAAAAAAAAAAAAAAAGATGTGGTAAACATCACCTACTCTCAAAACGGTGTCGGTTTTAAACGTTAATATCTATCAAAGGCTTGAAAAGAACATGTAATACGCAGTTTGGCAACTTCACAGGAAAACTTTGTACTTGTGGGGATTTTCTATTTCTATAAACAAAGCCTTAAAATGTGTTTTCACAAGGTAAAGTTGTAAAATGTTAAATAACTGTCTGTCTCTCGGCTGCACACTCTTAAGGTGTGAAAAGAAGGATGACATGTCAGTGTGTGTTGTGAATAATTATATATTTGTTTCAATTATGAGCCACATACCAACTTTCATAACAATAAGAAATGTTTCCTGACTACCCATTCCGCATGTAAAGGAATAAATTACATTGAAAAGTCATTTTAATATAAATGAAAAGTCATTGTAATGTTTTACAGTATTTTTTAACAAATAAATGCAACCTTGGTGAGCATTTAATGTAATAAAGTTTGAACTGTATGGCAGTTGTTTTTTTGCTTTCTTATTATGGAATTTACATTAGTGCTGTCAAATAAAAGTTTTTGTTTACATAATTTATGTAAGTGTGTACTGTGTATATTTATTATGTATATATAAATACAAACACATGCATGTATATATTTAAGAAAAATATGCTGTTTATATATTAAATATATTTATATATCATCTAAAATATAATAATATAAATATATAAGTGTATATACACATGTAAATATGTACGGTATGTGTGTGCATTTATATATACATAATAAATAATCACAGTACACATACATATAGTATGTAAACAAAAACGTTTATTTTGGATGCGATAAAATAAAAATAATTAAAGAATGATGTTGAATTTTTAAATTAGAAGCCTTCATTTCAATGTCTCACGTCACCTCTTACTTTAATCCTAATGGAAAGATTTCACTAGAGAATTATTTTCAGCAAGTCTCTCCCAGGAATATTCTTTCTCTCTGAACTCAAATCATGATTCAAAGCATGTACCTTTGAAAGAGAACATGAAACCACTTGTGTCCCCACAAGTGAGAAGAAACGAGGAGGAGCTCTAAAATCAGTGCAGGTATTAGAAATCATACACAGACGAACAGGAGATGAATAGCATGTTTTACCAAAGACTAAGAATGAGTTCAGCGTTTTTTAATCAGTGCTGGCAGTAAATTCCATAAAGGCTGGGTGGGATGTTTTGCATAACCGAAGACCGGAGCCTTGATGAAATGCAGAATTAAATTTCACCCAGCAATTCAGCATGGCCAGCATGGCAAAATGTTAAAACCAAGATCTAATCTCAAGGATGAAACTCAAAAAGGGACACACAACATACTGTATTGTAATATTTGTGATTTGATCTGCTAGACTCTAGAGCCACAATACAAAAAAAAGAGCATTTGATTATATCTGGCATTTTCCTGCACAGAGGAAACCCATTTCTTCTCTAACAGTAAAAAAATATTGCAACAACTTTTACAGTAGAGTTTTTTTTTTTTAAGTATTTACACTATAGAGTGGGTATCAAGTCAGCTAATCAACAAATTGCATTTTTCTAATTTATTGTTTCAGAAATAATATCAGGATAATAACTTGAGTGAAAAAAAAGTCTTTAGATAAAATGTTTACTTGTTTTAAAAAATTCCCTCAAAGGGCTTTTATTTAAGTTGTAATTACATTTTCAATCTGGACTCATTCATTACATTTAATATAATAAAAATTATATTTACAGCATGCATTCATTAACTACAAATCATCAGTCCCAGCATGTCTGCAGCAAAACTTAAGGACATACACTAACCACAGTTCTTTAAGGAATGTATTTTGTGCTTTAAGAACACTAAGAATAACAGTGTGTATTTAGAGCAGGTAAGCGCACCTGTGCTTTCTAAAATACAGGTGGCTGGATACAAAAATAGAAGAGGAAAAATAGGTGAGTATGCAAGTTTAATGCGTAGAAGCCGCCTGCGAGCCGATATGCTTCAAAATTCTCCAAAACACTCTCATTCTGTTGAGAAATTGGAGGCGAGATGTAAAACCAAAAAACAATGTGGGAAGCAGCATATAGAAAAGACTCAATCAAATCTATTGATAGTGCACAATTAAAATCAGTGGAGTGGTTGTGGAAGCCTGGAACATCCAAAATCTTTACTTCGTATTTTTGCACACCTTTCACTGGAGCCACGGTTTGCTACTACAAATGCATAGATATGGGCTGTGTTTTTATTTCATTTTGTCCCGGGTGGCATCACTCGTGTCAAGATATGCAGATGATTATATCCAAAAACACACACATGCTTTGTGCCTATGAATGACTGACAGTGGAACAACAAAAACACCAGTCTGAATAAAGCATGAGCCTTTTTAAGAAGCCGCGTTTGTCCCTTGTCAGTTGCCATAGTAAAAACCCTGTTTGGTGGCTTCTCCCAAAATAGCAAACAAAAACTCAAATACTCCATATCTTACACCCTTGAAAATCTCTCTCCCTCTTTCTTTCTCTTCCTCCAGTCCCTCTCTCGTGTGACATGAGCCCCTGGGAGAAGGATAAAAACCAGAAATAACAACAAATGACTAGAAAATGACAGTGAAAAGTGACTTGCGCTTCCAGATCACAGGTCAAACCTATGGCAGTGGACAGGATTGTACAATTTGGTACAAATATACCACCATTAAATAGTATTCTGTGAAAATAGAAAATGTAGGAAAAACTTAGCAGAACAGTAGAGACAACCACCATCTTAAAAATCTGTTGCAGCAAATTTTACTGAAACCTCATTTTTACAAAAAAAATAAGTAAATAAAAAAAAAATAATAATAATAATAATAATACAGTACAATATATATATATATATATACTTTTTTGTATTCTTTGATAAATAGAAAGTTGAAAGGTCAAAATATTATATAATCTAGAAATATTGTAAATATATATTATACATTTTTAATATAATTATAAAACAAATATCATAAAATGGAGTGATGTTGAACAGATTACAAAACAGCCCTGGATTGTCTGTGATTGTGTTGCCCAACATTTTTGCTTTCAGTAAGACTTGTCATGGGAAATAAACACTCAAACCCTGTTGTTATGTTAAATTAATGTAATTATTCTGCCGTTAAATTAATTAGTTCAGATAAACTTGTAAACAAACGTAATATATAAACTAAAGCACTGATGAAAGCTGTAGGCAGCTACTGTGCCACACAGCGGGCTGCAGGCCGTGTGCCAGAGAACAGTTTACGACCTTCACAGCACTTTTGTCAGGGAGAAAGAATAAATCACACATAGCAAAGAGGTTCCTTCAATGCTTTTCTCTGACTGGCCCATTCCCTTTTACTTTTTAGGTCTGTCCCTCTATTTCCTCTCTTGTCCTTTCTCCTCTTTCCCACCTTATATTTTGCCACTCACTCCTGCAGAAGTTGGAAGACAGGTATGATCAATTCTCAGGCGTCTCCTGTTCTGAGTCGGCCTCCCTCTCTCCCCTTGCCCTGATCTATGGCTGTGTCAGCGCAGTCTGAAGGTGTAAAAGGCAACAGGGCAGCACTAATGAATTGAACTAGAGCGCGGCTGCTTTTAAGCAGACAGAGGAGCTCTTCTGATTTACACACAGGGACAGGAAGAGGTACTCCTCCATCGACTTGGTGGCTTTTACTGCAATGAACGGAACTGTATTTTCCAGGACAGACAGGATTACTGTGACCCAACTGACCACTAAAGTGATGGCACAACAGTCTGCAGCTGCTTAAGATGGCAAATTTGTTCCAAATTGACATTTTCTTTCACATGAAAATATATTATTCCGGTAACACTCTAGACCAATTCTCACTGTTAACTAGTTGCTTATTAGCATGCCTATTATTAACATATTGGCTGTTTATTAGTATTTATAAAGCACATATTCTGCATGACCATATTCCACATCCTTAAACATACCCCTAAACTTAATAACTACCTTACTAACTATTTATATACAGAAAATTAGGAGTTTATTGATGCAAAAGTCATAGTAAATGGTTTGTTAATAGCGAGAACTGGACCTTAAAATAAAGTGACCATTATTCCTGATCCAAGTATAAAACATCCAACGTAAATGATCTTTATTTTACTTTTTTCCAAGTTTAAATCCATTGTTTAATCATCTGGGAGCTTTTTTTTCCCCAAAAAGTGACAAAAAAAAAAAAAAAACTCCACAGTGATGAAAATTATATGCCTAATGCTAAAGACTCACTGTGCATAGTTTCACATCAATGTCAACGTCATCGGCTCCCAGGTGTGATTGATTGCGACACCATGTTTGACACAAGGCGGTCTACTTTTATTTGATTTTTTTTTTGTCATTTTTGGATGACACTTGCCCATCTAACTACTAACGCAATGGTACGCAGAACCTGATTTTACCATGTTCCTGGATCAACATCTTTGTTGACCCTGGAACAACATTGTGATTAACCAATCAGATTTGAAGAACCAGTTTATAGTTTTTGTGAAGTTTAGGCTTATAATCAATGTTTGGTGCTTGTACATCAGTGTCATTCATCTATCATTTCCTCTGATTTTAGGGATTACTCATAAGGTTAGGTTTAGGTGTAGGGATATGGTCAAAACTAAATTTTTGGATTAAAATGGTACATTTTAAAATGGTAACTCAGCAATGGTACAATGCTTTGCAAGTGTGTTTATGATGACAATTTTTTTCTAAATCTCAATATTTTGCAGCAAAAAACATGAAAATATGGTATATTAAGTCCACAATTCTAAAACATTATATTATTATTATTATTTTAAGTAGGTCAGCTCATTTACTCATTGGGATGTCAAACATTGCATTCAGAAGTACTTTGTGTTAAAAAATGAAAATATAAAGTAAATATGTTATGCTTCTTTGACATTTATTTACCAGATAACAGCAGACCTTTAGTACAGCAGCATATTGAAAAAACAAAAAAGAAACAAAAAAAACACTGATAAACCTGTGCCAAGGCCTTAAAAAAAGTACGGTTTGTGAAAACACGCTATATCGTGAATATAAAACTTCTAGTTGTTCAAATCTCCACACCTACAACTACTTAGAAACCCACAGTGTCATCGCTGCGACCGCACGATACCCAGCAGGCTTTGCCGTGAGTGCTTCCAGCAATACTAATAACATTAAGACTATCAGCCAGCTCTCTTATCTTAAGACCATCTTTAATTTCCTCTTTGCTTGTATTCAGAGCAGGCAACCAGCCACAATCGCCCAGGCCTGCAGAGAGAGAAAATGACAAGTTGCGATTTTTTCCATATTTTATGCGGCGCGAGTTGTTTTGTGAGCGCAGTGGGCTTTGCTCTGGAATAAGCCTTCGTGGTCGTGGCTCCTTTCATGTGGCATCTTCAAAGCCCAGCGAGGGGAGTGTTTATTTAAATCTTTTACTGCAAACGCGCTAGCATCTCTATGAAGGTGGCGATACAAGATTAACAACTTATTTCAAAGTCATGCCACAATTATTTTCCTTTTTCCTCATCCTCGAAAACGATTCGCATTGTTTGTTGGTAATCCCTGAAGCGAGTCATATTGATATATTTGTGCAACACTTTGCAGACTCTATTAATCACGTGTGAATAATTGATAAACCGTGTTGGGGAAACAATGACACATCCTCTTTATAGCAAACTAATGATCCTCATTGCAGGAACTCCTGATTTCATAGAGAGAAAGAGTGAGCGAGAGGATGGAGATGGCTGAAAATGCCAAATAGGTGCATTTTAAGCAACTGACTTTTGCTAGTGCCAAGATGTTTTTTCTACATCAGATTGCAGTAAGCAAGGAAACAAGAGAATGAACAGGAAAAACATGATGACTGACAGTTTCAGGCAGAATAACAGAACGTAACCGGACCCTTTTATGTAACAATGTGCACTGTGAATTTAATGTAAATGACAGTTAGTTCTAAAATCCATCTGTTTCACTTCACAAAACTCAAGAGAAAGGGAGAAAAACACTGTGTGTTTGTACAAGACAAGTAATAGAGAGAAAAGAAATGCAACGGCAGCTTAAATGTGAGGTGAACTAAACATGGTTCCGATAGTTGACAAGTTTCTCCAAAGAGGAGTAGAGTACATATGAGGACAAAGACACAAGGAGGGGAAAGAGGGAAATCATTGAAACATTTTGTCCTTTTCAAGAAAGACGGCAGAGTCCTTTTATTATTCTTTTTTCCCTGGTAGCCAAGAAAAACAACAGAAAGACAGAACAAGTGGAAGTGGGAAAAAAAGGACAAAATATTCATCAATAATTGAACAGTGAAGTCTCTTGAGTTTTGCGCTGTCATATGTAGACGTGTCAACTCAGACAGACTAAACCCAGGAGAGACAGCAAGAGCGAGACACGCACAGGCGCACATGCCCGCTCGCACCTCATTTAGATACTGCTAACAATTAGACGGCTCAATCAATAAACAATACTGTCCTGTTCTGATGCATTAACAGATGGCAAACATGGAACCAAGCCTCTGGAAAGTCCTCTAAAGTTAAATGCACTTTTAAAAGTTTGGCTTCCCTGCGGGCCAGAAGCTATCCTCTCGAAACTGTGATTCATAGACCCACCTTAAGTCGACTTTCCATGCGATATGATTTATGTCTGAGAGACCCCCAAAGGCACCTTGAAGTTCAAAAGACTTGACATACAATTAAATGCAAGCAATGCCTGGAAGATATTTGGGTTTTTTCTGGGAGGTTAAAATAAACTCCAGAGTGATAATGATGTAATAATGATCCAAGGAGAGTGGATTATTGACTTTGCTTTGCAAACAAAGATGAAAAGCAGTGATCGATGGATAAAAATCTTTCATCTGCGTAAGTAAATGTATCGCCTAAAGTTACTTTAGATCTGGAAAATTGGAAAGGCTGCATTACTGAGCCTGGATGAGCATGTGAGCCCTATTTACTATAAAGTAAGCCATTAAATCATGGTGAAGGTTTCCAAACATAGCTCTTTTTATAGAGATTACAGGTAAACCTGGAGCAACGTCAGCTGGAAACTGTATACTGCTGCTCATTGTTTAATTCTCCAGATCTCTGAACACTTACTTAATGCCAGTGACTTAATTAAACATCAGCGCAGTCAGTGAATACAAATCCATTTTGTTTCATCAAAACTTCCCATTTGAAACAAATCTCCAGTACACTACAAATATAAGCCCTCCTATGTAAATCTAGGAAGGGGTTATCAATTAATATGATCTGATTAATATGATTTCAAAATATTAAGGATGAATATTTTAACTGCTCGAGTACTGTGTTTTAATACTCAAGTATGCCAGGGTTTGTTTGGATATAGTTGTGAAAATTTCTGAAATGTAATCAAGTCAAACACTTATGTATTCTTAAGATTGATCACACTTATAAGTATTTGCTTCAAAGCGCACGCACATTTGTAAAGACTACAATAGCAATCACAACCTTATCTATTGAAGCCTTTCTCCACCTGTGGTTAGAGACCACCCTGGCTATTATGAAAGGCCTCCATCTATCAAAGCTGATCCATCAGAATCAATAAGGTTCAATATTGTCCTCCTCACAAAGAACACTGTGGTGGGTGTATAACAAATGAGTCTAACTGAGACTACTGAAAACAGAAAGATATAAAAAGGTAAGCTGTGTTATTTCTTAGTCTACTCCCAGGTTGCTTCTACATCTTATCTAAACATCCTTTTCATTGCCAGTGTATTATAATGCACTATTTTTTTTTTTTGTGAAAAGAGCTATGCTTTAAGCAATATCACTCTCACAACATAAAGTTAAAATCAAATAACTTATGTTGTAGACTAGTTTTAGCCAGTTTGATTCTATATTTTTAGTCTGTCAAAACCGTCCCAAAAGAAGTAGTAAAATAAGTATGTTTTTGTCTGTCACCAAGGAACAGAAATTTCATTTCACTGTATTCTATAATCGCATTGCTTCAGCTCCAGGTTTTACCCACCTGACGCCAGCGTTTTGAGTGTTTTCTCATGGACGTGAATGCTTTTTACAAGTTACCATATATAAAAATAAATAACTCAATAGAATAGGTTAAACAGGTTAGAATAGTATTGTTTTCTACTTTTCTTTAAATTATTCTGGTTTGTAATGGTCTAAGCAAGTGTGTAAAGTCTAAGACTAAGAAAGTATGTAAATAAATGAATAAATGAATAAATAATCAGCAAAGGATTTAAGGACACGCTCACTGCTGGTGAAGACTCAGGCGTGCATATGTCTCTCCGTGTTTTCTGCCTGATGGTGTCCTCAGAGAATAGCCTATAACATGTGCAAACATTACTTCACAAATGATTCACCACTTTCTCTTTGACTCAGAGCAGGTCTGTGCTAAAGGGACAGTCCCAAAAATATTTTCATATTTCCCAGACAGGATGGAGGAAGCCTGAGATTGAAATTTTTCAGCGTCTTTGTTGAACGTTTCCTCACAGAGCCATTCAGATCCACTGAAAACAACAAACCAAGAAAATGTGATGAAAATAGAATGACAAAGCGAACTGTACATGAACAACAGACAGAGTGAGAAAAGATAGAATTGTGATTAATCAAAGAGAAGTAGGAAAAAATCAGTCCAAAAAAAATCATCAAAGGAGAAATGAAGTGGAATCTATGTGTACAAAAGAAATAGTGAGAGAATGAGAGAGAACATGTTTTAAGAAGGTGTGAAAAAGAGCAAGTGAGAGCAGAATAAAACTACTTACGCTTTAACAAAATATGTCACTGAGAGCAATGGGAACTCATTCTTTTACAGTGGTGTCTAGTGCGAGAGAACTAGTGAAAATGCCATTTTGAATTTTCTAATTTAATTAGGGGTGTCAATTAAATACATTAATTAAGATGAAAAAAAAAAAAATGTGAAATACCACAATTAATCACACCCCCTCACCCATAGGTTTAAATCCTTTAATGAATAATTTGCATACCACAACACAATGAATTACCTTGAATTACCACCTTTACCAGTGCACCTACACTATTTACCGTTTTAATTTTTCTTTAAAATTCAGCTCTGCCATCACAAAAATACACTCTTGCAATTGTTGCTTTGACGTGGTTTGATTGCATAAAATTTATGTCCAATTCCTTGGTAAACCTCATCATCATGCACCCCGATCACAATCACCACATAAACATCATGGCCGTTCTGCTATAATCACAACCCTGATTGTGGTAATCTGCGCTTTCTCTAATGCACTTAGATCGCTCAGTTACGGAACAGATGATGCTATATAGCAGCATCAGTTTTAGCCGCCGCGCCGGCAGCAGGCCTTGTTGCAGTTCTTCTTTCAATAATTGTTTTCGATTCCTCTGCTTCTTGTCATTATAAGCTGAAATGCCTCCAGCAGACAGTGATTGGCTGAGTAAAAACTGCGCAGATAGGGAATTTCAGTGGCATCTGAGCTAGATATAAAGTAGAGAGTAAAGTTGCTGAGCATCAGGCTAAAATTTAGCAGTGGAGTTATGTATGTAACAAAAAGTGCAGAGTTTTCATGTTAAGAAAAACCTAAAAAAAGACCCAAAGACAGAAGCAGATTTTCATGATCTCCTGGGTCCTAACAAACTTGGTTCAGTAAGATCAGGGACTGTTTTAAGGTGATGTGTGTCACTTTTTCAATGTTAAAACATTTTTTATGGCTTTTTGTGCAGAGACAGCTGCGAGTAAGCCATTCGTAGGCTGACTTTCCCAAAAACTGTAAACACAGTGGCCCTATGGAGCTGTCAATATTCGAACAACGGCATCTATGCGAGAAGACCTGTTTGGAAATATTATTTTTTGCGATTCTGCTTCATGCGATGGAATTTCTCCACTGTACAACAAAAACACCATTTTCTTTTTCTTCTTTTCAGAAACTTTGGCTTTGTGATGGAAAACATAATTGATCAATTTTTCAACCAGCACCATTTAAAATGTCAGAAGAGCATGCGTAGATGCAGAATATTAATGAACAAAAATTTAAATGAGTATTCACAGATTTGGCAGACTAAAACGAAAGCAGAAAAATATATATAAATCAAGCTTGTGAGCCAGATGAGTCTCAATATTTAATTTCCTTTGGGTATCAGATAAAATGCTTGAAATTACACAGCAATTCTTGGCTTCCAGCATATACTCTCCCATATACACACATATGGGCAAACACACACATACACCATCATATAAAACATTGGATGGATGGATGGATGGATGGCTGCAAATCTGTTAAAAAGATAAATATTCCTTCTCTCCTGTCTTTTTTCTATATATCTACCTTCTTTCCTTACTTACTTCCTTTCATCCCACATTTTCTGATCCTGGTGACTTCAAAACAGACAGAATTGGCTGCTGGGTGGTGGACGTGGGTAAGAGAAATAAACAAAGATGCTCTCTGGCCCATGTGCAGGCGGAGAAGAATGAAGGAGAGGAAGAGAAACCTGCTGGGAAACAAGAGAAAGCAAATGTGCACGAGAGACGAATGGAGAGGTACCAAACCAAGGAAGTGAAAGTCAGAAAGAGACACAGGCCTCCAGGCGATGCTTGTTCCTTATCCAAAAGAAAGACGAAGAGCAAAATGGAAGGATGATGTGAGAAGAAAGAGCTGGTGGGTGTGCTGAGGGTGGAGGTCTGGGAAGGCACGTGGTGGGACGTCCTCAGGAGAAATGTGCGATAAACACCAAGAGTAGATCACGCACTGACATTTTGACTTTGACCTTCATAACCTCCACCCAACGCTCATATGTGATGTTGTTTTCCTATCCCTCCTCCTCATCTTCCTCCAGTCTTGGCTCAGATTCGGTCTTTAGATAAGCTCATGCCCAAGAAATTAACATACAAAAATTACAAATGAAAGCCAAATATCAGTCTATATCTGCTAGCAAACACAAAAAGCATAAATGTTTCAATAGTTCACCATTACTCTCCTCCAACCAGAGGCTACGTGGACAGTAAGATAAGCCTTCACTAATGGGCAGTGAAACATCAGGCCAGATTCATTACAATTCATGCCAATCTTGGCACATATGAGAGGACCTGTAATGAGGGGGAGCAGAGAAGGGAATCGAAAAGAAAAAGAAAACAAAAAACACAATCTATTCCATATTCTGTAGCCAGGACCGTGTCTGTATGAGGCCAAATAGACAGATTAGAGTAGCAAAATAAATAGAAGCTTGTGTATGATGAGAGCCCATCGATCTCCACATAAAAATAACAACATCTCAGCTCCGCACCTGACACTGGAGGGCCGAACAGCTGATGAAAATCAATATGGTGGTTCAGGGATTGACCACAAGAACGACACAGTGTGTTCGATGGAGAAAGAGTGATGCAGCGCTTATGATAATCTATCAGCAGTGAAAACACACAGACTTTCAAGTGTGGCAAGAGTTTTAAAATAAAAAAGATACTCAAACATGTTCAGTATACTTACAAATGTACATCTAACTTGAAGGTTAATGGTTAGCACATAAGCTACAGACAAGCAGATCCATAGGAAACCAGCAAACGCAGAAAATTAGGAATTGGTTCCCATAGGAACCAATGTTCTCATTTTTCCAAGTTCCAGTTTTTTTTTTTCTATACTCTTTTTTTTTTTAATGTTTGAATTACATTTGATTCATCAAAAAGCATGTCTAATTAATTGAGATAATGAAAATCACAATATTAAACATTAATTACATTTTCAAGGCCCCTATGAAATATGTTTTATTTTTTTCTCAAATTCAGTTTTATTTTTTAACAAATTCTGTTTTCCATTAATTTTCTGGATTCCATTTTAATGGTTTCATTAAATATTAATACTTTTTCTGGTGAATATTGTTTTGAAAATAATGTGTTATTAAGAACTGTATTAGCAGTAATACTATCATTATATTAAGTAATCTTTCTGTCACTGTTTCTTCAAGTTAAACCAAACTTTTACTGTGACAGGTTGCTGTGAAGACCTTTAACATAATGACAGTTCTTCTCAAAAAAAAAAAAAAACGGTGAAATGCTCATGAAGTGACTCTCAGAGCAGTTCTAGAGATTATGTTTATGTGTTCATTCACTCATATATTGAGGCGGCAGAGGCTGAAAACACAGCGAGCATCACAGGGGCTTCAGTATGTGTGTAGTGAATGTGTGCCATTCATTTACAGAGAGTCATGCAGAACATGCAGAATTCATATGTGACCCTGGACCACAAAACCAGTCTTAAGTCGCTGGGGTATATTTGTAGCAATAGCCAAAAATACACTGTATGGGTCAAAATTATAGATTTTTCTTTTATGCCAAAAATAATTAGTATATTAAGTAAAGATCATATTATATGAAGATATTTTGTAAATTTACTACTGTAAATATATCAAAACGTCATTTTTTATTAGAAATATGCATTGCTAAGAATTCTTTTGGACAACTTTAAAGGCGATTTTCTCGATATTTCGATTTTTTTGCACCCTCAGATTCCAGATTTTCAAATAGTTGTATCTCGGCCAAATATTGTCCTATCCTAAAAATATATTTATTTATTCAGCTTTCAGATGATGTATAAATCTCAGTTTCGAAAAATTGACACTTAAGACTGGTTTTGTGGTCCAGGGTCACATATTTAAATGGTATTTTTGCGGCTTAATATTAACAAACACTAATCCATATTGCATTTTGATTTAAGTGTACTGACCTACTTTTGATATATCCATCCAAAATTTGACAAATTCAATCCACGTTTCCATAGGGCCCTACATACACCGACGTTAGGGACATGTTTAAAAAACATTCTTTTTAGGTTTAGATTAGATTAACCATAAACAACACTGCATGGAAGGTTTTGTTGTTGTTGTTGTTGTTGTTGTTTTTGTGACAACCAAAAAAGAACTTGAACTGAATATTAAATAATGGCTAATTTTAGGTTTATGTTTTTCATTATGTTTTTCATAAATAAACCTTCCCACAGAAATACTAGAAGAGTTCACCTGAAAACTGCTGACAAGTCTTTGGAGGGCATCATTTTGGAGAGAGGGAGCAGTGCAAGTCTGGGGGAAGCTAGGGAACGGCTAATAATTGAATATAGCACCTTTCCCTATTAGGGCACATTCACTTGCTGTGTTCAAACAAGCCATGAACAAAGACAACATGGTAGACTCAACACACAGCATCACAGTCAGATCCCCTGATCTTGAAGAGTTCAGAGAGACAGAGACCCCTGTCTGCCAATGAGCTTGGTAATTAGCACCACATGGAAGGATGCTGACCTTTCTATGCTGCAGGGCTGTCTGGATTTCAAGGTAAAACAAGCAGTGAGCCATCACAAAGTGTTTATCAGGACATTTATTCTTAGACCGCTCTTAAAGGTTACAAAACTGAGCCGTCAAACAGCATGTTCGTCACTTTCCTCCCTAAAACCAAACTGTGAGCAAGGAGAATTGCCACAAATAAAGACTCTTCATGAGATCAGGGAAATTTGGGATTGGTGTAGAGGAAGTGTAGCCAAACATCATAATCAACCAAGCTTAATTGAAGGTTGGAGTAGTTGTGCAACGTTAGCTAAGACAGCCATGCTGCTGCATGCAAATACAGAACATTTCCTTTATGTTACACTACGGTTCTCATCTGTTTCTGGGAACAAATTCATGAACATTCTTTTCAGGTTTTATTTGTTCTTGAAAATAATGTAAACAGAACATTAAATAACTGTTCTCTAGTAACTTTCCCAGAACATTTACAGAGGTTTGAAAACAATGATTGATCAGTGTTACAGATGACAAGCTGTAACCTCATACCTAGACATCAATTGCAATTTTCAAGAGGTTTAGCTGTCTTTTAGCTGAATTGTCTAACAAGCTGTACTGTATGAAACTGATATGCTAGTAAACTCCTCAAAAACACTGCATCACCTCAGAGAAGGTTATTCCAATCAATAATAAATGAAAAAACGGAAAGGTGCATTTGGCCAGATGTGAGCTAAAACCCTCCTAAGTAGTTCAAGTTCTCCTCAAGATGCTTGAGGCAAGCTTTTGAGAACTACTGCCTGAGGTACAACATGGTGTTAAACTAACCTCTGGTTAAAGGTCCTGAAAATACAATGTAGGAACAAACCTCACGTGGCTCGTCCAGATTTATCAAAGGTGAACATAGTCAAAGTCAACAAAGTAAATTTTCAAGCAAGTCAAGGCACGGCACCTTCTTGGCTCTGTTAAGGATAGCCTACGGACCAAAAAGTTAATTGGGATTTGAAACATCTACCTGTATCTACATTTCTGACACTGCATTAATTTCATTCTCTGCCTCTTTTTCTCTTTAAATATTTATAATGCTAAGCCAGTCAGCTAAAGGCGTCAAACCAATAACCTAATGGTCATGTTGCTGTGGCATGTTCCTCACCCAGGGGCTGTGGATATAACCACCCTGACATGTAAGAAATATGAATGATACACAGCTTGTGAGATCAATTTCAGTGGCAGAGTCGGCGGCCTGTGAGATCTATGAGCGCTAACAGACTAAAACACACCCTGATGAAAGCAAGAAACAAGCTGACACAGATTAAAGTATTACACTACAAAGACAGCATCAATTACCAAAGGCCTCACCCAAAGACCTTAAAGCCCCCAACACAAGAGCTGCTCACCACCCCTACGGCACTAATCAGGCTTTAATCAGACCTTAACTAATTACTGTTTCATCAGTGTATATCGTGAGGAACAGCTAACAGCCTCTTTCCCCATTACATTTAAATAGGTCTGTTTTTGGATACTACAACTCCGAACAATTTAAGGGCTGAATACTCCTTACAGAACAAAAGAGGTTCATTAAGGATGAAGGCAAGTGAATGGTGAATACTAAGTGATGGATGATCTGTGGGGGGAGAGGAGCAGTCTCAGGACACTGAAGTTTGTTATTACTCAATGTTATTCTAATGGCAAGAGGCTCCTTTTCAATTCATGAGTGTGAATTTGAAATGAATTGGCCACACAGGAAGTTAAATTGGAATTTGAATTGGAATGACAGGAAGAGGAATCTATCTCTTTATATCTTCAACTACTGAGCACCCTAGTTAGCCTTGGCCTAGTATGCAAGGAGGAACTGTGAGAGGACAGGGATTGAGTAAGCTTGAGCAAAGTCTTAAACTGGAAAGCATTCTGGTCCCATTTCGTATTTGGCTTTCTTCTCATAATACCCCCTCTAAAACTTCAAGGGGTCTGACATGGCAAGCAATCTACCTGGGGAGAGACCCCGGAAGATCAAAGGTCTCTTCAACATACGAGGGCTCTGTCTCTGAGCATACAAGCTGAGTATTCACGGCAGAATACCACAGAAACCTGGGGAGCTATGGCACTTCCCCAGCTCCCAGCACTCATTCCAGAAACACTATAGAGAGGCTAATGCAGAGCTACCAGTAGAGGATGAGGAAGGATGCAGGGAAAAGACACAGAGATAGTTGGAGGGAGGAGATGAAAAGAGAGCGTGTGAAGTGATCGAGTAAATCAAGGTATGGTAGGGCGCAGCAAAGCTTGTTTTTAGATGCTCCCGAAAGTTCTTCCAAAAAACTTCTACTGCAGACTTTTTGCAGATTCAATTCTCACATGTTCTAGTAATGAGATTTGTTACTAATGGCTCGTTTCCACCAGTTTAGTACAGTACGATACGCAATTATTTCCATTTATATTGTCAGAAGTTGTGAACCGAACCATACTACTTTTTTGGGACCCTTCCGTTGGGGTACCTAGCACAGTATTCCAGTCCCTAAAGGGTGGAGCTAGACTCACTGCAGAATGATGATTGGTTGATAGAGAATCGTCACTTGCATGTGCTACAAGGAGATTGAAGCATCTTTGAATGATTTGGTTCACTTCTTCATCAAACTAAAGGTTTGTTTATATTTTATTTTAATTATAAAGTCTTTACTGTGCTGTAAATTGTATTATTTTACGCAACGCAACATAAGGACGAGATGTCAGTCAGCTGCTACAGCAGCAGTCGCTTTGTTTGATTGAAATGCCTTTTGCCTTGCATAACATAAATGGATTTTATTCAGTATAGTACTGGGTTTAATTTAATTTGATGTTAAAATATGTTCTCTAATCTCAGTACTGTTTGTTTATGGGCAGGTTTTGGAGTCGGTTATGGCATCTTTCAGCTACGAATGAAACATGAGGCCACGGTCTGAATTTCGCAGTTTCCCGCGAAGTGCAGCCCATCAGTTCAGATTTTGGTGACACACCGGCACGAGAATTAGCACTATTTCGGTGAAAAGTGATTACATAGAACGGTTGAACACACTTAAATTAAAATGCTACTTTTAAATGTTACATTTTTTTGTCTAAAATGCTTGTTAAATGAATTTAAATGTATGTAATATTGTAAACTATGCTGTATTCACCCAAATAAATTCAATTTGTCTTGTATTTTGTCCATGTGTTCTTGCTTAGATCAAGAACACATAATAAATGTTCATCTTTTGATTATTACTGTTGCCTCCAATTCTGTGTGTTTTTTGTTTTTCATTTCCAGTCCATTTTAAACCAGCAATATAATATTTTTTTTTTAACAATGGATGACTTAAATAAAATAACACAGCATGTTTGGTAAAAACATTTAAACCAACCAGCAGGGTCAAATAACCCAGCATGTGTTCTGTCCAATATTTACCCATCGCTGGGTTGCCAAATAACCCAAGTTGGGTTATTTTTAACCCAGCATTTTTTCAAGCAAGGGTACTATTGTATCAAGCAAGGGTACTATTGGTGGTGGAAATGACTGGGATAAAAATGGACCATTCAGAATTTAACTTTCACAATCCAAATCAACTTCCTAAATTTTAGAATTTTACTCTGAATTTAAATGTAAAATTGGAATTTAAATTAATCCAAATTCAAATAAATTTGTATAAAACTGTTGAATGGTAAAGCAAAATTTTCAAATCAAAGAACCTATTCAAAGAACAACAGATAGAATGATCTAAGGGTAAAACAAGATAGATACACTGACATAGAGATAGACACTACTACTTCCTGTGTTGTATGGTCAGTTTTAATTTAAATGACATGACGACAACCCTGCCACTAATGATACAACCAGACTATCTTGGTTTGGCACAGTTGCTGTCAGTCCAGAGTTGCTGGCATTCCTCAACAAGCAATTACTGGAACATGTTAACTTTAAAATTTTCCACATTATGTCAGAGGCCATCCAGCCCAATCTAACTTTTGCCTGGGTAAACTTTTCTCAGACAACTTCCTGACCTATTCTCCCAGGCTAAAAAAAAAAAAAAATGCCGGCCGAAGGGAAACGCAAAAAAGCAATGCAGCCTTACAGTAGCAGACACCTGGAGCAGGGTCACGTCCCTAACCTTCCATACTACAGAGATGCACTGCGGCAGCTCACTCGATTCTAATGACATTACCGAAGTGGTTTTGGCCATGCTGTGTGCCTCTGACATTTAAATTGACTCTGTAAATTGCATCGGTGTGACGCGGAATGAGACGAACTATGGACAGTATTGACTTCTCTGCAGCTGAGGAAGCTTCATTTAAAATTGGAGAGATCTCAGACTCCGCATGGTCAGGATGGATTCATACGTGCCGTTTCCTCCACACAAGGGGATCACAGACACTACAGTTGCCACTTTGTAATCAAGCTGATTAATTATTATTAGGCCTGGAGGCAGTACGATGTGTAAAGTAATCAAACATGGGCAAAATTGCAAGTGCCTGATATTTACAGAGGCCAGTGATTATTATTCTTTTCTCTTTCTCTTAGCTTTTTTCCCTAGATTGTTCGCCACAGGCATGGAATGTCACAGTAAGTGCTGATTTATAGATGCTATTATTTTACCCATCCAAAGGATACTTGTAATGGCCACTATTAGTCAGTTATAGGTGTGTTTTAATGGCCTGATGTGGTTAAGCTGAATTCTCGGCTGTGTGCTGGGGTCTATGAAGATGCGACGGCAGCCGCCGCAGTGTAATAACAGAGCAGCAGCCGGAGGGCTAGGTTTGACTGCGCCTGCACCGAGAGCAAAATGCCATAAAACAGCAGTTTACCAGCAGGGCCGTGTGTAAACATTCATTCTCCTTAACTCACACACACATACATATACATTCAAGGAGACGCACACAGTGTGATTGAGAGCAGCAATCTTTATCTGCTCTCTGTTTTTCACTTCTCAGAATCTAAATTTATGAGCAGCTATGTGCAAACCTGGAGGCATCGTAACTGCGGTGTGTTCGGGAAAATGCTAATATTTACTTGTGTGTATATCTGCAGGATAAGCTATTACTAGGGTTTGTGTAGCTCCCAATGGGAGACAGTAACAAAGTATTTTTACTCTGTTCTTAAGTATTTTTCTTTCTTTTTTATTTTATTTTGGGAAACTTTTAGTTTTACTCCAACATGTTCCAAAGCATAATATATCTTGCTTGTGAAGAAATAAATCATTGCATCAACTACTGATGAACACATTCATTTTTAATGAATATGAATGCGTATTATTAATTATAAAAATGCACATATTCACGTTATTTCTTAGTTACATGTAATGTGGGTATTACAAAACTTTTTCTTATTCACCAAATAGCCTATATTTGCTTTAAGAACCCCTGAGATTTTAAAATAAATATTTCAATAATTAAGTATCACATTTGTATGTTCATGGTTTCTTTGATGTTGATTAATGATCACATGGCATGCAGATAAACAAAAATATTTCATATTTTTTAGTAAGTGTTTTATTTAAAACAAAGACGGTTCACTCCTATACTTATGAATGGGAGAAACTGTAACGCGTAATATGGAGGAATAGTCCCACCTTCTAAAATGAAAGAGCCAAATTTTCCATAGAAACATGGGGCACATTCAAGCCCAAACCTGGTTTCCGGGATGAACGACGTGTGGAAACAGTGTGCAACGAGGTTTGATATATGTTTTCTCATCAGCAGCAACATATATATAAACCACGCCATATTAAAGAGACAGCTCGCGCAATGGGTCCAAGTAAAGTCATTTACAAATGTGTCCACTGCAGCTCGGTATACGCAATAATTGAAGATATTAGAAGACTTGTTTGTCGTAAGAGTTTTATAGTAACAATATAGCATATCAACATGATGATGTAGTTGTTTATATTTTTAGCTTCATTGCAAGGCAAGTTTATTTATATACCAAGTTTCATACACAATGGAAATTAAGTGCTTTACATAAGAATGGACGGTAAGGGCTGTGACTGCAACATTGAGCATATTTTGCAGTATTAAACATGTATTTATACCGATTTCATCAGGCTCTGAAAATTCTTCAAAAAGAACACAAAGAATGGCCTTCTCAGCTGCCATAGTTGCAACTCTTGCGTCATTCCATTTAAAAAACGTTTTGCAATGTTTTGACGGGGCTGAACGCAGCCCTGACTAGACCAGTCAATGCACATGCACGTTATCACTCCGAATGCGCATTGGCTGGTCTAGCCTGAAAAATAAGCTTTTTAAACGCTATTTGACCATAAGAAACAACTTTCACTGGACAATTAATTTCATATTTTTGTTGCTGATTTGACATATGCAATTTAATTGTGAGTTCAGCAAGCAGTTTTTGAGATTTCAGGATTCCCCCGTTCATTAAGACTGGTCTTGTACGAGCTGCCTGGAGGCGTTGCAAATATGGCTACCGAGTGAAGAGACTTTCCTCGAAAGGGAGTTTGTTTTAAAATGATTTATTTTCATTTTAATTTTTTATGATTCAATTAATTGTCAGCTTTTGATTAAACTCACAACCCCCCCCCCGCAGTTCCTTTACGAACCCTAGTTTGGGAAACTTTGATGTAATATAATGTTTAATGCACTTCATGTTGTAAATTACAGTGAATGGAACAAGTTTTCTTACTCTTTGCATTTTTTACATCATTGTGGTACAAGATAATGCTATTTAAATCAATGTGATAAAGGAGTTAAATCAAAAGTAATCTAAAAGTAATCTGATTAATCTAAAATGTGTAATGTAACGGATTACGTTACTGACTACAATTTTTGTCATGTAATCTGGAATCAGTAACGGATTACAATTTGTAAGTAATCTACCCAGCTCTGTCTGTATGTGATTTTCCAATTCTTCTTCATAATGCATTTTGTCAAAATACTTCATGTAAGGTCGCAAGAAATGTTTTTTTTTTTTTTTTTTTTTTATTTAGAAATATATAATACTTTTGATAATAGTTGGGTAAATGTATACTGGGATTGCAGCGATGTGGCTTGGTAAACGTTTTATTGCCAGTTTAAAGGCTGTTAATGGCTGAATAAAAACAAAAGAATAATGATAAAAGAATAATAAGGATTATATCTCATACCTGGCGGAAGTGTGAAAGGTTCTGTTTCCTTAAACTAGTTTGTCATGCATCAACACATTTACAGGTAAATCCTAGTATTTTAAATTTGCGATTAATCATGATTAATCACAGCCCATGACTGTGATTAACGCGATTCAATTTTTTAATCGATTGACAGCACTAAATATAATATAATATTTATATTTATAAATATATTAAATTACATTTTTTATATATACATTTAAAGTAAATGCATGTATTTAAATAAAATAAACATTAAAATATTTAATAAAAAAAACCTGAAGGTGCAAGATGGCAATTCCATGGTTTAAAGGAAGTACCGGTTTCAGTTACCTGGACAAATGGTCTGATAGTCTAATACATTGTTGCCATGGGTGACATGAATATTAGGATGCCGCAATTAACCAATAAGAATGAAGTATTCCAGAGAACCTCGTAAAAAACCAATCCCTGTCTGACATTTACTGGCTGATTAATAATGTCAGACTGAGCTCTAACCCATCTTATGTTCAAATGAAACACATGGTACTTTACCTCAAGTGCAATCTGTGTACCTCCTCCACCACTCGTAAGTCCTAAAGCAGGTACAAATGCACACAGGTACGCACACACTCATACACACACCGCTCCAAAGATCTAGCTATGACAATACTAGACCAAAACACTTGAATGATGAGCAAAATGAGAAAAAGAGGGACGTTAAGTGCTCATTAAAGTATCTACAGGGTGAGACAGACAGTGGGAACTCAGCACTCTATGTGTTGCCGGGATATGAGAGCGAGATAATTGGCCATTATGACAGTGGACGGCATGTCATTACCTTTTCATTAGCTGGCCTCCTCTCTTCCCAGGATTGCCCTGCACTACTGAGCAAGAAAAAGACGCCATTAACGTAATGTGGAATTAAGAGAGGCGAAGAAGAGCAGGACGGATAGGGCACGCACATACAGGCACACACACTCTACTCGCATACCCATCATTCTCTCCTTAAATGGAGCTGAGAGTGCGAGAGCAGAGTGACACCAATTTAAAATCTGCAGCGATCAAATGAGGAGAGGGATGGAGAAGGCACGTGTGTGGGTGGATTTGTGTATTCATATCAGTGTATACGTGTGTCTGTTTTCACACAGACATTCTTACAAGCGCATCTCTCTCCGAAAATGCCATATGATGGAGTGAAACACAGGAGAACCCCTGGGAAATAGATAAAGAGGTGCACAAACAGATAAAGTTATGAGTTTTATGGGAAGGTTCAAAGACAGGCTGCTACAGTGTTGTCAAAACTCGTCTACACCGACTTGGATCATGTATGTCAAGTCAATTTCCAAAACATTACTCACCAAAAGCATTTTGCAACCGACGCTCCAGAAGATGCAGCGAAATATGCGGCTCTGTTACATAAGGAATACTCGCTCACAACTTGTTGTTTAGCAAACATGCTTTATCTAAACTGACTTACAGTACACTAATTACAATGAACGTCCCACTAGAGCAATCTAAGGTTGAAGACCTTGTTGAAAAGCACTACATTACAAAGAATTTAGCTCCCAATTCAGTTAAATTTATGGCTTCCTACTACCTGAGATCAAATCAGCTATCATTGCAATTACAACCCAGATTCATAAACACTTGCTAGATACCACATACAATTAGTGCTGTCAAAATTAACACAAGCGATTCATTTTTCCAAAAGGGTTGGTCACCCCACTCACAACTGCTGCTTCTGTCTCTTTGTTCTTGACAAGAATTGCATTTACAGTATTTTTCGCCACCGACAGCCTAGTGGGCAAGTGCGCCAATATATAATGCTATTGCGTTATGGGCGTCCCGAGTTCAAATCCGTGCTTGAGGACCTTTTCCAATCCCACCCTCTCTCTCTCTCTCTCTCTCTCTCTCTCTCTCTCCCACTTTGCTTCCTGTCAGCTCTCCACTGTTGTATCACAATAAAGGTAAAACACTAACAATGAATCTAAAAAAAAGAATTGCATTTATTTAGACGCAACACAGGAGACGCACACTCCACTTTGCCTCAGTGACAGGCGCTAGTCAAATGAGTGCAGAAACTTTATGTTGCTTCAACATCAATTTAAAGATTTTATGTGAAATTGTTGCATTCTAAAAGTATATTCAAAAACTTCAATGTTAGGTGAGATTAATCGCGATCAATTGCGATTAATTGTTTAAAAAATGTGTGATTAATTAGTTGTTGTTTTTTTATTGACAGCACTAATATAAATACACATACACACAGACATATATATATACGTAAACATGTAATATGAAATGTGTAAATTCTCTAGCATGTTTACAAGCAAGTTTTGCCTAATATGGCAGAAGCGCTGGCATAACATGGTAATCAGCAACATTTGCTAATGTAGCATCTAGGTTTTCCATCTATAGTCAGATCTCTACCCACATCCTGTTCACACATTCCTTGGAACATCTCACTAAACTCTCTATAAATAACCTTTTAATAGATGCAATTGATTGCTTTTTGTCATGACCAGGCGAGGCTTCTTATGGTTTGCTGGTGGAATAAACAATCAGTAGCACTCATTGTGTTCAGTAAATCGTGTGACTGTGAGGAGCATCATTAGATTGTTCTGAATTAATAGGCTCTGGTGAAGATGCTTATTGGGGGACTAGATTAGACTGGAGTCCACACAGTCAAATTATAGCCCGATTATAGATTCAGTTTGGACAGGAAGTGAGCAGCAGAGGCTCAGAGCTGAGAGACGTACGGCTGCGTTTAATTGGTCCCTGATGCAAACCAACTTTAGGAAATGAAGAAAAGGAAGGAAGTGTGAAAGAGACAAGGGAAAAGAAAGGAAGACAGAAAAGAGAGAGGTCTCCAAACTAGAAGAAAACAACAAAAAGAAGCCAGGGGGAAGAGTGCGGGTGAGCATGATTCCTCTCTAATGTCTTCTGCTGTAGCTCCCCGCAATCGATTCTTCCAGTCTATTACTTTCAACTCACTCTCACTTGCTCCATCCCTTTTTCTCTTTCTCTTCATTTTTTGGTCTCTTGCTTTTCTTTTATAAAGATCACAATCAGTGAGGTTGTTTTGGGTGAAGTGTCTGAGAGGGGGAAAAAAGAAAGTGCAAGAAGATCGAGACAAAGAAATGACACGGAGAAGAGCAAATGCACTGCAAGACCTTACAGATTCAATTACATGTTTTGTGGAGATTCTCGAAACATCTACAAGGTCATTCTGAAAGTAACAAGAGTAATACAGCTCAAAGATGTTGACTACATCAATCTATGAATGAGATTTGGAAATTGATCCCAAAACAGAACTGATCTTTGATTCTTATAATGTTCCGAACACACCAAACCCAAGCAGAAACAC